>CAUYUJ010015617.1:64763-102263 GCA_963575745.1 Prorocentrum cordatum
GCCGAAGGCTGCCCGCGGGGCGCGGCGCCGGCCGCTTTCGCCGACCCGGCGCCCGCGCCTGGAGGAGGAGGAGGAGGGAGGAAGGGAGGGCGGATGGAGGAGGGAGGAAGGGAGGAAGGGAGGAGGACGGGAGGAAGGGAGGGAGGAAGGGAGGAAGGGAGGATGGCAGGGAGGAAGGGAGGAGGAGGGCAGAAGGAATGCAAGGATAATTTGGGCGCCTTGCTGGCCGCCAGACCGCCCGCCGTGGGCGGCAGCCGCGCCTGTCTCTCCTGCTGCTGGCGCGGAAGGGCCGGCGGGCTGCTCCTCCTGTGCTGCTGGCGAAGCCGCCTCTTCAGCCGCTGGCATGGGGGCGTCAACAACGGGCTGCGCGGCCTCCGTCTTCGCCGCGGGTGGGGCGCCAGGGCTCTTCCGAGCGGTCGGCCGCGAGACGCCGCGGGGCCCAGGCGAGGCGCCGCCCGCCTCATCTGCTGCTGGCGCGGGCGCGGGCACGGGCGCCGCTCGGCGTCCGAAAGGCAGGAGGGCCTTCGAGGCGCGCTTGAAGTCGCCAGCCGGCGAGGCGCCAACGGCCTGCGAAGCGCCGACAGCCTTGGCCGCGGCCTTGGCCGGCCTGGCCTCCGGCGCGGCAGCGGCGCCGCCGGCGGCCAGCGCGCGCCGCCAATCGCGCGGCAGCGGCCGCCGCCGCCAATCGCGCCCCTCGTCCGGTTCTGGCGAACTCCACGGCCAGAAGGCCTCCCCAGCCGCCGCTTCCGCCTCCTCGATCGTGATCGCGCTCGGCCGCCCCTTGCCTGCCGCGGCGGCCGCGGCCGCGTGGCCAGCAAGGAAACCGCGGCTCTTCCGCGCAGTTCTCTTGCGCGTCTGGGCCAACTTCGGAGCCGTCGGCGTGGGGTTGAACCGGTCCGGCTGCCTCCCTCGCCTGTGGCCACGACCGAGTGCTTCCGCCTCCTCCTCCTCCTCTTCCTCCTCTTCCTCCTCTGGCTCGGGCTGCTGCTGCTGCTCCTCCTCCTCCTCCTCCTCCTCCTCTTCCTCTTCCTCGCCCACTGGGACGTCGTCTGGCAGCTCGGCGACGTCGTCGACGTCGTCCGCCTCCTCCTCGTCCTCCTCGTCCTCGTGCTCCGCTGGCCCCCTGTACTCCGAAGCCATCTCCGCCTCCCACCGGGCGGTGCGCTGCTGCGATCTTACCTCCTTGTTGTTTCGCGGCTGTGCCAGCCTCTCCTCCTCCTCTTCCTCCTTCTGGCGCTCGCCCCTCTCCCAGCGGGCGTCCCCGGAGCGAGCGTCCCTCTCCTCTCGCCTCTCCGCGGCTCGCTGCGCTGAGAAGACGTCCATGGCCAGCGAGCCGTGGGGCAACTCTGCGAGCCAGGAGCGGCGCGCGGCTCTCGAACCAAAATGGCTACGGAACTTTCAGCCGTGGAGGTCCAGACCCAGACCTCGGACGCCAGGCTTCAACCTTGAACGCCTGGGGGGGGCGAACCTGGCTGACCGCTGGAAGGCGGGCCCCTTTGGCGGCCCCCCCGCGCGAGGGCAGGGGGCCGCCTCCGGGGTACCCGGGTCCCGAGGGACCACCCCAGCAGCAGTCAACCGCACGTCCCCCCGACCCAAGAGAGCCCCAAGAGGAGCCCACAGTCCGGACCCCCTGGGTCCGGACCCCCTGGGTCCGGACCCCCCCCTGGGTCCGGACCCCCTGGGTCCGGACCCCCTGGGTCCGGACCCCCCCGGTCCGGACCCCCTGGGTCCGGACCCCCCCGGTCCGGACCCCCTGGGTCCGGACCCCCTGGGTCCGGACCCCCTGGGTCCGGACCCCCCCGCCCCTGGTCCGGACCCCCCCCCCCGTCCGTCGTCACCCCCCCGTCCGTCGTCGTGGTCCCCCGTCCGTCGTCGTCGTGGTGCTCGTGGTCGTGGTCGTGGTCGTGGTCGCGGTCGCGGTCGCGGTCGCGCGGTTACCTTCGCGCCCTCGCGAGGCCTCCTTGGAGACATGCAATTCTGCGGCCCAGGCCGCGACGCGCGAAGCGCGATTATCTTCTTGCGTTTTCTTCATCGTTTGAGACACCGGTAGTTGGCCTTCGAGAAGCTCCTCGTCGCCACGGCTGGACGCAGCTCGGAAAACTGGTGCGTCTGGACCCCGGGAGGGGTCCGAAGACCGAGTTTGAGCAGATTTGGAGTTCCAGTGTCTCAACTCGCCCTTCTCCGATCTTGCCGGGCGCTTTTGGTGGCGGGTGTGCAAGCGCCGAGAGCTCTGCCAGCAGTCTAGGCCGCCGGTCTGCAGAGACAGCCTCAACGAGAGAAGGAGGCAGCGGCGGCCAGCGGCCAGCGGCGGCCAGCGGCCAGCGGCGGCCAGCGGCGGCACCTCGGCCGTTGCAGCGGCCCCGCTGGGGCAGCGCGCGAGACGCCGAACGGGCCGGCCTCGTCCTCGTCCTCGTCCTCGTCCTCGTCCTCGTCCTCGTCCTCCTCCTCCTCCTCCTCATCCTCCTTCTTCTCCTCCTCCTCCTCCTCCTCCTCTTCCTCCTCCTCCTCCTCCCTCGCCCCCACTGTCCCCATCCCCGTCGGGGCTGCCGATCGGGACGGCCTGGAATCGAAGCGAATCGAAATCGGGCTGACTGAAATCGCCTCTGCATGGATGCGAAACCGGCCGAACCAACCGAACCGAACCGGCCGAACCGGACCGGTCGGAACACATAAAACCGAACCGGTAGAACCGAACCGGCCGAACCGAACCGGTCGAACCGAACCGGTCTACGACAAAGAACCGAACCGGTCGAACCGAACCGGTTTGCGACGCGAACCGGAACCGGTCGAACCGAACCGGTCGCACATCGAACCGAACCGGACCGGACCGAACCGCGGCTTTCATGCTAAAGCCCGCACGACCTCATAATCATCCTTCAACGCGCTTTGCAGGAGATGCTTCCCCTCGTCACTGAGGTATGTTTCGTGTTGGAAGGGGTATTGACCCTTGTCATGCGGAATTTCGGCGGGCGCCGTCCACCCCAAACGCCCAAACACATCCTTGAGATCGTGAGAAATCGTCTCGGAACGAATCAAATACACCTCTTGTGCGAGAACGCACTCGAGATCGTGTTCAAAATAATAGCGGAAGCCTTTACCAACGTGCTCAGACATGATTGGCTTCTCAAGCGCTCGGCGGGCAATGCTACCGCAATCGCTCTGGTCCTGCAACGACTCCGCAAAGTCGTTGACTTTTCGGAAGCATCGATAGAACTCCTGCTCTTGTTTATCTTGCTGGAAACCTGCCTGCCCGTGCGGCGAATCTCCGTTTAGGGGGTTCCTCCAATTGAAAGCAGATACAACACGAGCAAGCGGGTCTCGAACAGAAACAATCCACGTGCGTTGCTTGTCTGCGCGGCAATTGTCGACCTGCCGAATGTGAATCTCATGGTAAGGTGTTTGCTTGTAGATGGCCATACCAATTGAACTGCCTGCGCACTTGCCAACATGCACAAACTGCACAAGCTCCTTACCGGATCGCAATGACTCGTTAGGTTGCGTTTGACGGCACTCAGAAACAATACGTCTCCAGTCTTCAACATTCAAGCTTTCATCGTCCCAATCGGGCCCCCCACTTTCGATATCATCACACTCGGAATAGGATTCCATTATCTTGGGGTCAGAAAATTCATAGATGCCCATGCCGTGCTCTGCGTTCGAAACAACGTGCAAGGCGGATGCCACACTACTGCCGCTCAATGCAACTATTAAGCATTCGATCGCCCTCGCAAACACCATCGTGAGTGCTGAAATACGAATGTTCGTATATGGCAAGTTCAGGACAATTCAGATGCTGCGCTTGCTCAACGTAGCACTTGAGCCAAACTGGCTACGGAAAGATCATATCAGCGTTTTGGAATCAGTTTGGCCCCCCGAGGGGGGGAGGCGGCTACTTGACGACCCCCCCTGCTTTGATCGAACTCCTCCAAGATGGTTCCATGATGACCCCACAAGGCTGGTGCCCCAAAACGGTTCCAAGAGGCTGGTGCCCCAAGGAGGCCCCGAGAGGCCCCTAGATGCCCCGAAGAGGCTCACAATAGACCCCGTAAGAGAAACCAATAAGCTCTCCCGAGGCACCCAAGACTGTCCACAAGGCCCCTGGGACCGCCAAGAGGACCCCAAGACGCCCAAACAGGACTCCAAGAAACTTTCAAGAGACATCCGAAGAGACTCCGAGAGACATCCAAGAGGCCTCTGGCCTTTCTGTTCGTCCTCCTCCTCCCCCTCCTCCTCCTCTTCCTCATCCGCCTCCTCCTCCTCCTCCTCCTCCCTCACCCATCCTCCTCCTCCCCCTCCCCATCCCCCTCCCTCTCCTCCTCCTCCTCCTCCTCCTCCTTCTCCTCCTCCTCATCATCATCCGATTCCTCTTCCATCATCCCCCTCTTGGGGTACGACGGCTTCCCCAGACCTCCATTCCACTGCATCGCTTCTGGATGAGTTGGTAGGCTGCCCGCCCGCCCCAGTCCCCCATGCTCCCTCCAGCCGGCGGCGAGCCTGGGGGGGGAAGCGACAAGGGGCGGGCCTTCTCAGAAGGCTCGGACGTCCCCCGCGCCTTCCGAGGAATCTTACGAGAGCCTTCCCGGAAGGCACGGAGAACCTCTCGAGAGGCCGGAGGGCCTCTGAGACGCCGCGCCGCCTCCTGACAGGGCCTCCTCTTTCCCACTTCCCCCCACAGCGCTCGCCGCCGATCCAGTGCGGACGCCGACGCAAGAAACCCTTGGAAGAAGCCCAACCTTGAAATTCCGAGCGGGAGGTGCAGTCGACGGGAAACCCATAGCACCGCGAACGCAGGAGGAGGAGGAGGAGGAGGAGGAGGAGGAGGAGGAGGAGGAGGAGGAGGAGGAGGAGGAGGGAGGAGGAGGAGGCGGAGCGGAGGCGGAGGCGGAGGAGGAGGAGGAGGAGGAGGAGGAGGCGGAGGCGGAGGCGGAAGCGGCGGCGGCGGCGGAGGAGGAGGAGGAGGAGGAGGAGGAGGAGGAGGAGGTAAGCCCATTGGGCCTCTGGCGGGCTGGGGGCCTTGACCGATCTCTCCGTTCGGGGTTGCTCGGCGCTGTTCGCGCCGATCGGCCCACGCTCTGATCGCGGTTGGCCGCCCGCGAGACCCGCGCTCGCGCGCCGCGGCGGGTCGGCCATCCGACCGTCGCAGCCGCGCCGCTGCCGCTGCTGCCCGCGCGCCTGGCGCGCTGCTGCAGGGCCAACGGCCGAGCCAGCCTGGCACAGGCGCGAGCGTGCACGCCGTTCATCGGCACGCACGCTACTTCGAGTGGTGGAGGCGGTGAACACCTTGAAATACCACCACTCTGCCCAGATGGCGACTCGCTGGGCACAGCAGCCACTTCAGCATCAACAGCAACGTGGACGGCAGCATCAGCCACAACATGGAGGTCAAGCTGCGTGGAAGGAGCACACTCCATGGGGCAGGCAGCAGCGATATGGCAGAAGCCAATCTCGTGGACGGGGTCAACAGCACCCTCAGCGTGCACGTGATGACAAGAGACTGGCAAGCTTGTACGACGAGATTCAGGTCGCGAAACCCGAGGACGCGCAGAAGCACCAGAGCTACATGGATCCACCTGAAAGGCAAGCGCAGGTACAACAGTGCAAAGAGAAATTGAGTAAGCGAACTATTCAACTGCTGAAGATTCTTGCTGCTTCAAGGGCCGCCGACGAGCCGTGTCAATCTCACGTGGACGAGATCAGCGCAATTAAGTTCATGCTCCTCGCAGTGCGCCCTAGTTACCGTCAGAAGCGAATCCTCGATAACGAGCTCGACAAATTAGATGCGCAGATCAAGACACTGGTGACGGAGAAGCGCAATACTATCGACCAGGAACAGGAACTACGTCGTAAACGTGATCATGCCGCACAATTGATTGAACAGCTCGAGAAAAGGCGCCTGGAAGAGAAGAAGGACGAGGACTTCATATGGATACGGACTATGCACCCCATCCTGCGCAGCACCAGCAGCCACCAGGACACCATCCTCAGGTGCGTTTTCAACAGGATCTGCAGGGACAGGGACCACGTCAGGATCCTCATGCGGCAGGCCAGCATCCTCAACAACCGCACTCCCAACAGGGACAGAACATGGCAGCCCTTATGGCACAGGTCTCGTCTCTGACGCAACTAGTGACTGCCCAGGCGTACTTTCAGCAGGAGATGAAGCAGGCGATGTATCAGCAGCGCCAGCAGAATGAGCAGCACAAGCAGATAATGGAGCAGACGATTCGACAAGAATGCAAGCGTTTCCAAAGTCTACACCAACAGCAGCAGATGCAGCATCAGCAATGGATGGCACAGCATGACCGAGATGATCAGCAACGCCTACATCAGGAGCAACGGGTCCAGGATCAACATCAGCAGGACCTTCTTCACCAGCAGCGACATTGTGAGTGGGTACGGCAGCAGACGGAGCAGGCATTCGCAGGCATTACACCGGAGGAGCACCAGCGGCAGCTGCACGAGTTCTTTCAGCAGCAGGAAAAAACGGCCGCCACGGCCGAGCAGGAGCAGGACCTGCAGGACTTTGCAAAAGAATTCATCGACACGGAACAGTACCAGCAGCAGCAGGACATCGTTAACGCGATCCAGACTCATGATGGATTTCAGGTAACGCCTCCCATTCCTGAGACTTCGCCTCCTCCCTACCCCGACGAAGCAGAGATAGAACTAGCAATACGCCTTTCAGAGGAGGAACAACAGCAGAGTCAGTTCTCATTGGGAGGATCCTGTGACTCCATCTCGGACAGGCGTGGCTTCACCAACGTCACCGGTGCCGACCGAGCAGCCTGCGCCGCAGCATGCAGCACATGACCCATAGGGCATGCGGGTATCTCCAGAAGTCCTTGATCCGTTGAAGGGCAAAGGGTGGCGTGTTACCGCGGGCAAGGGTCCTTCCGCTGCTACTGGCGAGGCAGTGCAACCATCTGGGCTCGCGCCTCGTGGACGCATCGAGCCGGAGCAGATGCCGATGCCAGATGCTGCCCCTGCTTCTATATCTCCAGGGGTGCCCATGACACCGCGACCCGCACCTGAAAGATTCACCATTTCGACGCCGAGGGCGTCCCATGCGCGAACACATGAAGCAAGTGACGGTGAAGTTCGACAAGCACCAACTGCAAAGGTCCGCAAGGGCGAACGTGATGGAGGTGATGGATTTGACTGGCCGTGGGATCGTACGCGGATGCCGTCGCAGAGCCGTCCTCGTTCTTCTCGGGACGGTGAGGTGCCAAAAAAGTAAGTTGGCACGCTTCTTTATGGAGGGCTGGCCGCCGTGGATAAGCTCTAGTACCTAGCAGGGCCACATGTGAATCACGAATTCAAAGCATTCTGCAGTCACCGTCATCAGATTGTGGGCGATCACAGATGGCACCTTCGAGACTGGCTTCGACGATTGGGTCTCCGACTCCATCGCAGTCATTGTCTTACCCATCTGGAGTACTGGTAGGATCGCCGATCTCGATATCTTCTGGACATCACAGTTTTTCAAGACATCACGAAGACGGCGGACATTTTTGTTGTGAAGAAAGACAGGACAACTGTCGGGTATCCACGGTGAGCTTGAAGGAACACGTCCTCATGCAGGATGGCGATCCTCGCTCCCTGGCGACTTCACCACCTTTTTCCCGTACGTCTACCTGGGCTTCATCCATTCCTCCCCCTCCAGGCTTGGAAGGTGAGGTCGGGGTTCGGCAACAATCGTGAACGCGCCCTGCCTTGGCCCTCGCGGAGCTTGTTGAGCCACCGCGTACCTGTTAAGCTAACATTTTGCGATCGTTCTCTGACTGCATGCGCGGCTGGGACCACCCACTCCAGCTCTGCTACGGGTTTGAGCACATCGTGTTGAACGCCCTCGCGGAGTTACCGCTGGTGATGGCGCCTGGGCGCCAATGTGTGCCGTTTCGTGGACACATGTGGACGGACGGCTAGCACAAGGAGACTGACTCCACGTTGGGGGGGGGGGCCTGTGGTAGTCGGTCACCAGGGCGAGCACGGTTATTCAGTTCAGGGCTACCTCACATCTCGAACATTGGGGAGCTCAGGACTTGCTCGCGAGGGGGACCAGATGGACAATACGATTTCAAAAATGATGGCAATGATTTGGGCATTATATTACATACTACAAAAAGGGTCTAGGCTACACATCCCATGGGAGATTACTCTCGGCGTCATACGCCAACGACATGGATATGCTCCCAATGACAGATGGCTTCGTTCTTGGCTGCATTGCCAGGAAAAGTGCAGCAATTTAGTGAAGTACGTTTTTATTGTACTACGTATCATGCTCCAGATCCGTGGGATCATTTTGCCGATACCATTGCGAATGCGAATTCGAATTGCAAGTTTCAGCGACCGCATGATCAATTGGCGAAGCAACTGGTCTACGACGAAGGAATACAATGGCCATGGCTCCACTACATGACGGACGTGGCACACGGTTATCCTTTGGTAGTCGATGGTGCTTTTCATTTTCAGCAGCCAGCTGGTTTTTCTCAGATGTCAAATAAAGCAGACGATTTGGATGCCATCAAGCATGCCTTATATGGTATCTCCGGTAAGAATGCTCCGCGCCGAGGAACACCACAAGGGCAACAAGTGCGCCTTCAGTTTCGAGCAGCCACATATAATGTGATGTCGTTCGCGGAGGCGAAGTCTAGGAAACTGAACAGACACCAGCGGGATGAGAAGCGTCGGCGCCTTCAACGCTTGCGCGCGCAGTTTGCAGACGGTTCCGTACTCTTCGTTGACCTTCAGGAAGCTAGAGGACGTGAAGGTCAGATGTGGTCTGATGGATATATCACGATGAGATCTGGCGCGGATGCTGGAGGCCATGGCTGCGCGCTCTGAGTGTCCACTACGATTCCATATGCTGTCGGGCGACGGGATTTGTTCTGGCGGAACAACACCTTCGAGTACTTCACACGTCTCCCACACGGTTACTGGTGCAGGTGTCTGTTCCTCATCTCCACGCTCGGACTCTCGTCGCGCATGCGCCGCGGCCCAGTTGCAAAACGCAGAGAGTGGGTATTTACTTCAGATCTCCTGGAGAAGTGCCCCACGGACATCTCGCTCATTGATGCGAATGCGAAGGGGCGCCACTGCTATGAACTTGCTATTCATTGGTGACAGACCACCGCATGACAAGTTGGATGAGCCGGGACGTGTGCTAGTTGATTTGTGTAAGTTGCATCACTTTCGGTTGTATAACACCTTGGTTGGAAGTGAGTCAGACGGGACATGCACCTGACGGACAGGTGCGGGTGCGAAATGATTACGTTTGTTTGGATAAGAGTTGGTACGATGTGGCTGCGGACTTGAATATCATTGGCGATATGGACACAGGGCTGGTTCAAGAAGACCACGGGCCGCTAGTTGAGCATTCTCAATATCAGCATGTTGCACGACCTAAAGGAGAGGCACAGTCATTACAGTTGTCGAATGAGAAGCTAGATGACCCCGAGATCATGCAGACGTTCAGCGAACAATTGGAGACGGCGGCTCCTGGGCCGCGGGCTCAAAATAGTAATATACAATATCACCACATGACCGGAGTCTGCCGCCCGTGCACACTTCGCGAAACACATGTTCACGCCGCACCAGGACTATATATCCCGCAACGCGATGCAGCTAATCGAGTTGCGACGATTTGTGTAGGTTGCCCAGCGGAAATTCAATCGTAAAGAACAGATGCCCCTCTTTAACATGGCCAAGGTTCTTCCGCTTCAGTTTGGGTTGTTTGCTAACGAAGGAAATCCCTGGCTTGAGGAAGCACAGCATATCCTCCTAGGGGTTCAGCTATACATGAGTGAATGTGGGGCGGACCAAGAGCTGCAACCACAGCTTGAAGCATGTCTCAGGAATGCGTCCACAAATTTGAAACACTGCCTCGCGGAAGAGAAAGATGCCAAGTTGGATAGGTACGCCGACGAGATTGGTGAGCATACTTTGGCAGGTGATCATCGACGGGCCGGGCAGAGTGCAATGCGTCTTCTGCGTTGCGGTGGGCGACAGCGCCCTCGCTTTATCAGTGGGAACTACGTGCCATACCGTCTTGATGATCGTGGCGCCGCCATTACGCCGGACAAAGAGATGGGTGATGATCGGATGGGGGGGGGGCCCTCTCGAAGCTTGAAGGCGCCGCTGTTCTTTCGGCGGCGCACTGCCTTGGTATCTATTTATAGCTGCCAAGCACGAAGCTCCAGGACGCGCCCCTGTCGATTGACATGGCCCCCGCGCTCGCCGACCCCGAGAAGCACCTGCAGGAGGGCCCGATGCGGAAAGGCACGTGGTGCTGATGGGATACGCGAAGAGGTCTTGCGGGCGGCACCGCGCTCCATTGCGAAATTGTTCCGCCCGGTCATGGTAAAGGCGTGCCTCGCTGGGGTCGAACCTATTGCGTATGAGCGCAGTCGTTTGGTGGAAGTATCCAGACGCGGTGGTGATCCTCGCATCAATAAGGGTTATCGGGCGGTCGCTGTCTGTAATGTCTTTGCGAAGCACTACTGCAAGTTCGTTCGGGGGCGCCTGGCCTGCGCGATTGATTTCTTATCTCGGGGCTCGCAACTCGGCGGTCGCCCGCGACGCCCCCCTGACATGGCCTCGCACCAGGCGCAGCTTATGTCGGATATATTGAGGCCGTCAGATGCGGCCACCTGGTACTTATCTAAGCCGATTGAAATCCTCGGCGAGCATGGTTTTGGCGTCGGCGACGTAGCTTCGGCATCGACGACGTTTTCAAAGTATCATCTTTGTTTTACGACAGCGGCGTTCGTTTAGTCAGAAGCCGCGCGGCTTTTCTGAATCCTGGGCAGGTGCTTCGGTGCGTGTCTGAAGCTGCGCCTTTGATCCAGCGTCGTTGGTCGGCGCGCTGCGATGGCGGTGCCGATTATGCCTGGAACCTGGCAGCGTTTCGCAATCATTTGCCAAGTTTTTTGGGATCAGGCGCGGCCCATCAACGATCTACCGCAAAGGGCAGGGCGTTTCAACCTCGGAGCGTTTCGATCGTCAGCCCAGTAGCTGGTTTGAAAACCGCCACGCGCATCGAGCCGAGATGTCTCGGCGTCTGTTTTCGTTCGGTCGCCTCGACCGCTGCGCGGAATGGCCCAAAGCCAGTGGGCCGAGAGAAGGGCAACGCCTGAATTCATTACAGACTTGCCGATAAAGCAAAACGACGCCAACGTTGCCGTCGCAGCCGCTTGAGCCTAGGCACGGGCGAGCCAAAATGGCAACAGGCAAGGGGGATGAGGAGGAGGAGGAGGGGGAGGAACAGGAGGAGGAGGAGGAGGAGGAGGAGGAGGGAGGAGGAGGAGGAAGGAGGAGAGGAAGAGGAGGGAGGAGGAGGAAGAAGGAGGAGGAGGAACAGCAGGAGGAGGAGGAGGAGGAGGAGGAGGAGAGGGGTTGAGAAGGAGGGCGATGAGGAAGAGGAACAGGGATGGCTGAGTGCGTGTTTTGTTGTTGGGGCCGAGGGGGGAGGAGCAGGAGATCATAGAGGGGCGTGGCAGGAGATCATAGAGGAGGGGCGCAGACATGGATGGAAGAGTTCGCAATGACTCTGACTCGATCGCACCCCTGGCCGCTCCCTGGGCCCGCCTCGCGCCCCAGGCCTGGCGGCAGCGATCTCTGAAGCGAAGCCTGCTCCCCCACCCCCGCCCTTGCGAGGAAGACGCCCGTGGCCAGTGGGGAGTTCTAAAACATCTTACTCCCCCCGGTGCCTTCGCCCTGATCTTCCTCCTCCTTCTCCTCCTACTCCTCGTGCTCCTCTTCCTCTTACTCCGCCTCCTGCCTCCTCCTCCTCCTCCTCTTCTTTTTCCTCCCCCTCCCCCTCCTCCTCCTCCTCCTCCTCCTCCTCCTCCTCCTCCTTCCTCCTCCTCCTCCTCCTCCTCCTCCTCCTCTCCTTCCTCCTCCTCCTCCTCCTCCTCCTCCTCCTCCTCCTCCCTCCCCGCTCGCTTTGATGGCGGAGGCGGGGGAGGCGACGTCGACGGACCTCGCAGCCTGTCCTCAGTCCTCGGTGCCCTTGCTGTCGCGGCCGTCGCCGACCCACGCAGGCGCCTTGGAGCTGTCCTCGGGGCCCTTCTCTGCGTCGAGCTTGGAGCCGTCGCCCTTCTCTGCGTCGAGCTTGGAGCCGTCGTCGTCCTTCACGCCGAGCTTGGAGCCGTCGTCGTCCTTCTTCACGTCGAGCTCGGGCTTGACCTCCCTCTGGATCGCATCGCACAGTTTGGGCAGCTTGTCTGAGATCTTCTTCCACGGATTGCAATCTTTCCGCAAGGAGGCGTGCTTCGCCAGCGAGTCGATGATCATTTTCCAGGTTTGGACCAAGGGACCATCAGCCGCCACGTTGAGCTTATTGAGCGCAGGGATCTGGGAGACGACGCACCCCCCCTTGGTTGCGGTCTTATAGAATGGCACGAATGCCGCAGGCACCCAGAGGAGCTGGCCCTTCTCGAGCACAATCCATCGCAAGCGATCGCCAAGCATCTCGAGCGTGCAGCCTTCCAATAGGGTAATGAGCTTGGCCAAATCGTCCATTTCTTGGCCGTCGCCCTGGATGAGCTGCGCGATGTCAGCCAAGAGCACCGTGGCCTCCCCAGCGACGCAGTAGACTACCTGCGGCAGGCCCGCCAAGCCAGTGCAGTCGAAGCCCGACCTGCACGCGTTCTCAGCGATCCCGACGTTCCAGGGGAAGAGCATGCAGTCTGGGACGCCTTCCACGACGTTGTCAAACAGCACATTGTACAGCTCCAGGTAGCGAGTAGAAGGCTCAATCGTCACGGCGTGCTGCAGGTTGCCCTTGCCGTTGGCTGCTTTGAGATGGTCGATGAGCCTCTTGGCCCTCTCCTGGAACTCCGCGTCGCAGAACTTCACGAGCTCATTGAGGTTCGTGTTCTTCGCAAGGTCGATGAGCCCGGGCCCCTTAGACGCCAGGGCCTTCGTCTCGGCATCGTCGAGCATGGGCTTCACCAAGGACGCCTTCACGCCATTCTTCGTCTCTTTCTCGATGTTGTCCAGGTGCTGGGCTATCTTCAAAGTGCAGCCCTTGTCTGTGAATCGCTTGGTTGACTGGTTGAGTCGATACCGATCCTTCGCGGCGTCGCTCTTGATTTTCTTCTGAGTCGCGGCATGGTGATCTTTGATCTTAGTCATGCTTGCGTTCAGCTGGCTGGCAAGGCGCTGAACTGTCGACTCGAGATCCGCCACCTCCTCCTGCATATCCTCGAACTTCGACGCTGGGCAGTTCGGCACGGCATTCTTCTTGTCGGAGATCTCCTTGATCGCGGCCTCGAGCTCCGTAATGTTTACCGCCACGACCTCATCAATGAGCATCTGCGGGTACTTTGCGCCGAGCGACGTGGCGAAGTTCTGCGCGGTCCTGAGGAAGCCTCCTCTCTTGGGCGGGTAGACCTCATTCAGGAGGCCAGTGATGTCGACCCCCAGCTTCTTCTTGGCAGCGGAGATCTCTGGGCCCGTCCAAACCTTCTTGGGCTTCGCCGCCGACAGCGTCTCTGCGGGCGGCACTGGCATTCCGAACGGCGTTCCTGGCGCAGCACCGGCCCCCGCGGCCACGAGCGGCGTAGCCGTCCCAGACGACGTTGCAGGCTGCCCGTCGCCGCCAACGAGAGGTGCCGGGGACAGGCAGGGCGCTGGAACGCCATGCACAAGCGGCGCGCCCCCGCGGGCTGGACCGCAGCTGTTGGAGAGGAAGTCGTGACCGAAGACGCTAGAATATTTGTCTTGGAACACCGCTGCGTCGCCGCGACCCGAGGACGCGCCGCGAAAAGCTGCGCCAACACGAAGAGCTGCCTGAGCCTGGCCACCCATGTTCGCAAGCTGGTCAGACGACCCGCTCGCGGCGGATCTCACCCGCTGCATGGCCCGCTGGATGTCATCCTTACCTTCGTGTGCCTTCTCGGACTGGATGGCCGAACTCTCCCCGACGCCCTGGATGCCCCTGTACTTCTTCGGCAGAGCAACAGGGGCCCTGAGGTTCACCCCTTCGCCCTCCTTGAGGATCCTCGGGTCGTCCACGGCAGCGTCCCACTCGATTTCACACCGAGCGTCATCCCACCGCTTCCAGAACGCATGGTGGGCGCAGAACTCATCGAAGTCGAGCATGATCACGTCGTCGAGCTGCGTCCCTATGCACGGCAGTCCGATAGCGGCCGTCTTCAACGACGAGGCCCAGCACTTGTTTCCGCCAGAGGGTCACGTTGTTCTTCTCCACGTCGCGCAAGTTCCTCATGTGCACCTTCTTAGCGGGATCGTGCTCCCGGGCGTCGCGAGCAAGAGCGGCGTTCTCCAGGTACCTGGCCGCGCCGCGGCACTTGTGGTGCCAGTAGACCACGTCCGCATCAGCCCCTGTGGCCTTGGTCTCGTCGTCGAAGATGTTCACCTGCAGGCGCGGGGGGGAAGGGGGAGGATGACGACGACGGTTTCAGGCCTCCCTTCCATTCTTCATTCGTTCCTCCCTCTCCTCCTCCTCCTAGTCGGCCTCCTCCACCAATCCTGCGCTGCACTTCCCTGTCGTCCTCGTCCTTCCATCCTCCGAGGCTCCGTCGTCCTTCCTCCGCCTCGTCCTCCTCGGCCTCCTCCGCAAATCCTGCGCCCCTCCTCCTTGTCACCCTCATCCTCCTTGTTTTCTTATAGCCGTGGCTTGGCTCCTGGAAACTGGAGTGGTGACATTTGATTTGGCATCCATCCAGGGCTCGCCTCGAGCTCGCAGACAGGGCAGTGGTGCTTCTCGCCGTCCGGGCAGTCGGTGGCGGCCGCGGCCGCGCCCTGGCCCTCGCCGTTCGCATCTGCGCCTTCATCGTCAGAGGGGCCGAACTTCATCCGTTTCTTGTGTCTGCCACCCCCCCTGGCGCTGGCCCGCTTCCCACCGCGGGCGCCAGCGACGCCGCCCTTGCCCCTGCGAGGCGGCAACTTCTGCGGTGACCCCGCGACTCCGATGTCGTCCTCCAAATCAGCGAGGCGCACATCTGCTTGCGGTGGCCCCACACCGAGCTCCCCGGATGCTGCCGCCATAACCTGGACCAGGAGGGTTGAGTCGACCTCTTCGGGCCGCTCGGTCGGGCCAACAAGCCCACGCCTCGACGTCTCGAGCCGATGCGCCTATACGGGCATTGCTAACGATGACCACTCCACCTGGTCAGCCGAAGTTACCCACGTCAGTCCTATGAGATACGGTGGAGATACTTCGATAAGGAACCCAGGGTCTCGTGACCAATGGGCGGCCTGCCGCGAGCCAGCCAATTCGCCTCGAAAATCGTCCATTCAGCTTTGAACTGTGGCTCTCACCGAAGCCAGCCCCTCACCTTCTCTGTTAAAAAAACCCTCCGAACAGGTACATGTTTAAAGTAGGTAAGGGTCTCTACGTTTCACCGTTTCGGGCTGAAGCCTTCAAGACCGTATACAGGGCCTCCTGGCCCGTCTTGATGTTCTGAGATGTGGTTCTCACCGAAGCCAGCCCCTTGCCTTCTCTAAAACACAGTCTCCGAAAAGGTAGTTGTTCAAAGTAGGTTAGAGCCTCTACGTGTCACCGAGTCTTGGGCGAGATGCAAAACCTCCTGGGCCGCGCTGGGCGCCCTTCATGCACATAAAAACATGACCGCAATGATCATGGATAGGAACGGCATGTATCTCTGAGATGCGAGCGTTAGAGTTTTGGGACTGGCCTAGGGACCTCCCAAGACACACCTCCTAGGGCTGCAGGACGCGCCTCCCCAGCGAGAAGCAGCGACTCCCCACCAGCGGGTTCCCAGGCACGGACTGTTTGGATGACCAAATGACAACGTTTTCTGGGCCCCCTTCTGGGGCAGTCTTGGAGGCCCGTGGCGCCACTTCTTCAAAACGCACACATGATCCCGGATCTCCAGAGCGAAGTTTGCTCACATCATCGAACGAATCCATCAAGCCCTGGATTCACGCCGCGCCGCTGCATGATGGCGAGGCCCCGAAAACAAAAGCGCCTCTCACCTTGGCCGCCCTCGGCCTCAGCCCTCAGAGGATCGGCATCTGGCCAGGCGAGGCGGAGTGGAGACGCACCACCGCAGCCGCGAACTCCTTCGTGTATTTCTCGCTGTCCTTCATGTGCGTTTTCTTCCCAGAAGTCTTGCCATGCGTGGTGGTGTAGAGATTTGCCAGCGGCTGACCGATCCTCGATATCGACCGCCTCAGCCCTCGAAACTTGTCCGATGTCGTGAACAACTTCAAAGGTTTCGCCGTGGGGGCCCCGAAACTGCCGAGCCATGTCGGCACCCGGATCATCCTCGCCATGTAGTCGGCCAAGAATGGCAATTCGTCGAACACCGATGACATCGGTTGCTCCAGCACGACATGGACGTCAATCAGGTTGGCAACCATCATGAGGATCATGCACCGCAATGCCATTCGATTACCTTCGATGGCAGGCGGACAATGCGGGCTGCCAAGACGATTGTCAGGGAAGCGCTTGGTCACCGATCGCGAAATCCAGACGAACGAGCTGCACTGCGGCGAGAGCCAGAGCAAGCCGCCAACCTTTCGGGCGACCAGAAATCTGCACATGCACCACCCCTTGGACCCATCGCGGGCCCACTATGGGCGCGGCCCTCTCAGGGTCCTAGGGCCCAAGAGCGCCCGCGCAAACGCCTGACAGGATCGCCCACGAAGCTCCTTGTTGGTGATCCTGTCAAGTGCCTTCCCGGAGCTCCCATGGAGCGCTCTTGGAGCCCTCCTCTTGGAGCCCTCCTCTTGGAGCCTTCTCGGGCCTTCTCAGAGCCCTCAAGAGCCCGAGAGGCTCCTGAACATAACGCGACGTTGAGGCAATCATAGTCCCATGAAGTCTCCATGGCGCAACGGCCAGCGATAAATGCGCGTCATTGTCATCCTAGATCGCCTATTGCCGCCCACAGGGCGGCGAGAGGGGACAGGCGGAGCGGGCGCGAGCCCAATCAAGAATCACTTGTTTTAACCCAGGGTCGGGGCCCCTCAGTATTCAGGATCAGGCCAAAAACTTAAGATGGGGCTGGACTGGGCGGCCCCGCCAGACGCCCTGGTTTCAGGATGGACCCCCAAATGTCCTGGGCCAAGGATGGTGTTGTCAAGGGGTCACGCATGCGCAGTTCTCCACATCCTAAGCCTTGGTCGCCAACAAGGTCCACATGTAGATCGCGAGCCCCACGCTGGTCAGGATGTTGAGATGATCTGAGTCGTATTTGATGTCGAGGGCGATCGACCGCAAGCCGAGCTCTCTCATCTGCTTATCGATGCGGCCGACGCCAGCAAACTGCTCCACTGCGGAAAACAACCACCCAGACGGAGTGTTGACCCGGATGCGCAATGCCGCGCCAACCAAGCTAGTGATCGCGTCTGGCAAGGACGTTTCATTAGTCAGGTCGAAGAACGATCGTTTCAGGATATCCAGCGCCAGCACGTGGAACTCCCGAGGCATCGACTCCTGAACGAAGTGGCCGATGCGCTCGCGCGTGGTGGACGGTGCTGCAATTGCCACAGGAAGAAGAAACAAACACTTGTCTTGGATCAAGTCTGGCACGTACTTGCGGACGCCGTAGCAAACCATCTGGACGTTCACCTGCCCGCTATGAATGCACGCACTCCTCCTGAACTCCTGCTCCCACCTCCTCCGCCTCCTCTTTCTGCTCCTCCTCCTCCCCCTCCTCCTCCTCCTCCTCCTCCTCCGCCTCCTCCCCCTCAGGCCAATTTGGTAGGGGTCGCCGCGTCGCCACTCGCCGAGTAGTGATCCCTACCAAAGCCTCCTACCAAAGCCTCCATTCTCCTCCTCCTCCTCCTCCTCCCCCTCCCCATCCTGATCCTCGAAAGGTTCGACGCCATATGGGCCTACTCCGGGGCGACCTTTGGGGCCCATGTCGGGCCACCTTTGGGGCTTCATGGGGTCTCTTGGCGGATTGTTGAAACGTTGTGGACCCCCCGAGCGACCGCGTCAAGGAACGGCGGCGAGCGTTCCAAATCCGCCATGACCGCCACAGCCGACGCAATGAAGGGCGACGGCACAATGATCCCCATGTCCTCATCGCCGACAATGTCGTCATCATCACGATGGTCCCAAACAGGCGACGTCGGGGACGCTGGCACTGCGACGCAGTCGACGACGACGTCGTCGGCGCCGCCAGCCGCCATGGCGGCAGGCTGGGACCCCGCTGGGAGTCTCTTGGGGGGCTTGAATCCACAGTGGCGAGTTACACGCGCCCATGGTGTCTTAATTTTGTTGCATGGCCCCTCGGGGCTCCTGGGGGCCTCTTGGGGTCACATGACATCCTCCTGGCCTCAAGACAGCCCTGGGAGCCTCTTGGGGCCTCTTGGGGCCTCATGACAGCCCTGGGGCCTCTTGGAGCCGCTTGGGGCCTCTTGGGGCCTCTAGTCTACATAGCGATGGTTCTATAAGGCTAAGAGGTTACAGGGCTAAAGGCATATCGCGAAAACGCTGCAGGGCGATACTCAGGCAAATTTTTGAAATTTGCCTGAGCATCGCCCCTCAGTGTTTTTCGCCCTCACCCTTTTCCAGCCCTGAGGGATGAAGGCATATCGCGAAAACGCTGCAGGGCGATACTCAGGCAAATTTTTGAAATTTGCCTGGGCATCGCCCCTCAGTGTTTTTCGCCCTCACCCTTTTCCAGCCCTGAGGGATGCTGGCACCAGGACTGCGCCGACCTCTAGGACAATAAGGCAATAGGACATGGGACACCCAGAATGCTTCCAAGTGGACAGGAAGGAACACCTAGGGGTGCCCGACAGGCCTCGGCCACGGCCGCAAAACGAAATAACAGTTCCTGTTGTAACCCCGTAATGCGCTACTACTATTCCTACTACTACTACTACTACTACTACTACTACTACTACTACTACTACTACTACTACTACTACTACTACGACTGCTACTACTACTACTATTACTACTACTACTACTACTACTACTACCACCACTACTACCACTACTACCACTACTACCACGACTACCACTACTATCACTACCACCACCACCACCACTACTACTACTGATACTACTGCTACTACTACTGCTACTGCTACTGCTACTACTACTGCTACTGCTACTGCTGCTGCTGCTGCTACTACTACTATTACGCGTTGCAAAACTGCGCCAAGGGCGTAAACTCAGGCGCGAGTCGCGAGTCCGCCAACTCAGCCGATGGGTGGCAGAACGCAGCGCGACGCCGTGATCGAAGGGTTGTTTCCTGAAAAAGCGTCCCCGCTCCAAGATCAGAGGGCCCGCAACAAGAAAAAGGGTACCCGCATCAAGAAAACCATAGTTTTTTCTTGTGGGGATCTTGTTGGTAACAACTTTTCTGCTTGCCGAACAGTTGTTACTAACAAGATCCCCACAAGAAAAAACTATGGTTTTCTTGGTGCGTGTACCCTTTTTCTTGTTGCGGGCCCTCTGATCTTGGAGCGGCGAAGCGTTTTCGGAGAAAAAACCTTCGATCGCGGCGTCGCGCTGCGTTCTGCCACGCGTCGGCCGCGCCTGCCAAATCGCGAGCGTTTGTTGTTGTTTCGCATGCGCTTTGCGGCTGAGTTGGCGGACTCGCGCCCGAGTTGGCGCCCTTGGCGCCGTTTTTGGTAGTGGTAATAGTAGTGATAGTCGTATTGATAATCGTAGTCGTAGTCGTAATCGTACTCGCGGTCGTAGCAGTAGTCGTAGAAATTGCAGCAGTAGTAGTAGTAGCAGCAGTAGTAGTAGTAGTAGCCATAGTCGTAGTCGTAGTCGTAGTCGTAGTAGTAGTAGTAGTAGTAGTAGTAGTAGTAGTAGTAGTATTCGTAGTAGTAGTAGTAGTAGTAGTAGTAGTAGTAGTAGTAGTAATAGTAGTAGTAGTAGTAGCGGTAGTAGTCGTGGTAGTAGTAGTAGTAGTCGTAGTAGTAGTAGTAGTAGTAGTAGTAGTAGTAGTAGTAGTAGTAGTAGTAGTAGTAGTAGTAGTAACAGCAGCAGTAGTAATAGTAGTACTAGTCGTAGTAGTAGTAGTAGTAGTAGTAGTAGTAATAGTAGCAGTAGTAATTGTAGTTGTAGTTGTAGTTGTAGTTGTTCTTTGTAGTGGAGCTTGCTATTTTTTAAAAAAAAAACAAACATAGTAGCAGGAATAGCAGCAGTAGTCGTGGACGTAGTAGTAGTAGTAGTAGTAGTAGTAGTAGTAGTAGTCGTAGTAGTAGTAGTAGTAGTAGTAGTAGTAGTAGTAGTAGTAGTAGCAGTAGCAGTAGTAGTAACAATCTACTAGTCATATTCGTAACAGAAATTGCAACAGTAGTATTAACCACATAGTTCGGTACCAGCGAAAGGAACAGCAAAGTATCAGTAAACATACGAGTAGTAGTCTTAGTAGTAGTAGTAGTAGTAGTGGTAGTAGTAGTAGTAATAGTGGTGGTGGTGAAGGCTCTAGTAAGAGTTGTTGCTACATACATAATGCTAGTAGTCGGTCACATGCGTTTCACCCGATGAATCAAAAGACACTCAGGCTCAATCAATCCACGCAATCTCGCACTTGAGCGGGCGTGGGCACAGATCTGATGTGGGCGTCACGGCCCGCGGCTGCTGGGCCCAATTTAAGCCAAGCCGTCAGAAAAAAAACAAGGGCTCACGTCGGCCGAGGCGGCCACGCTGCGCCTCGCCGACGTTGCGAGACTTATTGCAATTCTTATGCCATGGGCATTGCACACGCAGACGCTTGTAACCACGAATGCCGTCGAAGAAATCCTCATAGGACAACGCGCACCCACCGATGCGCGACGGGACGTCGTCGGGCCCGAGGGGCACGAAGGCGCCGTCTGCGATCTCATCGTCGACGCCGCCGCCTTCAGCGGCAGCGTCTTCACCAGATACCTGGCAGGCGGCTGGCGACAGAGGGCGTTGAGGGTTCGCGAATCCCGAATCCCCCTCCTCCTCCACATCCTCCTCGTCCTCCTCGCCCTCCCCCTCGTCCTCCCCCTCGGGCCAAGTTGGTAGGGATCACCACTCGCCCAAAGCGTCCTACCAAAGCCTCCATCCTCCTCCTCCTCCTCCTCCACCTCCTCCTCCCCATCCTGATCCTCCTCCTCCTCATCCTTATCCTCCTCCTCGTCCTCCTCCGCCTCCTGCTCATCATCATCCTTTGCTCCCCCTCTCCCCCTCCTCCTCCTTCTCCGCCTCTGTCTCCTCCTCCCTCCCCCTTTCCTCCCCCCTTGACCTATACCCCTCCGGGGATACCTCGGCATCGCCGACATCGCCAGCAGCGCCAGGAGGTTCAGCACCAGGAGGATGTTCGATGTCTCCTGCATCACCAGCGCCAGGAGGTTCAGCACCAGGAGGTTCAGCGCCAGGAGGTCCAGCACCAGGAGGTTCATCACCATCGGCGCCGGGAGGTCCAGCACCAGGAGGTTCACCACCAGCAGCGCCAGGAGGTTCAGCATCAGGAGGATGTTCGATGTCGCCTGCAATATCGTCGAACACATCACTTACATCACCTGCAATGTCATCATGACCATCTCCTAGCGCTGGTGCCAAAAGCATTGGCGGAACCACGTCACCGACTATCTCGTCATCCACGATTGCAGGGGCACGAGGGGCATCAACCAGAGGACGGAAGTCGGGCAAGTCTTCGCCAGCCTTGATTGATTTCAGAGCTCGTTCATATTGAGACCCAGAGCAGCCGGGGACAACGTCAGCTGGGGTATCAGTCAGCATCAATAGCTTGTAATAACTCTGCGGGTGACGGAGGGCAACTGAACGCAGACCCTTTTCATGCAGACTCCGTAGCTTTAGAAGCACTTGTAAGTAGTGGGTGTTGGAAGATCTGGCGTTGCTCAAATAGCGCCCAGGAGGTACCTGATCGGACGGATGTGGCAAGCGAATATTTCCAGGAGTCCAGCCTAATCGATGGGCTTCCCGCGTGACCAGATATTCACAGGGCAGTCGATCGCGAGGACGCCAGCAACTCCCAATTCCAACTCAAGTGGCGTTTCGCCCACGATGTCGAGGCACCCTGCCACGTCAGATACAGCTAAAACGCACTTGCGAAGCCCAGCGATCAGCTCTTCGAATGGGGCAAGGCTGAGAAAATCAATCTTTCTTGACTCCTCGAATGCGTAGATCGTGTTTCCGCCCTGCCTCAAGAACTCCATGCGCTGCACGAGGCACGGCACGAAGGTCTTTGCTTGGCGATAATTGGTCCTAACATATTTCTTGTTCTTCGACAGCGCGCCAACAAGATGGAAACATTGCCTCTGCTCCTCAACGTACACCGTGTTGTACGTGGAAGTACCAGTGCCTAGCAGCGCCGACAAATATTCAGACTGCACGGCTGCTGCGCGCCGAGGTGGCATGTGCGCTAGCACGCCCGTGGGCGCAGGGACTACAGCATGGTCTTCGTGAACCTGAAGGGCGCCGATGTGGATGCTGCTCCAATCGACATTGTGGCAAATCCCAGTACGTAACACTTGTTGTTAGAAACGTTTATCACTCATGCGTTTCGGTCTCAAGACGGACCGCCTGTTCCCCGGCGGCTGCACCAGCCTCTTATATGACGCCCATTCAATCTCGAACAAAAGCTTCCCCTGCTGCGTTTCAACCAATGACTCGTAAAATTGAATGTTGTCGTGGACGCATGCTGACGACGATAACCATGGGATGAGAGCCGCATTCGCCCTCTCCCGCTCCTTGAATGCCGTGCGGTGGAGGCCTTCCAGCGAGTCCTCGGCAAGCTTGCACATATTTATCTCATCCTCTTCACGCTGAAGCTCGGGAAGCACTTGTCCAGTCGCAGCGCAATTCTCCACTGCTGCTCGAAGCGGGGAAGCTGCGCCCAGGACGCGAATGATCGAGCGGTGGTGCTGATTCTCTGGTAGCAACTCAAACTCCCGAAGGCACTCAGCTGCCACAGCTTGAACAGTAATGTTCGCAAATGCATACGGGGCCCGACGCAGGTACTCAAACTTCTGTTCAACTTCTACTGCGAGTACGGTATACGCACCAGTCATTTGCATCATCAGCGCGAGATCGCCTTGAAACGCAAAACAACTCCACTCCCCTTCCCTCCCCTCCTCCCTCCTCCTCCCCATGCTCCTCCCCTCCTCCTCATCGCCGCCCCCTGCGCCCCGTGCGCCAATCTTCCTGGGGGGAGCTACCGTGAGGGTGGAGGATGGAGGAAAAGAAGGGGGGGCCTTCTCGGAGCCATCTCGGGCCCGCTCGGGGCTCTCTCGAAGCCTGCTCCGAGGCCCCAGTAGGCCGCCAGTAGGCCCGAGGAGAGGCCCGATAGGGCCCTCTTGCATGAAGATTAGCAGATATCAGACAGCTAGAAACGCAGCCTATGTCAGCGAGAGATGCTCGGGGTGCTTTCTGCCTGGGGGGGCGCTGCCAACAATGAAACAAGGCGCCCAAGGGTGCACTGGGTGGAATACAGAACTACGAACTTCTAACAACCAGGGGGTCCTTCGAAATCGCCCGGGGCGAACAGAGCAGTGCGGCCGACGCGGAAGTTCTCGACCGCAGTAGATATGTAAGCTCTCGCCTCTTTGAGGCGGCGGCCTTTCCAAGGGCAGCACACAGTTTTACCTTCCAACAGCTGGGACTCATGGCAGCGGCAGCCGCTGCCCCAAGTGCGGCATATATTACAATCCCTCGCCAAGCGTGCAATGGCAGATAGACGTCTCCACCAGGTCGCATCTTCGAATGCACATTTCACCATGGACTGCGTTTCCTTTTCCTCTTTGTCACAATTCGACTTGGAAAAAACGTCGCGCATGACAGAGGTCATGAAAGGAATGAGAGGCCTCAGAGATTTCAAACTCGCCTGGCAGCAGCGGTGCAGCGTCCCCCATCTCCACTTAGCAAAGCTCGCTCCGAAGGACTTGAGATCTTCTGCGAGCTCTGGTTCAACATGGCATAAAAGCCAATACGCCGCAGCCTCGCGATAATGGGGTTGCCTCGGGAGGGCGGCCAAGGGAAAGGCCGCTGGGGCCCCGCCCGCGCCGGGCGACGGGGCCAGGATTGATTCTGGAGGAGGTGGAGCAGTAGAGCAGCAGCACGTCGACGAGGAGGGGCAGGAGGAGGAGGAGGACGAGCAGGAGGAGGGAGGGAGGAGGAGGGGGAGGAGGAGGAGGAGGAGGAGGAATAGGATGGATGTCCCCGCACCCACCCTAAACCTATGGCCCATGCCCCGCCCATTTCGCATCAAGCCTGAAAAACGATATGACAGCCTTCAGGAGCTTCAGAAAATCTGGCACCCACGGGATAGTCATCAAACAGAATTTGAGGCAGTTGTCCCACATGTGGTGCCAACCAGGAAACACCATAGCGTTAGGAAATAAGAAGCTCTCGCCTTTGACTGCGCGAGGTAGATCAGCAAGAGGCACCCCTTTCAGCAGCATGAGAAAACTTAGCAGGGAATCTGGACTTTCGTGGAGCATCGACTCAATTCCAAAGTCTGTTAGAATCCAACGCGTCGACTGGAGCGCAGCTCGCATCTCCGCCTCCCCGGGCCCATGAAGCAACCATAATTGCCAAAGTAAGCAAAAGACCTCTGCGGGCCGAACAGCGCGAGCGGGCCCTTGAACCCCTCCCGATCCCCAACACCGCTAGAAGAAAAAAACTGGCGATGGGTGGGTGGACAACTGGACAGGGGGGGGGGGGGGGACAACCAGATCGCAACGAGGGCACGCGTTGCGAAGATCCCCATGCACCTTGTTTTCGGTAGAAGTGCACCCATAGCCATGCTGGACCAGTGGGAGTTGGACGCGAAAAGAGCCTTCGACACTCCCGTCGATGACCTGGTCCACCCAGCCCGCTTGCGAATGAAGCCCACCTGGGGGCCCCAACAAGGCTCCAACTCTTCTGCCCCAGCTCGCTTTTAGCTTAATGTGGGTGCGTTGGACGAGGAGTCATTGTATAAGGGATTGGGTGCGTTGGACGAGGAGTCATTGGATAAGGGATCCAGCGGCAATGTTGGGCGCCCAGAGAGCCCCATACTGTGGATTATGCATGGGTTGAGGTCACCTAACTTCGCGCATGGCCCTGCCACCCCCCACACCTCGCGGCGCGCGGCTATCTTCGCGCCTTCGCGCAGACGCTCCAGGACCACTCAGGATCAGGCGGCAACGGGCGAAACACGATCGTCTTCGCGCCCAAGAAATCGACCCCCGAGGGATCCCCGCCGCGCAAGCTCCCATGCGCGTGATTCCTCTCATCTTCGGCGTTAGGTGCCTCCTCGTAGTATCCCCCTCCCTCGTCGTCGTTCTCACCCTCCTCTATCCTCCTCAATCGGGTTTCGCTGCTCGCCCCACCTTTCGAAGATGCGTCGACCGCGAGCGTCGTGGGAATCCTCGCTCCACTCTTCACTCGAGAAACGTGCTGCGATCGCCTCAACAATAGAGTCGTCGCTAAGAGTCGCTTCCTAGATTCCAAAAGAACGGTGCGCTTGGGGGCCACAACTGCTTCTACTTGCAATTCTTTTGCCCGCTCTGGAAATTGCGCCTCCAATCCAGCCTCGAGAGCTTTGTCGCACAACTCGAGACTCTTCAAATTCAGACTGAACTTCAGAAACCGAATAACTGTGTGACAGTCAGACGCCCCCCGGGCACAACCGTGCGCAACGTTGGGTTTGGGCGGCGCGCGCCCCGCAAGTGACTGCAACACCCACTGCTGTGGCCCAACGGCATTCGCAATATCCTCTGCGCCCGACGGGCGACCCAAATGAAAGTAAGCAACCGCTTTTTTCAGCACTGTTCGAGACGGCACGTCGGGGCACGCGAGATGCCCACAACGATTTCTGAACGTCAAGTCACACACGTGGGCGAAGCCAACCGATGAGTGCGTCAGAAACCAAGCAAAAGGGCTCCAACACTCGTATGCCAATGGGAAAGCGAACGGGTCCAAGAAGTCATGGTCAACTCTCCACCTGTTCAGAAGGTCTCCAAGGTTCAACTTTGCACCATCAGGGCATTCAAAGATCTGGTCGCGAAGCGAGAGTCTCATGATTTCAACGCCCGAGCGGCATTCAGCGTCCAACTCAAGCATATACTCAAAACTGCAGCACCTTTCCAGAATGGGGCAGGCAACAAAAGCGAGGCGCTTCTCATTGGAGGCCCTCCGCAAGGAAGATAATCGTAGAAGGTCAGCGTCAGCGCAATCGGGATCCATAAACTCCCAAGACCGCACCAGGAGCAATCCAATAACGTATCTGCCTCCCCACTCGCCACCCCCGTCTCAATAGCTCCTTCCCGACCTGGCAAACTCACATCGCCGCTTCTGTCCCTCCCCGCCCCCCTCTTCCTCCTCCTCTTCCTCCTACTCCTCTTCCTAATCCCCTTCCTCCCCATCCGCGGCAATGCAGCACTTCCCGCCCAACTCCCCTCCCCTCCATCAGGATCTCCTGGCACGTGCACGCCAAGGCTGGAGAGTTGAGTATCTGTAAGCCAGCGCCAGTGGCCCTCCCTGGCGCAGTTGCCCACGACAATCATAACACGCGTTGGTCCTGGGATCACTGGGGCTCCCAAGCAAGCACCGCCCCTCCCGGGTGATATTGTCAAGTGTTTTCTCGGGGGTCTCTGGGGGCCTTCTGGGGCGCACTTGGGGGGCCTTTCGGGGCCCTCTTTGGGGGCCTTCTCTGGGGGCCTCCTCTGGGGGCCTTCTTTCGATGCCCTCTCAGGCCTTCCAAGCGCCCAGGAAGGGCCGCAAGAGGGGCCCATGAGAACCCAAAGAAAGAACATAGGGTCTCAAGAGGTGCCCTAGGGAAGGCGAGGGAGGGCGAGACGAGGTGATCGGTGTTTCCAGCTAGGTCACCTAGCTGGAATCACCGATCACCTCGCCACCCAATTCCCGATCATCGTCCTGAATGGTACTCCGCAAACTCCTTGCGGCGGCGGTGCCCGCGGGGCACACGCTGGCGCGCCGACTCGGACGCCGCAGGTGAGCCAGGGGAGCCAAAGACATCACCGTCCGAGCCGCAGATCTCGTCCGAACCGGCATCGACGTCCACGGGACAGGCAACATTTCTGGGAAGTTCCAAGCCCTTCTGTGAGAAAAAAAGCGGGGGGAGGGGGGGGGAAGTAAAAGCAAGGGCTGTCGGGCGGGGAAGACGAGCTGGCAATCGGGAAAGGTCGGAGGGAACTCGGGGGAGGGAGGGGGAGGTGGAGCGCGGTGAAACCTCCCAGAAATGCCGCCCAGTCTGGCCAGGCGCCGGACGCGCGAAGCAGTGAAGCTAACCCCGAAGGGCATTGGGCCGCACCAGAGCACGGCGCAGAGCGGACGCGAGGGAATAATAATAATAATAATCATATTCTCTGTTTCCTTCTCTGCTTCCGCCCTCCGTCTCGTCCGTCTATTCCTTCTGCTTCCTTCTCTGCTTCCTTCTCTGCTTCCTCCGTCTCTTCCGTCCTCTGCTTCCTTGCGCCGCCTAGGCATTTGCACGCGATGTGTTATTTTGCAAGTTGTTGCTCTGTTTGGCGGGCTTTGCGACATTATTATCGGCTGTCGGCGGGCGGGCGGCTCGTTTGCGAAGTCATTTTGCAGCGAAATCCCCCCTCCTCCCTCCTCCCTCCTCCCTCCTCCTCCCTCCCTCCTCCCTCTTCCCTCCTCCCTCCTCCCTCCTCCCTCCTGGTGGTCGCCCCGCACGGCGACTTCTCTATCGGACACAGCCGAAACCACCTTCCGAGAGCGCGGGCCCACCATGTCACGCCGTTAATTGCGAAAATCTGGCGGGCAAAATTAAACGTTGGAAAATCACAATGTGAACGCATCAGAGCACGCAGCATGGGGCCCCTTTTTTTCGCGGGGAACGACGGTTGCGAAGACAAACATGGCATGATTAACGACATGAAACAAAGAAAAGCTTTACAACGGAAGGAAAACATATGATTCCAGAGGGAAAGTGAGGAAGACGTTTGAAACTAACCCCCCAGGCATTCTTCCAACGAGTCAAACGAGGACATCACACGCGCGAGAACTTACCATCGTTTGAAAAACCCTTTCCCAGAGGAGAAAACATTTGCGAGCGTTCCGAACGGACAGAGGATGTTATTATGCACTCGAATCTCCATGGCCCGAGAGGCAAACAGTTTGCAAACATTAGCGAACTCCCAAAAGATGCTACCGTGTACTATAACTCCCCTGGCGTTCGGATGCTGGAGATTTCAATGGCTTGGGATAAGTCGCATCTGACGACCTCAATAGTCGGATATTGCGGCAAAGAAAGGCATGGCAGCAGCAGTCGCATTGTTGGACCTCCGCGCAGCTTTTCACCGCGTGATTCGACAGATGGCGAGTAGGATGGAGCATTTAGAAGATTAACCGCAAGCAATAATGGACAAGTGTGATATTCCGTTGTGCATCATGCCGCTGGTTGGGGATATTCTCAGTCAGCCGGCGCTTCTCGATCATGAAGATGTTGGCCCACATTTGGCGCGTCTAGTGGCTGAGCCGCAACGCTTCACGTTCTTTGAAGTGAGTCACCGCGATAAGCTGGGCGCGCCGACGCGAGGTTCTCGACCAGGGTGTGGCGCCGCAGATTATTTGTTCAACGTCGTGTTCGCACGCCTGCTGAAAATGGTTGAGGTTCGGTTAGCAGATCACGGTCTCCTTTATCGGCTTGATGACGCTCGCGATCGCCCTGGGATGTGTCGAGCAGCCCGCGCCGCAGCTTCGCAGATTGCTGGCGCCACCTACGTCGACGATGTCATGGCTCCCACCATTCTTGAGAACATGAACGTTATCCGACACCTACACAACATTATGGGCATCTTGCCTGGATCGTTCGTGGCGCACTTCATGGAACCAAACTATGGGCGAGGCAAGACGGGTGCTCTTGTACAGCTTCGAGGGCCACAGCGTGGTCTTCTTCGTGCAATCCTTGATCAGGACGAAGTCCAGGTCCTGGCGAACGAGCGGAATGGGTTTGAATTCTATGTGGCTCGTCAGTGCAATCACATGGGGGACGTTATCTCCTTCGACGGATCCATGCGACCTGAGATCGCACGCAGGGTTCAACGGCGCGATCATGCTCTTGGTCCGATTCGACGCGCCATCGTTCCCAGGAGGGCGGTTCCAATTACATCCAAAGTCCGCTATGTCGAGGCTTTGGCATGTTCACGTCTCTTTCAACGAGTAAAGATATGGCACAATCTTGGCGACTACAACGGGGCGCGTGCTCATGCTGCGTATATGCGGTCACTGCGCGCGGCGACCTCCCTGGCGCACATTGCGAATGATGCCCGCCATTACTCGGATTTGCAGGCCTTTAGTCAGTCTAGACGGACAGGCGCGGAGGCCATTCGACGGATTCGCAGATCTACGTATTTTGAACGAGTGATCAGTCGCGGACCACAGACGCTACATGTGTTGCTGCATATTCGGGAAACTGAGCATGGTTGGGACAGGTCTGGGATGAGGTTCTTTGGTTGCGATCAATGCTTGAGGGCTGCAATCGCTTGGCTTCTCTGGTAGACTAGGACTCTGTTATGCGTTCCCATCCTCGTCAAATTCGGAATGCATGCGCCTTGGCATGGCAGAGGTGCACGGAAGCTTTTCAACATGATTTGCAAGTAACGGTCTGGTGGAAGTCCCTTCAACGTGTTCTGCCTTTTCCTCATGTACCGCCTTTAGATGAGGAGCGATTCCTCTGTTGCGAGCGCGGCGCCACTTTTGGAGTAGTTCGGGGGCGGGGGACTCACCGCGCACGTCGTCATTCCGAACTCCATGGTGCGCGACACTTTGCGCCTTCTGGCTCTTGTGCGGGCTGCGACACAGACTTCCACACCAAGATCAAGCTTTTATATCACTTGCGCTACCGTGGTACAGGTTGCCCCGATCTACTTCGGATCATTCAAGACCCTCTTGATGATGAAGAGGCAGTTCGTCTAGATGCGGAGGATCAACGATGTACTTCTCGTTTGCGTGCCGAAGGTTATGGTGCACCGAAGGCTATGCAACCACCAGTGCGAGGTGAATTGTGGCGTCGTGGACGTCGAGAACATGGGGGCGATGGATTCGAGCCTCCAAGAGTTCGTGTACCACCTGTTGATACTGAACATGTACATGTGCTGCTTGAAGTTCATTCTTTTCTCGCAATTCTGAATGCGAAATTTGGCATTTTTGTGATCGTCCGACTGACGGTGGTGAACAGGGCGACCCCCGACCCGCGCGATACTGTCAAGGATTTCATGTTCGACCGTTTGACATTTGGACGTTTGATATGCGGAATGAAACTCTCTCCCCCCCAAGGGCCAGGCGGAATCGGGCAACGGCCTGCAAGATTAAAGACCGTCGCATCCGTTCTCATTATCTTCAATCTGCGACTGACTTCGCTGCATGTCGAAACAACTGACAAGCTCGAGCGACATAGCCGAGGACACAGCCCGGAGGGGCCTCCGAGCCTCGGACGAGGCAACTCAAACTAACACTGCAGACCCTCAACCCGGCGGGGGCGGTGGGCGGAAAGACTTGGGCGAGAAACGGTTGCGGCCGAGAGGGGCAGAGAAAGACGTTCAGAGAACTGTAGCATCTCTCTCCCCCAAGGCCAGACGGAATCGGGCAACGGCCTACAAGATTAAAGACTGTCGCATCCGTTCGCATTATTTTCAATATGTGACTGACTTCACTGCATGTCGAAACAACTGACAAGCTCGAGCGACGCAGCCGAGGACACAGCCCGGAGGGACCTCCGAGCCTCGGACAAGGCAACTCAAACTAACACTGCAGACCGCTAACCCATGCTGTGCTCTGGCGCTGAGGCGAAACCTACCCGCAAAAACGAAGTAGATGGGCCAAATGGAGGGCCTTCACAGACCTCGAGAGCCACGTCGCAATCGCGGCGGTCAGTCTCTTTGGATAAGACGTCGCGAGAGCGGTCAGCTTAATGCTGGTACCTAGGGCCTTGCCTCTCAAGATGATGCGTGGCTTGAGAATGAAACTGCGACGCCCGTGTCAATTGCGCAAGACGTGCTCGTGACCAAGGGAGGGAACGTGCCAGCCTACAAAACGAGTTCGTTTGCGCGAGCGCGCTCCAAACGCACACTGGTCAACCACAAACTGCCTACAGGATTTGTGGCCCATCAAGGCCGCCATGCGCTCCTCGCGCCACGCTTTAGACGCATGCGGATTCTCAAACAGGATCGGGACGCGACACCTTATACAAGCCCTAACAAGCCTACACATTACCCTCAGCGTCTCATTTCCCGTTCGCAGTCTAGCTGCTTCAGCGGGCGCGGGGTCAGGAATCCCATAGGGGCACCAATATTTGCGAATATGCTTGAATAGTGCTGGCGTCCAACTGCTGCATGGGAACGCTGCAAACTCTGCTTTGACATTGTGCGAACGAATCCAGCCCAAGATCACGTTAACTACAACGGGATTGGTCAAGTCATATTCACCACCGTTGAGAGAGTCGAAACTGATACAACGCTCCTGTCTGGCTTCAAGGTGCTTACCGACCGCACCAATGCCAGAGAAGAGGTCAAGCAACACACGATTGTCATGACTGTGAGCTGATGCGCCTTGAAACAACTTTCGAAGTCTCGCTCGAATTCTATGTGCAGGCAAGATGTCTTCCCAACCCACGTTGTGATCACCCCGCCCTCCGTGGAACGGTCGTCTCAACGTAGCCGTCGAGCTCATCCCAAGGCAGGCCTCAGCTGCTTGCTGTGCAGGCTGGGCGGCGCGGGCACCTGCGCCTGGAGTGACATGAGGGCCTCCAGCTGGCGCTTCACTGCCAGGCCGTAGTCGCGGGCGTTCTCGGGCAGGCACTCGAGCGACTTGAGAACTCTGGCATGCTTCTCGTAGCGCCTTACCGAGGTGCCTGCTGCCCAGCGACCGCGTCGCTTGATGGCCTCCGCGCTGCGAGTCTGGCGAAGGGCGCTGTCGCTGGCGCCGCCGTGCCTCATCATGCACAGGTGGGGGTTCGACTGGCCTAGTCCTGGAAACGCGGCGACCTGCTTGAGAAGGCTCGAGATTCTCCGATAGTCGAAGGACCGTACGTTCTCGCGGCCAGAGCGCTTTTTCAAGGTGGAGAGCCGCGGGCCCAAGCCGCAAGCCGGGCAACGGCGGGATGAGCTGGCTGACCTTCAGCTCCCTGCACTCGCTCGGCCTCAGGTACGCGTGGAACAAAAAGATCAGGCACTGGCCGAACTTCAGCTCGCCCATGTGGAAGGCTGCCTGCCCCAGCGCGCACCGTCCTATCCAAGGCCGCGGCGCTCTGCTGAGACCTGGAGCCAAACGCATGAAGCCTTCCAGCGTTATCTTGGCCCGCTCTAGTACGCTGCCGCTGCGGGTCCCAGGCGCCCTGTACTCGAGAGCTGCAATCACCTTCTCGCTCGAGTCGTAATTGTGGCCCGAAGAGTGCAGATCCTCCAGGTACTCGAGCCTCGCCGTAGAGATGCCGTCGCTGGTGCTCAGGGGCAGAGTGTTGCTGCTGGCCCAAGTCTGGAAGTCCCGAAAGTATCTGTCGTACATCATCGCAGAAGGACGCGTCACCTAGTTCACCTCCAGGGAGCACTGGCCGAAGTTCCGCGCGTGGCGGGCCTCGCTCTGATGAGCAAGCTGAGGGCGCCTTGCTTTCTGCCTGCGTTGTTGCCCCACTTGATGCTGGCTGACCCCTGTCACAGGTCTCGTGGCTGGCAACGGCATGCTCCTCGGGGCCGGGCTGCTCGGAGGCTGAGTCGTCAGCATCGGAGTCCTCGTAGAACCCATCCTCGTCCCAGCTGTACCAACCGACTGGTGATCCCATTGGGTGAGGCCCGCTGCTCGGATGCCAGTCCGCGTCGTCGAACTCGAGCGGAGCGTCCGAATCGGCATCGGCCCTGGCGAGTTCGTCGACAGCAGCCCGGAGCGCGGCACGCGCCCCCCCATCTCGGGATACCCGAGGGGGGCGAGCATCACGCCACCCGCCTCCGCCCTGAATGGGCGGCCCCGACTTTAACCTGGAAGCGGCGTCGGCTGGATTGAACTCTGAAGGCGCCCACCTGGTTACGAAGTCTGAATCTAAGGCCATGGACAAAGCGGCCAGCTGGCGACAATGCCGATTGATGGTAGCATTGCTAGCACGCCCCTTCCCCTGCGCCAGGACAAAGCCAAGATTGTCTCCCAAGAAGAGGTGACGATGAGAGATTTGACGCGCTGATCGGAGACGACTTCTGGCAGCAATAACGGTGGCGCGTCCCTCCGAAGAAGTGATGTTCTCGGCTACGCGCCAGCGCCCTCGCACCTTCAGACGCCAAGAGTTGAAGTCACCTATGCTGTCTCGATCCGCATCAAGCAGCTCTAAAGGTACCTCGTCGGGCGGTATGTTGGCCAATGGGCTGGGGCCTGGCTGAGGCTTCTCGCCGCCCCCGACAGCTCGCTGACGTGCATGCGCAGCATCCTCGACAAAGAACCTCCAGCGCTCGCTTTGGCGCCCCCAGGCTCTCACCTTGGCGACTGTGGAATGCTTAGCCACTATGCAGAACCCCCATTGTCTGTGGCGTTGGCGCCCTCTGAGTCGGACGCTGACACCAGCTGGCACCAGGGCCTCTTGCTGTCGGCGTAGGCAAGGGGCAGCAGCACCATCATCCAGCGAAGCTCCTTTATCACAGCGGGCCAGAGCCTGATGCGACTGCCCCCAGCGAAGTCTATAAAGCGGTAGATGGCTTGCGGAATGCTAAGCAAGCACCTCCTCAAGATGGCAGACCAGATGAAATGCCCCACAATGCGGTGAAGTAACTTGCCAGATGCATACCCGTCATCCAAAAGAGCTGCAATAGCAAGCCGCACCTTCCAACAGCGGCGGTGGCCAACTGAAATCCGTCCGGTAGCGCGGTCCAACGTCATGCCTGTGAACTGCGTCTCTGGAAGTCCGTGCTCGAGCTCCTTACACTGCAGCCCGTCCGCAGCCAGCTGGGCGTGCAACTTCTTGGCCATGCCCCTCGCGACCCCGTCGTCGGTGCCCACAACCCCCGCGTTGTCAACGTAGATGGCGGTGCCGAACTTGCCGTTGGTGATGTCAGGGGCCTGCTTCTTGTCGAACAGGAAAGCCTCTGGGGCCACGCCCGCTCTGAGAGCACTGGCCGTCGCCATGGCCTGACAAAAGTAGAGAGCCCAAGACCAGCCCATCGCCATGACCTCCAGGTGCGGAGTGACATAGCCCGACGATGGCAGGTCAAGCTTGCTGGCTAGCTTGGGGTTGGGGTTGGCGCAGTGGAGGTGCTTTGCAGACGCGCGAGGTAAGGCGAAATACTCGGAGACTTCAGGAGGGGCATTGCACCGATAGAAGGCGCTGTCGACGTCCATCTGAGACAGGATCAGATCATCCGATAACCCAATCTCCACTGACGCCCACGAGGCGGGCGCGGGGAACCTCGGATGCGCGGGCTCCTCGAACAAGTCGTTGGCCGCCCTGGTGCCCAGTATCACCCGCAGCCGCCCGTCCTTCCTCGCAACGAAGAAGATGCCAACCGCGGCAGGGGCGCCCTGGCGGATGCTGACCAAGTTGGCCTGGAGCATCTGCAGAATGAAGCTACTGTAGCGGACCTGGTCCTTCACAAGAGCAGGATCACTATAAGGTTGAATATTGGTAGCAGCAAGCGTAGAGCCCGAAGAAGCCTCCCTCGGCAAGCTAGTCGAAATAGACCTCCAGCGTTGTGAAGCCAAGCCAGACAGCACCTGCTCGCCGTCCGCGAGGCCGCCCAGTGAGGGCAATGAGACCAAGTCAGGCTGGAAGCTGCGTCGAGGGTCGCTGTCAGCGTAACCAGGACGACTGCCGCCAAGCTCGCTCAGGGCTTGCGCGGCGGTGCATGGCGGGGGCGGTATAGCCCTGTAGGTGTCCGAGATAATCTCGGCACTGCTGCGCTGAGCAAGGGGCTCGCCCAGGCCTGGTGGAGGGTGAATTGTGCAACCGAACATCTCGCTGAGGCACTGCACTGCCGAATTCGCCCAGGCCTGCCAGTGCCGACGAACATGCGCCCGACGGCGCACTGCGCGGCGCTCAGAGGCAGGGTGACACAACTGATCTTCTTGAGGAAACGGCGGAGCCATCGGCAGTAGCTCGCGTCCTATCGGCATCCCTGATGTCGGCGACTGGGCGGGAGGGCCAGCCGCCTGGGCGCTCAGGCCCCCCCCCCCCCCCCAGCCCACGCACTGGCAACCGCTCTCGCCTCTCTCTGGGCTTTGGCGGATGCCTTGGCGGCGGCTCGCATGGCCTTGGGTTTCCCCTTCGGCCCGTCGGGGTACTGCAGGAAGCCTGCAGCTGCGTCAACTGGTGCATGGTGACGGCCAGCGGGCGCGGCCTGCCCGGCCTGTAGCCCCCCCCTCCTCGTTGAGCTCACGCGACTCCATTGCGATGGTGCTCGCGCGGTGGAGCTCTGAGGCCACGTACTCCTCGAGGAGAGGGCAGATCTTCAGCTGGCCGCGCGTCTCGCCACCCCCCAAGTGCAAGAACTGATCAGCCAGAAGGGGGTCGACCTGGCTGTCCGTCTTCAACAACCGATGCTCGTGGCGGTACTCGGCCAGCTGCGCCCGTCTGAGCGGCAGCTCCATGTCAATCAGCTCCGTGGCGTTGACTTGGTCAAACGTCATAGCGTACTCCACGGCCTTCATGACCGTCTCGTGGTCCGACCCACCAGGGTCCGCAATCGAGAGGTTACTTGTCGATGTCCACCACGAGTGTCGAGCTCTCGGATGACAGTTGGTCTGGAGGGTGAACTGCACGCACCACTTGGTAGTCCTCGACCGCGAGTAGGGCCAATAGTCCCAGGCCGTCTCCGTGACTAGGTGGCCCGCAATCTTGAAATCCTTGAAGCGCTTGCCTAGTCGATCTCTGGTGACCTCCAGGATGCGCGCATGCAGCTCCAGCTCTGCGTCGTCGTCGCCAGCCGCGCCTGTTGAGAGGTTCCGATCTGCGATCAGCTTGAGCTGGGCACCCTGATGCAGTAGCCCGAACTGCGGACCAAGGAACCAAGCCTGATCGATAGGAGAGCCGAGTCGCACGATGCTGGGCCCGCCGATGTCGCACCAACGATGACCAGGTGCTGGCAGGCGGTCTAGCCCACACATGACAGGCAGTTCCCTGCGCCTTCAGCGAAAGAGCCTCGTCGGGCGACAAGCCTGGGGGCGGCAGAGGCGGCGCGACAGTGACCTCGGATGTCTGGGCCCCAACTGGTGCTAAGCCATCTTCCTCGGCCTCTACCAGCCTTTCGTCGTCCTCGTCGGTGCCCGCGTCCAGAGCGGGAGTTGCTCGACCCTGGTTCTGAGCCCGACACGATACCCGAGATTTCTCGTACTGTGCGGGCCCGCGCACCTGTCCAGATGCGAACGCCCGCCCCCAGCGTGACTGTGGACCCAGGTACTGATCGTGGATCGGGGCTCCCTCGAGGCCGTATGGCGCGATGTCGCACAGCGGCGACACGCTCAGCTCCTCCGGGTATATGTTTCCAGTGGGCGCCATCGCCCACATGATCACAGCTCCTGGTTCGTCGGGGGGCGCGCCCATCCCGCGGGACATGACTGTTGCGGTGCAACACGCAATCAGAAGCCGACGCTGCCACATCCTGCGATCTGTGTCGTACCGAACGACCCCTCGCAGCCTGGGAGCATATACCTCTTCGGAAGGTCCAGCATAGCATCTTCAGGCTATTGGGTTGAGAACCGCACAGATTGTCAGTCCGAACGCGGGCGTAAGGACACAGAAGTCGAACGGCGAACCCAGGCAACTGCTCTGCATTGCACTCGAGAGAGCTGACGAGGCTCTGGGCGAGATGGAATGCCAAAATCGCTCGGCGGTGTCACACAACCAACTGTGACCGTCGAGATCATTCACCTCAGGCGTCGCCGCCCTCAAAAAGACTTGAACGAGAAACGGTTGCGTCCGAGAGGGACAGAGAAAAACGTTCTGATAACTGTAGCATATTGTTTGGAACTGGTAGCGACATCCTCAAAGCCATTCTTGCCGGCAAGGCCTTCGCGATATATGGCAATGTCCCTTGTCTTGGGTACCACATGACGGACGGGATTTCTTCTGATGTACATGGACAGGCCCCTAGCCAGCGACGTTTTGTAGCGACACTCCTCCAGTTCATGGTACTGCTCTTCAGTCTTGCGAAGGCCACGGGCATCTTCTTTCACATGAAGGCGGATGTCGCGATGTGGCCGCTGCTTGGTGACTTCATTTCTGGACAGCCTGGTCATACGCTGCCGACGGTCGGCGAATGAGGTGATCGACATCGACTTGTTAGCCCGCCGTCTGCGGGAACGCCCTTCGGCGGTTTAGCCAGGACAGGACATGCTGGCAACGCATGGGCTACGTGCCCATCGTGTGTGAGTCCCCCCTCGGGAACTGGGTGATGGCAGCCCACCACGCGTCGCTGGAGGCGGTGGTGGGGCAGCTGGCCGTCTGAGGGCTGCTGCCGCTAGGGCAGCAGTCAGCCCCCGTGGAGGAGCAGCGGGGCTCCCCCCATGGGCCCATCGCCTCCGCGGGGGGCTGTGGCGCCGACGATCGTTGTCGCCGTCGTCGTGTTGCGAGGAGGTTGAGGCGATGAGGAGGAGCGGTGGCAGGT
>CAUYUJ010015617.1:104763-127263 GCA_963575745.1 Prorocentrum cordatum
ACTTCCCAAACGGCCACCAACACACGTGCGTGCTGAGTCTACTCGTCCACATAGAATGGGCCGTACACGGGCAAACTTTTGCAGTGAAGGCTAGATCTCCTGATGCCAATTGCGACCGTTGTCAATTGTGAGACGTGCAAGAATGTCTGCAGTCTTCACGTGATTGCGCTTCTGCCCACTAGGTGGGTCCACACTGCGTCAAGCTGGCATCCTGCCGTCACGATCAAGAAACATGATAATATGGTCGCAATCACTTGTTCGAAAACCGGGGCCCGCGAATCGTTCAAATTTGTCGGCCGCTCTTTCGGTGCGCTCGACACCTCGTTGCTGGGGCGTGGAATATTCCTTGGTCTGTGCTTATGCAAGCGGAAACCAAGAGTCCCATCCTCCAATTCTCCGCTCTCTCCACCCGTTTCTGTCCTCTCTCCTCCTCCTCATCCTCCTCCTCCCGCTCCCTCCCAGAGCCCTCAATAGCTCAGGCCCATGCCACCGTGTCCTTCCGGGCCACCTTCCACTTCTTGGCTGGGAAAAACCTTGCGGGAGAGTGGGGGGGCAAAGAGAGAAGGGAGGGAGGATCCATGGCACGACGAGGCGTGATGTGGTGAGCATAGACAATAAAGTCAGACGGGGGAGAGAGAGAGAGAGAGAGAAAGAGAGCAATAAAGAGAAGCAACACATCTATACATATGCTTATACTGAGAACTGGATATGCACAAATATCTGTATACTATATATATATGTGTGAGGTGTACACATGGAAACATCTATACACACATATATATATAGAGTTGGTGCCTGTGCTCTCGCATGCAGTACCCCGGCTCCCAGCGCACCAGCCGCTCCGCCGGGACACATTGTTTTCCTCCATACTCGGTGCGGTGATCCATACTGCGAACGGTGCAAAACACCCCGTCCGGTCCTAGCCGGCACGGGGAAACGCAGTGCCAACCACCACAGGGGGCGAGAGGGGAGGAGGTGGGCGCAGGGCGCGAGGTGCGTGGCCTCGCGAGCTGCCTGTGAACGTAGTCGCGCGCATCTGAGCTCGAAAACGCAAAGATCCAGCAACCGCTCTGCCAGAGACGCGAAGAGCCGGATGCGATCGCGTGAGTAAGGATCCAAGCTGGGAAGAAGTGTGGCCGCAGCGACCTCCTGAACGTAGATTTCAAGCGTCCGGGCGGCCTGCCAGCGGCCGCGCCACTGCGTGCGGGGCAGATCGTCCGTGCACTCGTAGAACCTAGTTGCCCCCCCACCCCGGTGGCTAGCTGGAGTGATGCCGACGCCGTCGGAGGACGGCACGCCGAAAAACTCGACCAAGGCGTTGTGAGCCGACCGGAATTGTGAGGCAGATCCTGCCCAGAGCCGCTGTCCTGGGCTGGCGCGGGGAAGCCATGCTTCCAGCAGGCCGATGAGTGCGGGGTCGTCGATTCGGACGTGCTGCAATCGGGCGGCCACGCGGCGAGTCTTCGGGAGCATGATGCGCACGTACGCGCGGGGCGTGTTGGCGAGCAAGGCGCTGGGCAGAATGATGTCTTCCGGCGTAAGGGCGAGGAGCTCGCCCGGGCGCAGCATGGCGACGAAACACAAGTATATGAGGGCACCGACGTCGATCCACCCCCACATCAATGCCAAAGACACCATAGCCAACGACAAGACTGGAGGCGTGGGCACGTGGTTGCGCGCCAGCACAAGTGCGCGCCAGGCGTCAGCAACGTCCCAAGCAGCCTGAAGCTGGCGTCGCAACGAGCGGTCCGCGTCGACCACGGCGGTGATGGTATCCACGTAAATACCCAAAGGCTCGCCAGAGTCGTACAGGAACTGCCCGTAAGCCGCCAGCGCCCGGCTCATCTCGCGGCCGCCGAGCAACGCGAGGTTCTCGGTGGTGGTCGCGCGCTGCCGCGCCAGCCACGAATCAAATCGCCTAGCCAGCGTGGCACGGCGAGCCACCGTGCGAGGAGCTAGAGCCCGAGTGCGCGCCAGGTCAATCTGGTGGCGCGCCCAGGCTGGCAATGCCTGCGGCCTCGGGCACTCCCCAGGGAAGCCCAAGGTGCTGTCGAAGTCGCGCAGGTGCCACGGCCAGGTAAGCCGAGGCTGGCGAAGAGTCAAGAGGACAAAGAGCCGAGCCCAATCCGAGACGCGCCTACTTTGGAGCGGAAGCGACGCCCAGAAGTCGAAAGCCTGGAAATCTTCTTCGCGACGGAGGGCCAACCAACCAGGGCAGAGACCAGGGCGGCGAACTGCCCGGGCACGCGTGGGATCATCTGCAGCGTTGAGGCGCGTCGGGCAGAAGAGGCCCCCCGGGTAGTGGTCGTAGCCAACGACGTCCGGCACGGCCGCGCGCAGCTCCTCGTTCAGAGGCCTCGACGGCGATCTACCCTTGGCCATGGCGCCCAGGCTGACCAGGGAATCCATCAAGTAGACCTGGCGAGAGCAGGGGCGCGCAGCAGCCTGCCTGCGCATCCCATGGATGTACGCCCGGATCTCGCGGATGTTGATGTGGTCGCGGTCGTTGGTATGCAAGCAGTAGCTTTCCTTCCACGCAGCCCCCACCGCCACCTCGTTGACTAAGAGAGACTCCACCGCCCCCCCCCGCCGTTACGACGTTCTCCGGCTCCGCGCACGCGTCGGCCTCGCTGCAGCAGGCGGCGCGTCGCGCCTCGCTCACGTGCCCGAGTATCAAACGGGCCCACTCGTCGCAGAGCGCATCCGGGTATCCGGAGCCGCGTGCGCATCGCGCCGTAACAGTCCTGACGTCCGTGCCAGTGGCGTCCGCGACGTCACGAGCTGAACTGGCCCGGGCTGGAAGCGACCCCCGATCGTGGCGATGGAAGCCAGCGCACGGCCGCGCTAGCGGCGCCAAGAATTGCGCGAGCACCGTGCCGAACTGCACGCCCCGGCGAAGGGCGGACCCAAACGAGCACAGCGAAAGCCGCAGAGAGCTGCAAGCTGCGTGGCTCATGAACTTGACGACCTGCGGCACCATCCACGACAACGACTGCCGAGGGTATGCCCAGCTGCCGGCCACTCCGGGGCTGCGGCGCACGACGGTGAGCACGATGAGGGTCGCCAGGAGGAGCTCGTTGCCGGGGCGGGTGCGCGGCTCGCGGGCGTCGAAGCCCAGCGGGCGCGTCCGCGAGCGTAACGGCGGTCTGTGCGCCCTGCTAAAGCTACTGCCAGGCGGGCACATATGGATGTACAAGACGCGCAGGTTAACGACGAGATAGATGATCCACTCCAGCAGCCGCCCTGAGCGGAGGTCCCAAGCCGGGCTGCGGCTCAAATCTATGAGCGGTCCTACCCGGAGCCCACGCCGAGAACATGCCACCAGGAAGGGGCTGCGCGGACCGGTGAAGATTTCCATGACGTCGAATCGCTCCACCAATGCCCGCTCGGGGTCGCTCGCTCGCAGCTGCTGCCCCTCGGCGCGCGGCGCCTCTTCGAAGTCGCTGCGGTCGCGCTCAGACCCTCTGGCCAACAACCACTCCCCGTGCTGGCCCAGCAAGTGCGCGGGCCAGGCGCGCCTGTCCAATAGGGGCGTCCACGGCCGCCAAGACGCTGTCTGACGCATCCGTGGCCACAATGGTGCGACTGGGATGCGCGCGCGCGTTCGCCGTCGTCGCAGGTGCCAGCGCGGCCAGCATGGCGAGCTCCAGGCGGACCGCTGCGGGCAACTCAAAGACCCGGGCATCGTCTGCGGGGTCGGGCAGAGACCTGAACGCGTGCCACAGGAGGCACAACAGAGGTCGCCGGAAGAGGAGCACGAATATCCAGGAGCTGACGACGGCCCGCAGCAAGGCTCCGGTGCGACGTCGCCCTGTGGCCACGAGGAGGCTGAGGTCGGCCAGCCGTAGCCGGCGCGGTCGTTCGGCACCCGCTTGGCCCTCCTCCCCCAGGATCTCGGCCCCGAGCGCCGTGCCCTCCGACTGGGCACGACGCTGCTTCGCTTGATGCCTGACCAAGCCGGCCTGTGCGTAGGCCTCGCCTGCCCACTCGAAGCAGCGGTGCAGGGCGGCGCTGCTGCTCGGAGCGGCGGCTGCCGGCGGGGCCTCCGGCGGCGACGGAGGCGACGGGGGGCTGGCCGGGCGAACTCCCCGACGCTCCCCTGCCTTCAAAAAAGTAAGGGACCTGTATAATGTAAAGGCCGCGCAACAATCTACAGATCTTCGCCTGTAACTTTATATATGAGCCTCTTGTGACGAGCCCTCTCTTGTCCCCCGTCGCCAGCGCCTCCTGGTCGTCGTCGTGTTTCTCCTTCTCCTCGTCCTCGCTTCCCCTCCTCCTCTTCCCACTGCTCCTCCTCCTCGTTGCGTCGGTGCCCTTGGGTTCAATGGCACAACCCCTCCCCAAAATGAAAACGCCAACGAGGCGCGATTGAAGACGATGCGGGCGAGAGTCGAGGGCTTTGGGTATACAAGTATACACGTTGAACGGCATGATGGTCAGCAAAAGGTCACAATATGTGATATTTGTTTTGTTGACGTTTTTTTTTTGCGACGCGGCTAATCATCAATATCAACCACGACTTCATCCCAAACGCACCACAACCACTTTGCCAAAACAGACGTAGCTAGAGTCGTGGGGTGAACCCCTTCCGCGACAGCGATAAGTATGCGAACTAGGTCTTCGTCTGGGTAGGTCCACCAGAACCTGGGGTTACCAAGCTCTATCGCTTGGTGCAAGCAAACGTGCAAGAACAAATGGAATTTAGGGGAAAGCTTCCAGAGCCTCTGGCGGGCTTCAAAACACATGCTCGACAACCGACTGTATAGCGCGCACAGATCGTCTGCCAGCCGTGGCAACCGAATGCGGGCCTGCTGAGACAAGAACATCGATTCACGATTCAGGATATCATAGAATTCTAAAAGAAGTTGGACGACGCCAGCTGCAAGCTGATCATGCAGCTGCGTGAAATCATCTGGCGACTCGAGTTGCCCAAACCGTTTGATCAGATCCGCAGCGCTCGCAGCAGCTTTGGCTTTTAACTTGGGCCAGCTGCCAGAAGTCCTGACGCGGTCAGCTGTCAGTGCACCTTGTAAACGTGATGTGATTGTCCGATGGCTCTTGTACCAAGTGTGCAAGTCTGATCCGCATCTCTTGATGCGTTCAGCAAACGTGGCGCCCCCGAAACAAACCTTCACAACGGCAAAATACCACAAAATGTTCCCGAGAATGCGAGACGCAACTCCTTGATCTACAGTGTGGAGTATGTCCACCATGACATTTTCAAGGCGAAGGCCAATGGCACCCACCCCCGCTCTGAACAGCACAGGCGCAGCCAAGCCTGCCGCCCGAAGGTGCTCCAGGTAGCTTTCGTGGGTGAACAGCGTTCCCCGCCAGCCAGCCTCGCGGCGGAAATCTGTCCATAGGCGGCCTGCGTCCGTTGAAGACGCCTTGCAGAAAGGACACATCACGTCGGCCTCATTCCAGCGAGGGAAGCTAAACAACGTTACGTAAAACTCCCAATCGCCCCGAATTTGAACCAAACAACCACGGCAATCACAGAGCGGTGCGCCACCGCCAGAAATGCGGGACCCTTTCCAATCACACAGAGGTGATTCGCCAGATAATAAAACATTACAAGACCAAGCAAACGCTTTCATCAGCGTGTCCAAGGTATCAGCGACCATGTCTGATTTCTTCACAACTGTGAAAAGGAATCGGGTTTGGACAGTGCGGCCAGTGGCTAAAAGTGAGTTCCAATTGAAAGTGCAAAGGCTGTCGTGTTTGTTGAACCCGCCACCGTCCCCGTGAAACCCAATCGGAACAATGCGGTGCCATGAATCTTTTGGTAAGTGGGGATGGCGTGTCACAAATTTCGACGCGCTGGTGGATTCCCAAAACTGGTGCGCCGCAAATTCTGCACCTGTGATGCGATGTCTCCAAATGTCAGGGCGCGCTTTCGGTAAAGTCTGAAACCATTTGTGTGGCCAAATGATTGGGTGAGGCTTTCTCCTGGATCCCTTCAGAGGCAATTCGATCCAATCGATCGGGGGGGCGCCCTCGGGCTCCCCGAACCCGCAAACGTGCCCCGAACCACGAAATGGGCGTGACGTCAGGTCCAGCCCTCACTCTTGGGGAGGTCTTAAGGGGTCCGGCGCTCAATGTTCAAAGTCTGTTGGGCCCACTCGCGCGTTGTCGGGACTCTCCGCGTGACTTTCGAGGGGGGTGTAAATGTTCGAGGCCGCTCGCGGGGACCGCTGCCCCCCAGCGGGACAGGTCGAGCCTTCCGCGCAAGGAGGCCCCTACGGCGCCTGAGGAGGTTCGAACGGGCGTTCACGAGGCCTCCGAAGGCACCCTCCCTAAGAACCCCATGAGGCTTCCAATAGCTTCCAACAGCCCCCGAACAAGGCCCGAGATGCCAAACTCATTGATTCCCACATTGGGTTTGAATTAAGTTGGCCTTCTCGTGTCTGTGCCGTGGTACTTCGCATTGGCTCGCGTCCGCGACGACGAAAAATATTCATTGTAGACATTTTCTATTTCAATTTAGAACATGTTGACATAGACGGCAATCAATTGCACCATCGAAATCTCCAAGATGGCCCAAGAAGCGCCCAAGACGGCCTCAGATGACCTCGAGACAGGCTTAAGAGGGACCATCACCTTTCATCCAAGAGTTAGTTTTTAACGCCGCTCCGCCCAAAGGAGGCCCAAGAGGCTTCAAGAGGCTCCCAAATAGGGCCAATCAGACCTTAAGAAGCCTCACACAACGACCCCCAAGAGGCTCCAAAACTGCCCCACCAGAGGCGCCCGAGAGGTCCCTGACCCATTGCCCTGGCACGGTGGCGGACGTGGCAGAAGGCCATGAGATACACGAACCAAATCTCGAAACAAATTTTGGGGATGTAAGCCATGTGCGCCTATAGCGCTCAATCGTTCCAGGTTCTGGGCACCCTGAAGCTGGGCGTTGTGGGCGAGAGATTGCACAGCTGCTGAGCTTAATTCCCCTTTGGCCCATCGACGCCGCAAATCCCTGGTGAACGGGTCCCTGGCCACGTCCGAGGTCCCGCGGGTAGGAGGAGAGGTGCTTGCGACCTGTTCTCGCCGTTGCCGATGCCCCCCCCGTAGCCGACCAGCTCGGGGATCAGTCGAAGTGTGATGCTCAACTTCGCTCTCAAGCGAGTCCTCAGCGAGCCGCTTTCGCAAAGACCCTATTTTGCCACAACTTCCATATGTACAGCAGAATGCACACGCAACAAAAACATGCAGAACGATCCACGCCATGACAAAGTTGAGATCATAAGCGGGTCAATGTACAATGAACGACTTGGGCCAAGATGCTTACGGAACAGAAGAACACAAGTGGGTGGGAATTTGCTTCGCTCGAGGCTTCCTCCAATGAACTTCAGAGCGTGTTCGGTTTCAGCACTTTTGGGCTTCCAGTGATCTTCAAAGTAGGACGGGACTCTCCGAGACCTCCAGGATCGAGTCGGCATTGCATTGGTCATGTTGGATGTTGTTTTGTGTGCCATTGGTGTGCAATGAGGAAATGGTTGCTGATGGTCATGCTGCTGACGTCGTTGATGGTGATGGCATTGATGGTGACGCTGGCAACGACGATGATGATGATGATGATGATGATGATGATCATGTTGATGATGATGTTGATGTTGATGCCGATGCTTTTCTGAAGTGGCTTGCCCCTGGCCACTCGTGGCGCGCTCCTGGCCACTTAGAGAAGGTGCCGAGGCGCACCCGTCTCGGACCCAAGACTACTTCACTCAGAGGCTTTCGTCCTCTTCCTCTTCTTGCCGCCTGCCCCGCCGCCTCCGCCCGTCTTCTCGGGCATTAGGCCGTACGTAGCGGCCCGGGTCGTCACTGTCTCATGCTTACTCTTGGTGTCATCCAGCTGGGTGATGACCTTCGGCATCTGCGCGTCGTCGGGATGTTCGAGCACCATGCGCTCCAAGATCTTGATCAACTTCTCGCCCTGGCTGATCAACTTCGTGCTGTCGGTAATGAGGGCATCGTGGTACTTGCTGCCCGTCGACTCGGCCTTGGTTTTGATGAGCTTCGCAGTGAGCACCACCGACTGGAGTTTCCCAATTTCCTCCGGCAGGTTGGCTTTCAAAGTCTCGATCTTCTCCGCCATCTTCTCGATCTCGGACTTCTCGGTCGGCGCCGGCCCCGTCGAGGAATCTGCGCCTGCTCGAAACGCGTCGATCTCCTCGAAAGTGTCGCCGTCCACATCTTGCATCTCGAACTCCGCCTTCAGAGCCCTGATCTCGCTCTCGGTCAGCCTCTCCCAATCCGAGGGCACGCCGTACTCCTTGTAGGGGTCCTCGTTCTTGCCCGTCACGCGATCGGGCCGAGATGGGAGCAAGTTCGACTCCATCCACGACTTGGCCTTCATCGTCCCGAGGTTTTTCTCCATCTGTTCCTGCGACCACCAGTGCAGCTCGCGAAACACGCTCTTCCTGGACTCGTCAGACCTGGTGGTCATCGCCTTCTCCTGCTGGTCCTTGGCGCGGCTCTGAATGACCATGAACTTCTCGAGCATCTCCGACATGTTCCCCTTGGAGACGCTATCTGGGTTCTGGCGGAGGTACGCCCTCAAGCTGGCTTTTTTGGAAAGCGTCTCCTTCTCCTTGAGTTTCATGATTTGCTCCCTGGCAATTCGTAGCTCCTCTTCGGTCGGCTTGAGGTCAGAGAGCTTGACCTTCGGCAGGGCAGGCGGCATCGCAGCAACTATCGACTGGGGCGCAGGTCTGAGTGTTCCCTGAGTTGCAGCTTGAGCCGAAAGGCTACAGATGATGCATGGCTGGCCTATGTGAGGCTTCCAGGGTGTCCACAGTGAAACTCTGAGGTGCACAGATGTCACAGGGTCGGCTTCGAAAAACGAAAAATGCATGTTTCGTTTTTCATTTTTCGTTTTCATTTTTCGCATAGGATTTTGTATATATATATATATACGTTTTCCAATGCAAAAAATAAAAACGAAAAATGAAAAACGAAAAATGCATTTTTCGTTTTTCTGTGCATTTTTCGGGTCCCGTTTCAATCTCACCCATCAGGCTCGGATCGGTCGGGCGCCTTCGCCCAGAATCACAAGACTACGAAGCGCCACGCATGCCTCGAGCTAGAGGCACCTGAACCCTCAGACTTGCCCGTGATCCTCCTGCGCTTCATTGGGGCCTTGAAGATTTTTGACTCGTCGAGGTCGCTGTCGCTTAGCTGGTCTACGTGCTCCCCGCCAGTCTTGTCGCTGGCAACTTTGGTGCTGTGGAAGTAGCTCGGGTCGAGGACTCTCGACGCCATCTGCTGCAACTCTCTGAAGTTCTTCTCGACCTCGGTCGCCTGCTGCTCAGCGAGCTCGTTGATGGAGTGCAAGGTCGAGGGAGAATGGCCAGGCGTCTGTCCCGAGCTCCTCTTCAAGGCCGCCACGCGAGTCTGCGAGAATGATGCCGCCGAGACGGATTGCTCGAAGAAGTCTCTGAGGTCCTCGATTATCTTCTTGGTGTAGGGGTTCTCCTTGATGTGGCCTAAGTAGGACTGCGCCACCACTGAACACTGCTCGATGCGACTGATGCCCTCGATCGTAGCAGCGAGGGGGATGTACAAGTCTTCTTCCTCGACGGACTCCTCGTCTGTTACTGCGATGACGGCTTCATCTGGCTGCTGGCCATCCACGACGGTTGCTGGAGGTAGGCGGACTACTTCGCCGTCGGGGCCCAATCGGTTAGCCGTGCCACTGAAGGGCACGAATTCGCCATCACGTGAACTGCTAGCCATTTCTGAAAATGAAGCTCGAGCCCAAATGGCAACTCTGATGTGATGATGATTGCGGTGCCGTGCATTCGATGTGAGATAGTTAGTGATATCGACATGGCGGTGACTCGAGTCACCAAGGGCCTGCAGGACTCAGAACCTTTCATGAGACCTCAAAGGGGCCAAAAGTTTCATGCGTGAAACTTCTATGCGTTCTACGTCACCAAGACGTTGCCACAATGATTTGTTGTATTGTTGTCGTGGCGCATGGTGCTTACATGCTTTCGCTGCTCGTAGCGTGTATGTGCTGATACTTCCAGGGGGCCTCAGACGGCGCCAGAAAGCCTCATGCATGAACCTGTCATGTGTGCGATTCCACCACGGCAGCACCACGTTTCTTTGTTTTGTTGTTGGCGTGGCACAGCGTGATCCCATGACACCCGTCGTCCTACTTGTTTTCATGATCATATCGTTTACTAGCTCGTTTACTTGTTTTCGTGGCGCAGCGCATCGCCTTGTGCTGTGTTGCTTTGATGCCGCGCGTGGTTTGTTACTTGTTTCGGTGTGCACTTGCTTCGGCGCATGCGTTTCGCATATTTTTCATTTCAGCGTTGCGTCCAGTTGCTTGCGTCGATGCTGGTTGCACTACTTGGTTGGGCCATGGTTGCGCACATTTCCCGTCAGTGGGTGCCTCCTCGAGATGTCAACGGGCGACCAAAGGAGAGCGCTTCTCGCTGAGCTCAAGCGTTGAGAGATAGATCTATTTCAAGAACGCCTCGCCGAAACAGTCTGAAACCTGCTTCGCCGATGGCCCGCCCCAGAGCCCCAGCCGGCAGAAAACGCAGGGGGGCTTACTATCTACGCCGAGGGTGTGATTTTTTCTCGCAGAGTCCAGGAAAGGGAACGTCGGAAGATTTCGGAGGACCTCGGAATACCCATCGAAAGATATTTCGGAACATCCCTCGGAAGATCCCTCGGATGATCCCTCGGAAGGCCCCTGAAACATCCCTCGGACGATCCCTCGGAAGGTCCCATCGGAAGATCCCTCGGAAGACATCGGCAATTCTGTCAGAAGATTCTTCGGGAAGATCCTTCGGAAGATTCCGCGGAAAACCTCAGGAGATCCATCGAAAGTTTCGGGACATCCATCGGAAGATCCCTCGGGCGATCCTTGGGAAGGCCCCTGGAACATCCCTCGGAAGACCCATGAGAGGATTCCTGGAGGATCCCTCGGAAGATCCCTTGGAAGATCCCCCAGAAGACCTCGGACTTCGGACGGGGGGGCAAGGACAGGTGAGCAGGGGGGGGAGGAAGAGGAGTGGAAGGGAGAGAAGGCTTCGCCTCAAGATCACATCACCACCTGTATTTCAGACTGGCGCTACCGAGAACTGCAGCAGTGACGGCAACTACCCTGCCATCACTAACTTCTCTAAGCGTGGCCAATCGCTGCGAGCCAGCGACCCACTTGAACAGATGCAAACTTACGGCCCTGAGACTTTGCTTCATCGGGGCTCATGCCTTTAGTTTCGCACACCGTGACGGCCAAATGCCACGCCTTTGAGTGCACTCTGTTCTTGAGCGTGGCGAAGGGCACCCCCTTCACGTTCAAGTAGGGCGTAATGGGGTCGGCAGTGGCTGCCGCGGCCATCAAGGCTGCCTGCAGATCTGCATCAGCCTTCTGGCCAGTGGCCTCCTGGACGGTGGCCTTGGACGCAGCAGGCCTCCCCTTCACCGCCTTGCCCTTCTTCATTGGAGGAGGCGCTGGACTGGACTCGAGCTCGCCGCCGTCTGGCGTGCGAGTGGGTGGACGTTTCTGTTTGATGTCCTTGTTGAGCTCCTTGTACTGATTCGGGCTCGGCCCTACTTGCCCCTGAGCCAGCTGCGCCAAACGCTTTGCATCCAAAAGAGCAGGCGACGCCGATGGAACAGGCACCGAAGACGATGGTGAAGCCAATGCCGATGCCGACGCCGAACTCGCAGGCGCGCTGACCCACGACGGTGGCCTCGAAGTAGCCTTGATGCGGAAGCCCTTGAACGGCGAGGGCACTGACGCATCGGAGCCCTTCGTGCTAGCGGGCTTCGAGCTCGACTTCGTGAAGAGCAGGTCGGCGTCAATCCCTTCATCATCAGAACTCTCGCTCGACTGGCAGTCGCTAGAAGATGGCGGTGGACGAGGTATTGCAATAGGACTCCTTGGCTGAGCTGGCTGCCGCGGTGCGTCGGTGGTGTCCTCTTCCAGCTGGAGCTTGTCGACCAGGATCTGCAGCGTTGGGTAGTTACGCGGCGCAGGCGTACCATTACGCCGCAAGGCTAGCAACGATTGAACCATGCAGCGAAGGTTACTGACGGCGCGCTCGACGTCCACAAAGGCCCATGTCATGCCGTTATCCTTCAACCATTTGTCAAGTTGATGTGACAGCACCTCTTGCTTGGGAATCCTGCCTTTGCTGATGTCTAACATCTCAACAATGAGTTGGTGGTGCTTTTTGATGATGCTCCACTCTCTTGTGAGACCATCCGACCCAACCTTGTGCAGCTTGAAAAGCGTGGTTGGCCTGCACTGTCCAAGCGGAACATTGTTGTCCAGCAACGCCTTCACGTCATCATCTCTGATGTCTACGCCACTGACGCGTCCCCTGCGCGCGTGGCCCATGCTGGCTTGAGCCAAAGTGGCTGCGGAAGGTCGGAGGGGGAGAGGACGCGCCCGATGCCTTGGAAAGATATCGTCCCAACTTAACTGTGCGACTGTTACTGGGCGCCCCCTGCCGCGCTTCGCGAAGGCACATCTGCCAGGAACTCAGGAACTTTGGCTGGGCACGAACAAGAAGGCGCAAGGGGGGCAAGGGGATGGCAACGAGGACAGGGGCGCAACGTACAGGAAGATCGCAACGAACCTCCAATCTTCTCAAGCCACGGCTCAGACACGGTGAGGAAGTAGATGGCGGAGGCGGAGGAGGAGGAGGAGGAGGAGGTAAGGTTGGGCAAGCAATTATGAGGAACACTTGAAACGAGTGAAGATCCGCCGCCGTGCCTTGAGGCGCGCCCTCAAGTTCTTTCTCGAGCCTCAGTCCTCAGTGCTACCGAGGTCTTAAGGGGGTCAGAACCCCAAAGTTCCAAGGGGCCTTCGAGAGCCTCCAGGAGCCCTCCGAAGAACACACCGAGATGCTAAAACCGCTGATGTTTTATTTGTTTTTTTTGCAAAAATTGGGCCTTCTAGCTTCTGCCTTCCGACGCTCCCAGACGACAGCGCCCCGCGTCGGTTCAAAGGGCTTCAAAGCGAGTCCCAAGGCGACCAAAGAAAGTCCCAAAACGGCCTCAGCCCCAAAGGACCCAACAAAAGGCTTAAGAGGGACCCTACCTCCGCCTCCCCCCACCCATCCAAGAGTTAGTTTTTTTACGCCGCTCCTCCCGTTTGAGACGCCCACGCGAGGGCCCAAGACGCCCCCAAGAACCCCCCAAGAGACCCTCAAGAGGCGCCAAGAGGCCCCCAAGAAGCGCAAAGCAGGGCCCAAGAGGCCACCAAACGGCTCCCATGAGCACCCCCACTCTGCCTCCAGTAGGCTCCCGAGAGGCCAACCACGAGATCCCAACCACAGGCCTCTGACCCATTACCCAGGCTCTGTGGCGGATTTGGTCTAAGGCCACCAGAACATGAACACTTCTCCACACGCGAGAGCCCGAATGCCTCCTTATGTCAGGGCACCGTGGGAGCGAGAGTAAGCATGAGGGAAGCGCGTCTCACTCGCTTCGAAGTTCGATGAATCTTCGTCCCCAGTTCGGTCGACATGCATCAGCCGCATGCTTTGAGTTACTTTGTCGGCTGTTGACAACACCCTAGAGGTCTGAAATACGCACGGTCTCACAAAGTGAAACCACCAAGCGTGCTGCAGGACCCCTTATGCAAACGATTCTGTAGTTGTTCGCAAGTTCGACAAGTTGCTTGCTATCTGTATAATGACAATATAAAGCAAACCTGAACAGATAAAGGAAACCTTTAGAATTAAACATGCAAAACGATGTTTTACAACCGAATTCTAAAGTTATCTTTAGATTCCACCTGGAAGCGTGGGCTACCTGTACAAATCTAAATGAAGCTTTACTATTCTACAGTTCTGGAGCCTCGGGGCTGCTGGAGGCGTCGGCCGGGCTGTCGGCGGGGCCTCCGGAGGTGCCCGAGGCGCCAGCCCAGCAGTCTGAAGCAAATTCGCCGGGGCTGGCGGCGCCCACACCGCCGGGCCCCTCGGTGGCGGCAGCCCCTGGGAAGATGGAGCCCCGGGCCGTCTTCCCACCCACCTGGGCGAGGCTGGCAGCGCCCTGCGCGGGCGGGGGCCTGTGCCGCGGTCGCCGCGGAACGTTCGTCAGGCCGACGTGGTCGTCGATGGCGAGCGCGCGGGCGGTCGGCCCACGCGGGCACGGCCTGCCATGCAGGACCCGCTGATCCGCAGGCAGGGCGCCCGACTCGCGCAGTATCTGGGCGTGGGCCTCTGTGGCCCAATCGGAAGCATTCGCGTCGCCCATGACGAGGGGGCGAGCGCAGGGCGCGAGCAGGGGCGGGGGCGCACCCCCGAAACGCCGGAGGGCGCGCAGCCCCCGCAACTCCTCGGCGGCCAGCTCCACGGCCAGGGCGTTGGTGCACGCCCGCTCGGCCGAAGCCAGCACGGACGGGTAGAAATCCTGCAGGTCGTCAGCGAAAAACTCGATCATCTCGTCGTCTCCGACCTCGTGCTCGGCGAACAAATAGCCCGCCGGCAAATCCCGCGCCCCTCCGCGCAAATGGGCCTCCCGCCAATTCCGGCGGCAGCGGTCCCACGCGATCCGGTCCAGCCGGTCATTTTTTGCCACGGCTATCAGGTTCATGCGCTGATCTCGCGGCGCCTCCTCGGGCGTCGCCAAGTACAGGCGGTCGGCCGCGTCGAGCTTCCGGACGAACTTCAAGATCTCGGCGCGCCGGGGCCGGAGACCCCCGACTGGGTGGGGGGCACGGCTCGCGCGGTACCTCGAGGAGGCGGGGCTCCAGGAAGCACGCCGCGTCGAAGGGCCCCAGAAGGGGCGCTGGGTCAAATCGAGCCGGCACCGTGAGGAACTCGGCGCGCTCGGCGACGAAGTCGCCCCCAACGAGAGCCGCGGGCGGCGGGCAGGCGCTGCCCTCTGGGGCCGCCTGCACCCTCGTGGCATAGTCGTGCATGGAATTCAGTTTCGCGGAGCCGCGGCCGCCCAAGGTGACGGGCAGGCGGTGGATGAGCCTCGCGAGCCCCAGCATCCGGTCGCAGATCTCCTTCTGCGAGTCGGTCAGGGGCCTCCCGCTCCGGGCGGCCGCAGGAGCGACCCGGCGGCCGCGCGCAGCCAGCTGCGAGAGCGCGCAGACCAGGACATTCGTGAGGACCTGATCCGCGTGGCGGGCACGCCACCGGGCGCGCCGACGGCTGGGGCGGGGGGCAGGCCCGTCAGCCCACGGAAAGGGCGGGGGGCAGGGCCAAGCGCGAGACTCGGGTGCGCAGCGGGGCTCCCGAGGGGGGCCGCCGCGAGGATCGGGGCACATAGTGGAGGAAATCCAAGCACCCAGCGCGGTGCCAGAAGCAATGACCGAACCTCCCAAGGAGCGCGCCCAGTCCAGGGGGCCCGCCTCCCCCTGGGCAGCCGCGATCCCCCTAAGCGGGGGACTCTGCCTTGGCCCACTTGCCCTTGCCCTTGGGGTCGTTTCCCTTGTCGTCGTCCTGCCACGGCCCGGTCTTCCGGCGCAGCTCGTTGAGGGCCGCCGCGTCCTTGGTGTACGCCATCGCTGCCGCTGTCCACGCCGGCTCGGCCAGGCGGCCGAATGGGCGCAGCGGATCGGATGGCGGGCTCTGGGAAATCTGACCCCACGGAGGCTCGGGCAGGTGCGTCAGCAGCCACGCCAACGACCAGCGGCCTCGATCGAGGCAGGACTGCTCGATGGCGCACATAAAGAGGAGCAGAGTCGCCTCCGCTCTCTCCACCTGGCCGGCGGACAAAGTCGATTACCGTCGCAATGCCGTAGGCTAGGTATGCAACCCCCTTCGCCTGGCCAAAGGCGACGGCCTTCGTCAGGTACTCCCGCATGGGGTTCACGCGCGGGTCTGTGTCCGTGTCGCTGGCGGCCAATGCCCGGCGGGCATTGCGGCGGACAGCGATGGTGATGGCAGCCGGATTCGCCTCCAACTGCCGGCGCCAGACCTCCAGGGCAGCCGCGCCCTTGGCTCCTGGGAGCTTCATGCCGGGCCCGCCGCCCACGTCGCCCCCGCCGCCGAGCAGCGCCGCCATGGGGTCGGCAGCCGCCGCCGAGCCCTGCGCGAGAAGCGCTGTCGTCGCCCGGCTCTGGGCGGTCATGGCCTGCAGTGCCTCCGCCAACGCTGCGGTGGGCAGCTCGGGAGCGGGCGCGGGTGCGGCATGCGCAGACTGCTTGCCTGACGGCGGCGGAGGCGCCCGAGGCCAGGCAGGCGGTGCTTGGCCGGGCGGCTGGGCAGCAGCCGGACCTGGCGGCAAGGCCCCGGCCGCTGGCGCGCGTCTCGCTGGCGGCGGCCCCGCGAGGGCGGCGGCCTTCTCGAGAGCGCCTGGGATGGTCGGCGGCGCGGCGCCCAGCAGCCCGGGGCGCTGGGCGGCGGCGGCGGCGGCTGGAGGAGCGGCAGGGGCAGCAGCATCTGGCCCCCCCCCTCCACCACCCCCAATGAACAGGGAGGCCAGCCCAGGAGCAACAGCGGCGGCGGCTGCGCGAAAGCCGGTGGGCGGCTGGAGAGGGCCGCCTCTGCCCGCACCCGCGATGGCCGCCTCGATGCGCTCGAGGCTGTTGGTCATGGAGGCCACCTGCTCGCGCACCGCGGCAATCTCCGCCGCATTGCTGGCGGCGGTAGGCCGTGGCGAGCCGGCGCCTCGGCCGGCCCCAGCGCGCCGTTTGGGAACCGCATCCTGGCCTGGGCCGTCGAGCACGCCATCCCCCGCACGTGCAGAGGCGAAGTCGTCGAGCTCCTCCCCGAAGCCCCCGGGCATCGCCAGCAACGCGGCACATGCATCCGGCCACAAACCTTCCAGACCGAAGGGGGAGGGCTCGGAGCTCAGGGCCTCCCCGAACGAGTGGACGGAGTCCGAAGGAATCGCCACGTACTCGACCTGCAAGCTCTCCTCGGGGACGACGTCGCCATGGTCGTCGCACGCCGGGAGCTCCGTGAGGCCGCCCGCGAACCCAGCTTGGAAGGCGCCGGCGGGCACGCAGAAGTAACATGCCGTCTCGGTGCAGCGCAGCTGCAAGGCGGCGACGTCCTGGCCGGGCGTGCCCGTGAGGGCATCCCGCACGGTCAAGAAACCGTAGCGGGGGTGGGCAAACTCCTGCCATGACGCCATGAGACCAGCTTGGATCAGTTAGATTCGCGAGGCTCGAGGCCTACGTAAGCCGAGGCACTTGAGCCGATATTGCTATATACACGCACGCGCGCCAGCCCAAACTCTAGAGTCACACGTATTTATGCATAGATATCGGCCGATCCGGCGTGTGAGTTTCTGAGAGCGTGGACTTGAGCTCGCTCAAGCCTCGCTCTGCAAATGGGGGGGGGGACGCCATCCCCGACGCATTTAATGCTCGGGGGCGGAGGGGCCCACAGGCTCCCAAGAAGCCCCCAGGAGGCCCCAGAATCCCCCAGGAGGCCCTGAAGAGACCCCAAGAGGCCCCCAAACGACCCCCACGAGGCTTCCCCAGGTCCCTTGCTAAATCCCCTGAGCCTCAGTCCTCAAGCCTGAGGAGTCCCGATGGGCCCGGACCCCAAGCTCTCAAATCTCTTGAGGCTCCCCGCGCGCCCTCTGGTGCCCCCAGAATGTTCCCGCATGACTTGTTCGAGCCCAAGAGAGGCTCAAGACGGGCCAACAGGGTCTTAAAAGGCCCTCAAGACGGCCCAAGAAAGCTCCGAATCACCGAACGATCGGTCCAAGAAGGCCAACAGGGCCCCATGGCCATAATCATGATGATCATCATCATCATCATCATCATCATCATCATCATCATCAGCATCAGCATCAGCATCAGCATCAGCATCAGCATCAGCATCAGCATCAGCATCATCAGCATCAGCATCAGCATCAGCATCATCATCACCATCATCATCACCACCATCATGATCATGATCATGTTCATTTTCATGATCCTCATGATTCTCATGGTTATCATCCTCATCACCATCATCATCATCACCATCATCGGCATCATCATCATCACCACCATCATCATCATCAGAATCAGCATCAGCATCAGCATCAGCATCAGCATCATCATCATCATCATCATCACCATCACCATCACCATCACCATCACCATCACCATCACCATCATCATCACCATCACCATCACCATCATCATCATCATCTCATCATCATCATCATCATCATCATCATCATCATCATCATCATCATCATCATCATCATCATCATCATCATCATCATCATCATCATCAACATGATCATCATCATCATCATCATCATCATCATCATCATCATCATCATCATCATCATCATCATCATCATCATTCGGAGCGCCCCTGATCGGCGGCACTGGCTGGAGGCCAGCACAACACGTATACATGTATATACTAGAACCATCGCGCGCTTCGCGCGCGCTCAAGTTCTAGCTAGCTTCTTGGGGCCCTCTCGGAACATCCTGGACTGCTTCTTGAAGTTGTCACGGGACCTTCTTGGCATGGCGCCGGGGGCCTTTTAGAATGAGTTTTGAAGCCTTTTGGGTGCCGTCTTGGGGCCTCTTGGAGCCTCTTTTGGGCTTCTTGGGGGCCTCTTGGAGCCTTTTTGGGGGCCTCTGGGGGCTTTCGGGGGGCATCTTGGGGCCTCTTGGGGGCATCTTGGGGCGGAGAGATTGATTTTTCAAATCGCGCTCCCTCTCTTGGGCCCCTCTTTGGGCCTTCTTGGGACCCTCTTGCGCTTCTTGGGAGGCTCTGGGGCCGTGTTGGGGCTCTCTTGGGCCGTCTTGGGGCCCTCTTGGGATCCTCTTAGGCCGTCTTGGAGCGGTTTGGGAGGCCTCTTCGGCGGTGCTCTAGCGCCGGAAACACGAAGCAGCGAGAATGTTAAAACCGTTTATTTTATTTTATGTTATATTATTTTTCTTATAATAAAATGACATTCGACGATGTTGCCCTCTCGGGGCGCTCTTGGGCGGCATCTTAAAGGCCTCTTGGGCGTCCTGGGGGCCTTCGGGGGAGTTTAAAACGCATCGTGCGTCGCCAGAGACCCCTGGACGGCGTCTTCGGGGTGTCTCGAGACCGCCTGGGGCCGCCGGGATTTCTGTCTGAGGGCTCCCTGGGGAGATTTGAGCCTCCCAGAGGCGGGCCCGGGCCCGGGTCCCCACATTTGCGGTCGAGGTTCCGGTCTTCGGCCCCCGAGCCCGGTGCGCCGTTATGTGTGTGTGTATATATATACACATACTTATAGAGAGAGCAAGCGAGAGAGAGAGGGAGAGAGAAAGAGAGAGAGAGAGAGAAACAATTATCCTGGCGATGGACCCAACCATATGCAGTTACGAGTACCGCGAAGCAGGTTGAGCGAATGAGAGGGAACTCCCTACGGGGCCACGAAACGTGTGAGAGGTGTGCCGAAATGGGTGCGGTGCCGCCATACGAACGCAGCCACTGGGGCCCTCGGTGGAGCTCCCTATGGGGCCACGAAACGTGTGAGGGGTGTGCCGACATGGGTGCGGTGCCGCCATGCGAACGCAGCCACTGGGGCCCTCGGTGGAGCTCCCTATGGGGCCATAAAGCGTGTGAGGGGTGTCCCGTGCCGCCATGCGAACGCAGCCACTGGAGCCCTCGGTGGAGCTCCCTATGGGGCCACGAAACGTGTGAGGGGTGTGCCGAAATGGGCGCGGTGCCGCCATACGAACGCAGCCATTGGAGCCCTCGGTGGAGCTCCCTATGAGGGGACGAAACGTGTGAGGGGTGTCCCGAAATGGGTGCGGTGCCGCAATGCGAACGCAGCCACTGGGGCCCTCGGTGGAGCTCCCTATGTGCCGAAATGGGTGTGGTGCCGCCATGCGAACGCAGCCACGGGGGCCCTCGGTGGAGCTCCCTATGGGGCCACGAAACGTGTGACGGGTGTGCCGACATGGGTGCGGTGCCGCCATGCGAACGCAGCCACGGGGGCCCTCGGTGGAGCTCCTTATGGGGCCACGAAGCGTGTGAGGGGTGTGCCGAAATGGGTGCGGTGCCGCCATGCGAACGCAGCCACTGGGGCCCCGGTGAAGCTCCCTATGGGGCCACGAAACGTGTGAGGGGTGTGCCGAAATGTGCGCGGTGCCGCCATGCGACGCAGCCACTGGGGCCCTCGGTGGAGCTCCCTATGGGGCCACGAAACGTGTGAGGGGTGTGCCGAAATGGGCGCGGTGCCGCCATGCGAACGCAGCCACTGGAGCCCTCGGTGGAGCTCCTTATGGGGCCACGAAACGTGTGAGGGGTGTGCCGAAATGTGTGCGGTGCCGCCATGCGAACGCAGCCACTGGGGCCCTCGGTGGAGCTCCCTATGGGGCCACGAAACGTTTGAGGGGTGTGCCGTGATAGTGGGAGGAGGGAGGAGGGAGGGGGGAGGAAGGAAGGAAGGAAGGAAGGAAGGAAGGAAGGAGTGAACGCGGGGCGCTGTCTCTTCAAAACGAGGACCCAACACCACAGGATGGTTGGGAAAAAAGAGAGAGACAGAGACAGGGAGAACTAAGAAAAAGATAGAGAGAAACCGAGAAAGAGAGAAAGTCATCTGGTTTTTCGCACTCTGGCCACTGATGGATGACAGTGGTCAAAGGACGTGACTGCTGGCTTACCCGAACGGTCGGCTGGGGATCTCCGTGAGCACCGACTGCGGCTAGCTCCCCGCTGCCCTGCCTATCAGGGCCGCCGCTCGGGATTCGTGGCTTGAGCCAAGGAGGAATAATGATGAGTTGGATTTTGGGGAGGAAACGTAAGTGGAGGAGGAAGAGGAGGAGGAGGAGGGCAACTGAAGAATCATCAATGGGCAACGAAGAAGACATCCAACTAATTCTCACGGCTTGATTGTCCTAAGGTCCACTTCGGGGAATGGTTTACACCTCTTCCTACGCCGCGCCGAAGACTTCCCCCCCTCGCCTAGCGGAAGACTTCCCCCAGCCCGAAGGCATGTTGGGGGCCACATCTCTTGGGGGCCTTTGGAAGGCCTTCTGGGAAGTAATTGACTGCCTCTTGGGGGCCTCTAGGTCGTTTGCCCTCTTCTCCCTGCTCTGGTCACTCTGTCACGGATCAAATTGGGTTCTTGTGGGAGGATACAGAGCCTCATCCACTTATGCGAGGCATGGGCAGAAACACGCCAAGACGACATATGAAGAGGACAATGGCGGACAACCAGTGATCCCCGCACGACAAGGCACGATCACACATCCGCCTCGCGACGTGTTATCTGCTCGCTGTGCACCCTACAGCAGGGGGGGCTTTTGGAAGCGGAGCGTCTGCCGCACAGCAATGCGCAGCAACACTGCGTGGCCCGAGCCTCCGCTGCTCCAGTCTATGGCGTCTCTGGAAGCGGACTCCTGGGCGCGACATCGAGCACGCTCCGGGCCCCAGTTCTGCGCAGGCCGCTCCTCGCGAAGCGTCTGGGCCAGCGGAAGCAGCGACTCGGGGGACCACGCGCGCGGGCTGCGCTCCCAGAGAGGGCGACTGCAAGCTGCGCGCGAGGCTGACGGCTGCTGCGCCTGTGAGTGACGACGATCGGGGGGACCGGCACAGGAGGGGGGGAACCATCGACCTCGAATCGGCGATACATCGCCGATAGATCGGCGGCAGGCCCCCAATAGCGAGTCCGCACGCTCCTGGTCGGGGCGGGGCTCTCAGGCACCGATCGGTGATGAGTGGGCGACTGGGGGTTGATGCTGTCCCTCCTGGGCCTATCTGAAGCGGCCCAGGGACACACAAGTAAAGGCACACAGATCCCAGTATGTCCCATCTTTTCCAATATCTTCTGGGTTTTCTGCCCTCCCCCCACTTCGCATTTTTTCCCACACTTGCTGGGAGCCGACGATTCATTGTGTCTGTGTTTTTTTCCCCTCCTGGGCCTATAGCCCCCGAAAGTTTTCCCTGAAGACATCGGTCCTGGAGCCATGGCTCGGGCCCTCGGCGGCCGGTGTCGGGACGACCTGGGGCACCGCAGGCACCGCCTAGAAACGACGCAGGAGGAGGAGGAGGAGGTGGAGGAGGAGGAGGAGGAGGAGGAGGAGGAGCGTTCCCTCCTGAACCCGTCCCCCTCTATCGTTTTGGAATGGGGGAAGCAGGTCCTGGGGAAAGCGGGCCCTGGACATTGGGGCGTCCCCCCAAGACCAGATACAGTCGGCGCGTTGACCTAAGGAACCCTAAATAAGGAACGAGGCCCCTATCTTCCATAAGTTAAACTTCGATTTCATATCGAAAACCTAAGGAAAACCTCCGAGACAAGCTGCAAAACAATTAAGGAACACGGAGCCCCTCCCAAATGAAAAGGGTTCCTTCTTCAGCGCCCCGATTGTATTCCTTCCGACTCATTTCCTGAGGCTCCCGGGGCCAGTCGAGCGCCCCGAAAGCCCGAAAACGGCGACACGCCTCAGGAACCGCTTCCCCCGTGGCGTTGGTCGGCGGCGCGACCGGGGGAGGGACGCGAGAGGGGGCGGGCCCTCGCAGAAGGCTGGCAAGCTTCGTCAACGATGTTGGCGTAAACCCCCTCCCTCCAAGCTCCCTCTTCATAGGCTCCTACAACGATTCATCTCCACTGAGGGAACTCGTGAATGGCAGCCGCGGCGCCCTC
>CAUYUJ010015617.1:132263-164763 GCA_963575745.1 Prorocentrum cordatum
TGCCTTCTTGGAATGCGGGGCCATTGTGGTGCGTCTTGGGCCGCTTTAGGGCCTCCCGTGAGCGCCCAAAGGCGTCTTGGAAGCGTCCAGGAGGCTTCCTCAAGGGTCTTGAGGGCATGGTGAGAGCCTTACTCCCGACGACAGCGCCAGACAGCAGCTCTTGGCCTTCTCTGGGGGCGCTTTTGGAGCTCTCTTGGGGCGATGCTGGGCGCTTCCTGGACTGTCTTAGGGGCTCTCTAGGACCGTCGTGGAACGCTTTTGGGGGCTCTGGGTTCCTAACCCAATATTTATGCCGGAGTCTCGAACCAAACTCGATCGGAGAAACACGCCCGTCGCGACGTCTTCACGTCGCCCAGACGTCAGACTCCGCCCGCTCTTCCGAATCCCCTCAGAAACGACCCCAGTGCTCCTCTGAACCGCACCCGACCGCGACGAACAAGAGGGACCTCTGAACATCAAGAACCCCCCACGAGGCGGACGACGACGACGACGCCGACGCCGACGCCGACGCCGACGACAACGGACGACCGACGATGGTGACGAGCGCGACGACGACCGACGACGGACGACCGACGACGACGGACGATGACGGACGACGACGACGACGACGGACGACGACGGACGACGGACGACGACCGACGATCCGCTGTTTGCAGGTCCCAGGCCACTTGTTCCTCACCACTGTCACCTGCGGCGCAGGTGCCGCCGCGGGCACGGCGGGGGCGCCTGGGGCCAGCGCGTACCTCCCCCGCGCGGCGCCCGGGGGGCCGCACGGCGGGGCGGGGGGCAGAGGAGGGGAAGGACGGGGAGGGGGAGCCCCGCCCTCCCCCCCAAGCGCGGCGCTGGAGGCCGCGTCCCCCCCCTCCTCGTCGTCCTCCTCGTTCTCCTCCTCCTCCTCCTCCTCCTCCTCCTCCTTACCCTCCTCCTCCTCCTCCTCCTCTTCCTCGTTCTCCTGCTCTGCTTTCTCCTCCTCCTCCTCCTCCTCCTCCTCCTCGCCCCCCCCCTCGTCCTCCTCCTCGTCCTCCTCCTCGTTCTCCTCCTCCTCTCTCAGGCGGCCCGAGCCGTCACCACCGCACCCCGGCCGTCGAAGGAGGCGACCGGACTGCACGCGCGTGGCGGGCCGCGCTCCGCTGCGCTCTCTCTCTCTCTCTCTCTCTCTCTCTCCGCAGCGACGAGCCGCACGGCGGCGGCTGCGCCCGAGGGGCACGACGGGCGGGCAGTGGAGGTGGCTCGCTCGACAGCAAGGCACGCGCTTCGGCTCCCTCCTCCTCGTCGTCCTCCTCGCTCTCCTCCTCCTCCTCCTCCTCCTCCTCCTCGTTCTCCTGCTCTGCTTTCTCCTCCTCCTCCTCCTCCTCCTCCTCCTCCTCCTCCTCCTCCTCGGCTCCCTCGTGCGGCGTCGTGCCGTGCGTCCGCCCCGCCGCGGCCGCGGCGCCCCCCTCCGGGCCGTCCCGTGGCGCGAGGACCGCGCGGACCGCATTGGCCGCCTCCGGGAGAGCGCGGAGGAGGGCGGGGGGCCCGTGCGCGGAGGAGGACGGAGGAGGAGTTGGAGAGAGCTGGACGGCATCGACGTGGACATGGACGGCGGCCCGAACGCATCCGCGAAGTGCAAGCACGGTGCCGAGCCCTACCAGGTCACCTTCACGTGCGAGGGGGCGGCGGAGGTCCCCCCAGAGGAGCTCGACCGCATGCACGACCTGTTCAGCCGCAACTGCACTATGCGTACAGTCATCGGCCTGACCTAAGGAACGATAAATAAGGAACGAAGCCCCTTTTTTTATCCCAAGGAATAACGCATGAGGAACGATAAATAACAAATAACGCATGAGGAACTGTAAATCACGCATGCGAACCTAAGGAACGACCGAGCCCCTTTTGAAAAGTAAGTGTTCCTTACTCAAGCCGCTCACTGTAAGATCCCGCAGGATGGAACCTTCGAGCAGACGTTCGAGGATGGGGACAAGGAGAAGCTCGAGAAGCTGAGGCGCAGTCTTCTTTACTGCGCCACAGGGTCCAAGAGGGACTGGAGGGCTTCGCCGACACCGACGCGATCGGCAAGGAGCACGGGACCACCGTCCGCACCACCTCGCAGGAGGAGACCTTCGAGGAGGCGTTCACGGACGAGGGCCAGGAGGCGACCGAGAAGGCAGGCTTGGCGACCGTTGACGAGCTCGACATGAAACTCCTGTCCGAGGTAGGTGCGTTCATGGGCACGCCGGGGGAGCTGGCCACCATGCTGGCGCAGTGTCAGCTTGTTGACTTGCTGTGTGCTAAGCTGGTCTCCATGGCGCGCCGAACGCCGAACGCCAATGTGGAGGACTGGTCCCTGGATGTCCTCGACCGTGCCAAAGAGGTGATTATGATGGGCCGCGCAACCTCTCCTCGTCTCTCTTCCTCCTCTGCCTCCTGTGCCGCTTATGTATCCCTCCTCCCCGTCCTCGCAACGAGGTAAGACTGCAAGATAATCTAGCACGTGCGGGAATCGCCCTGTCTTTGTGTGTGCTCCGCCCGTTGTGTTCAACGGCCAGGCCCCCGTGCAGGCAGCGAAGTGCTGCATCTGCCTACGAGTGTGGCTCTTCCGAGCTTGCAATCAGAAAAGGGAGTGTGTATATAAGCTACATCCCCCCAGGTTCTCAGAGATGGCGATCGGAAATACACTGAACTGAAGGGGTGGGGGCGAGCTCCTCCTCAATCTGCTCGTCCTCCTCGTTCTTCCCGTCGTCGTCCTCCTCCTCCTCCTCCTCCTCCTCCTCCTCCTCCTCCTCCTTCTCGTCCTGCTCAGTCCTCCTCGTTCTCCTCCTCCTTCTCCTCCTCCTTCTCCTCCTCCTCCTCGTTTTCTTTCGTCCTCATTCTCTTCGTCCTCCTCCTCCTCCTCGCCCCCTCCTCCTCCTCCTCCTCCTCCTCCTCCTCCTTCTTTCTCCTCGTTTCCCTTCGTCCTCATTGTTTTCGTCCTTATCCTCCTCCTCGCCCCCTCCTCATCCGCCTCCAACTCCTCCTCCTCCTCGTCTTCGCGCCCCTTCCCGCGTGCCCCATCGCGCTGCGCCAGGGCCCTCCCAGGGTTCATCCTGGCCCGGTTCTCGAAAGGCGGAAAGGGCCGCGACCACGAGGAGTCTCTCCAAGCTAAGACAAAGCTTGGACGAGGATAACATCGGGTGACGATAGATCGAGAATTTTTGAGATCTGGCGGCTCTGGAGGATGTATCCGGCGCCACGACGGCCTTCTCAGAGCGCTCGGGAACGCTCCAAAAGCGTCCGAGAACGCTCTGGAACAGACTTGAAGAGGAGGAGGAGGAGGAGGAGGAGGAGGAGGAGGAGGAGGAGGAGGAGGAGGAGGAGGAGGAGAAGGCGGAAGGGGAGGCGGAGGAGGGGGACGAGGAGGGGGAGGGGGGGAGGAGGAGGAGGAGGAGGAGGAGGAAGAGGAGGAGGAGGAGGAGGAGGAGGAGGAGGAGGCTCGGTTCGGCTCGGCTCTGCGCTCGGGGGTGCGTATCCAGCTGCTGCTACAGCATCTCAGGTTCCCCTGCGTGGATCTCTCACGCGCCCTGCATCGACTATAATCACACGGGCGCATGTTCAGGGCGGCCCTCTGCCTCGCGGAGGCGGGAGGGTGCCCCGTGGAGCGGGAAGGCACCCGCCTTCAGCATACACGGAAGGGAGAAGAAGAGGGAGGGAGGACGACGCTCTCAAAGAGGGAGAGAGGCGGAGATGGGGTGGCCTTGGCGGCTGCTGCTCCCTGGCAACGGGTTACGGCCTTCACCCGCCTACCCTCCTGCCATCTCCTGGTCGACGGAGCCACCAGGGCCAGGGCCCGCCTACCAAGGACTGCAAGTAGGCCCGCGGTTGATGGCCTCACACTCTCTACTCATTATCTAGCTGTCTCAGCTCCGCACTAAACTTAGAACGAACAATCTCTGTTCTTTCTAAAAGTCTCTTTGCATGCTGTGGTCCTTTTGCTTTCATTTGCCTAAGTCTAGTCATTGCAACGGAGTCTGTGGCTAGCTTGGCAATGGGGTCTGACTGCATTGATGTCACAAACTCTGCTTCACGCCCAGATCTGCTGCCTATAATAACTATCATTTCTTCTGCAGCGCCTTCAGCTGGCGCTCGACCACCCTGTCTAGCTCCTCCTTCGGCCCGCTCCCCACTGGCCTGTGCCCCCCCGCCTTGTGCAATGCCGCTCCCATAGCCTGGAGGAGCCTCACGCCGTTGAACTCGGTCGGCGGCTTTGCTCCCATTGGCTGCAACTTCATCTGTTTCATGGCCGTCGCTATGTCGTAGTACGGGCTCAGCGCAAACATGACCTTCGTCATGCGATGCCCATCCTCCATATCGTCGTCCGTCCTGTGCGCGTCGCTCACCTAGAACATTCTGCTCGTCTCTCCTACGAACGCCTGCCCCGCCTCCGACTCCGCCTGCTCCACCCACTGCATGATGCTGATCTTCGCCTGCGCCTCCTCTTGCTCGTTTTCGTCCAGGCTCGTCGCCATCGCCTCGATCGTCGCCACCGACGCGTGGAGGCACGGCGGCCCCAGGCCGTGCCCTCTTCCGATTGACTGCACTTGATCGTTGTAACTCGAGCCCGTCTCTTTTGCCACTTTGATGATGTCGTGCCCTGGCGGCGCGAGCCAAAACTCTCCGACGATATTTGATAGATCTCCGGCGACCGCTGCAGTCCTGAGGCTGAGCTTTTGCACCGCCATCACCGCTTGGACATTGTCTCCGTCTGCTGCATTTCCCTGCTTGCGAGCCTTATTGCCTCCCTTGCCCTTCGGTAACTTTGCCGCTGGTACGTCTCCGCCCCCGCTGCCGCCTGCTCCTCTCTTGCCGATCCCCCATCCCTTCATCATGGGCGCCCGCGACAATGTCTGGGCCGAAGTAGTGGCAGCGGGCGTGCCGGTGAAAACTCGCGATGTCCGGATATTCTTGATCACAAATGTTAATGGCCAGCGACTCTGGGGGGGGGATCGGGCGGGGCCATCTTGATTTTTCCACGCGGCACACTCCGTGTCTTTGACATGCGCGCACGCAATGATCTAGGGCCACCCACCTCGTAGAGACCCCCGAGAGGCACCAAGGGCACTGGTTGGTGATGACTATATTGGAGAGGGCATCCCTGATGTTGCGTGCTTCTCTTACGTGGCCTTTCAGGGCGCTGATGCTCGAAAACCTTTTTCCGCATGTCCCTCCTCCCCCCTCCTGATGGTCACGCCAATATGGTTTTTTTTTCCAGCTCTTCCAGTGTAACCTCCTCGTCGAAGATATCCTCCTCCTCCTTCCCCTGGCCCTCGGGACCCACCTTTCTTCTTTTCTTTGTGTTCCCTAGGGCATGGGGGCCAACCAGTGGCCATCTATCATGTGCTTCAGTACCTGGCCAGAAGATGTCCAAGTCGCTGGCGCGAGCATTGTACCACGCCGACATGCTCTCGAAACTGGATGCCCAAGGAGTAGACTGTCCTGCGCTACCTGGGGGCCACGCGTACTTGTCCGGGGTCGTCCTCGGGGTCTGTCGTAGCTGGTCCAGGCGAGAGTCTCCAAATACAGCCGCAAGAACTCCGCTGTGCTGCTCTGGGTACTTAGACCATGCCTGGTACCATGTTAACCTTCTCATTCTAAGTGTGGTGGATGTGTCGTTGAGACCCCAGTACTTAAAAAACTTTGTTTGTGCTGCATCGTGTTTCACCTTTTTCATCCGCCCAACTTAGGTCTCCTTCTGCTAGACATCTTAGTAGCTTAGCTAGCGTCGAGTCGATGACTTTAATCAGGGGCGGGGGGGGGGGGGGGGGCGAATATTACCATGCCGCTGCAAGCTGTTCCAGTCGCGAAAGCCTCGAACAGCAACTTTTTTATTGTCTTACTTGTTGGTGCCTTCCCAAAAGCCCCACATGGTCTCCGCGCCATCTTCGCAGCAACACATCGCCGAGATACTTCACCGAGCAGTCCTTGGTCCGACGGAATGAATGGCCCCAGGGCCCGAACCTCTCTGCAGGCAGCACCGTGCAGCTCCTTCGACATTCTTAGCCTCTGGGTTGCCTGGTAACTTCCCTCCCCTCGAAAACAGAGGAGATGGTTCGTCTTTCCAGCGTTAAGTGACCATCCGCCTCTCTCGATGACCTTTTCCAGCCTGTGCGTCAAATCATTCAGGAGATGCGTGATGACTTCTGAGCTGCTACCCTCTGTGATCACATGTATCTTCGCGATGTCATCCATGAACAGGCTGAGAGACAAACTGTGGTCTGTGTTCGTGATCGGGTGCTCTGTCTCTAGTAGCTCGTGGTGCCCGTGCTCGTGCTCCCCCTCCACCCACTCCTCGACGTGCTCATTGTAAATGTCATTGAAGTCCCTGGGTGCAAGTGTGAGCCCCATCTGCGTGCCCGTGTGACTTTGTAGGCGTGCCATGCCGTTCGGCGCCCTTATCGACAGTGACTGATGGACGATAGCTCCCACGGCAAACTTCTTGTCTCGCTCTATCGCCTGCCTCTCAACAAGGTCGCAGAGGGGTTCTCGCGATGTGCCCGCGAGGCAGGCCCGTGCAGGCATGTGCAGTTGGTAATATACGGTAGAGCGCCTGCAGATAAGCGCCTGCAGATATAAGGAGATGGTCGATCCTGCTGGCACCTCCCTTGCCACCGTAAAACATGTGGGCCGTGGGAAAAATAATACAAATAGCTAGGTCACTACGCATGCACATCCCCCTGAGCTGCTTGCCATTCTGGCCTTAGCATCACTTCCTTATATTCTGGCCTTAGCATCGCTCTGATGCGTGCGAACGCACGCGCTTTGCTGGCCAGGATCCCTCAGGAAGTCGGCGTCCATGCTGACCACGTCGGCCGCGCGGCGACCTTGCTGCAGGCGAGGCGCCAAGACGAGGCCGATGCCCAGATAGTATGACAGATTGGTGGCCCGACTCATTTTTCCGCCGTCTCCTGCTGCCCGTTGTGATTTTCCCCCCACTGCAGGCCTTGACGGTGGCATTCTCCGTTTTTGCTGGCGCCCGGTAGCGCTATTTGGCCCACTTCCTTTCTTGCCTTGGCCCCGGCCCTCTCTCTCTCTTCGCTTCCCTCTCCTCTCCACCCCCTCTCCGTGTCCTCCCCCCTTGCCCTTGTGTTTCCTTGCCCCTGCGTCTTGCGTGCTCTCCCTCCGTCTCCTCGCTCGGTTTCTCTTCCTTTCCCCGTCTCCTCGTCTGTCCGTCCGTCGGCCTGGTCTGTCCTGTCCTGTCGTCCTCCCTCGCCCCCTCCCCCTCTCGCTCCTCGGCTCCTCGCTTTCCCGTCGGCCCCGGGTCCTTGCCTTGCCCGCGTTCTCTTTGTCGGCCTGTCCTGTTGTCCGAACAAGAGAGCGTTGTTTTTCCCGCCGGGTGCTGTCGAGCACACCTGGGGTTGGAGGCCTCTCCGGGGTCAGGGTCCATTCTGATTTTCCAACTTGGGCGCGACTTGCCCACAGTGTCTGCCTCGATCGACTATGACCATGCCGTCGCCGTCTCTGTACAAGCCGATGTCCGAATTGATGTCCCCTCCTATCATGATCGTGGTGCGCGCGGGCAACATGTCCATCTGCTCTTCGAGCCGCGCCGTGATCTTTTTTGCTATCTCTGCATGGTTCTTATCATGGACTGCCGCAAAGTAAACGTTGAGCACCGTGAAATCGTAACTTCTGTCTTTTAGTCTTATGCCTGCAATACGTCCCTGGAGTCCAGCGGGTGGTCTCAGTATCTCGTAAAGTGCTTCCCTCCGAATACGGCGCGTGACTAGGAATATTAGTCCACAGCTGGAATTAATCAATCTTCCCTTCTTGTAACCACAGCTAATACTCCAGTGCCTGATATGATTGTGTCTCTCCTCGACTTGGTCGGGGCGTGCCTTCTTCTGGGTGCCATTCAACAGTATGAGGTCCCATGATCTCAGTTCCGCTGATCTATCTTCTATGCGCTCCGAGTAGCTGCTGGCGAGAGGGTTGTAGGTGCAGATGCGCATGCATGAAAAGAGAATGAGTAAATGTGTGTATATGCTGCTACCTCCCTGCCCCCCTTCCCCGCGCCCTGCCGAAGATGTGGGCGTGCGCGCTACGGCCCCTGCCCTCCAGCTTTGCCTGCGGGCTGGCATCGCTGTCTGAGCTTGCAGCGGCAGCTAGGAGGAGGAGGAGGAGGAGGAGGAGGAGGAGGAGGAGGAGGAGGAGGAGGAGGGGGAGGAACTATTTCTGAGGAGGAGGAGGAGGCAGAGGAGGAGGAGGAGGATGAGGAGGATTAATACGTAGGAAAAGGCGGGGAGAAATGATGAGGACGAGTTGGACAAGGAGGCGGAGGAGGAGGAGCAGGAGGAAGAGGAGGAGGAGGAACAGGCGGAGGCGGAGGAGGCGGAACGGATCTACCCCCGCCCATGAGCCCCGGCGAGCCGTGGCGACGAGGAGCCCTCGGGCGGCCGGGAGGGTCCCGAGAGAAAGACGCCCAGGAGGGCAGCCGCTGCCTCGGCTGGCCCTCGCCGGCTGCACGCAAGAGCAACCCGTCGTCGCCGTCGTCCTCGTCATCGTCGTCGCCGTCGCCGTCGTCGTTTTCGTTTTCGTCGTTTTCGTTTTCGTCGTCGTCGTCGTCGCCGTCGGCGTCGCTTTTTTCATCGTTTTCGTCGTTTTCGTCGTCGCGGTCCCCGTCGCCGCCGCCGCCGCCGTCGCCGTCGCCGCCGCCGTCGTCGTCGTCGTCGTTGTCGTCGTCGCCGTCGCCGTCGTCGTCGTCGTCGTCCTTCGGACCCCGTCTGGGATGCCTGGAGGCACGGAGAAGGGCCGGCCTGCCGAGAGTCGGTGGTTCCAAGGCGGGTTCCCGAGGAGGATTTCGGAGTCCCGAAACGGTGCGGTCGCAGACCGTGCGGTGACCTCGAAATCCCGCAAGACCTCACCGCGCGGTCCGTCACCGCACGGTCTTGGGGCCCCGGAGGCCCCAGTCGCCCGAGACGTCCTCGGAGAACGACCCGGGTCGCAAAACCGTGCGATGACCCCGAATCCCCACCGACTCACTGCACGGCGTGGTCACCAGACCGTTTGTGGCCCCCGAAAGATGGGCCCCAAAGCTAGGCAGGCATCCAAGGGTGGACTTACGTTGTTCGAGGCACCTCGTCCTCAGGACCCCGCCCCTCAAGACTCGACCTCACGCCAGAGTGACCCTGGGCAAGAGTGACCTTTGGTGCGCGGCTTTTTTGATGGGCCGCTGGGGGGACCAAACACAAGCGCGCAAAGCGCTGCTCAAGACGAAGCTAGGACGAAGATACACTCGGGTACGGATAAATCGAGAATCTCTGAGATCCAGCGGCTCTGGAGGATCTCTCGGGCGCCGCACGTTCCGGAACGCTCTGGGACGCATTTATCCTTGTCCTAGCTCCGTCCGACTACTATCGTATCGCGCTCGGCGATCAGGGACCCCAATGGGCCCGCACCGAAGGTCACTCGGGCGAAGGGTCACTCATATTACAGAAGGGGCCCAGAAATCCCAGGATTCCCTATATTTTCGTATATTTTCTGGAGTTTCGTCTTCCCCCCACTTCCCATATTTTCCCTATAGCTTCCTGGGGATCGACGATTAATTGTGTCTGTGTTTGTTTTTTCCCCCTGATAACTTACGTGTAGTCGAACTCCCTCGATGCACCGGTTCGATCTTGGGCCTGGGATGGGCCTGGCTGGGATCGGCGTCGGTGCATAAACTTCAGGTCGGGCATGTCCCCCTACAGGCGGATTTGTGGCGAAATGTGAAACGTACTCCAAAGATGCTCCAACATAGCCAAAAAATACTCCAAACATCGTCCCATAGTATTTATTGACTATTTTGAATATTCCTCCTGTAGAGGGACAGGCCCGACTTAACAGAAACTGTCGCTGCCCGACCTTTTGCTTCGGGGTCCCAAAACCGTGCGATGCTGGCCGCCGCTAGTAATTAACCTCGAGATCCCAAGAAACCTCGTTGCGCGGTCCGTCGCCGAACGGTCTGGGGTGCTCGGAGGCCGTCGGGACGTCCTCGGAGAACGACGGCTTTGCTTGTCGGGGCGCTTATCATACAGTCGGACCTAGGACAAAAGTACATCCTTCAAACACATGAGGCCCTCCGCCAGCCAACACACACACACACACACACACCCACACACACAGAACATGCACAAGGGCATCCAACAGACGCGAAGAACACTAAAGTACCCTCCCCGAACCGACTTCGATCTTATATCTCGGTCCGACTGTACCCTTGCATCCTTGCCTCATCCGTCAAATAACGGTCTGGGGAGCCCCAACACCGTGCGATGACCCCGAATCCTCACTGACTCACCTCGCGGTGTGGTCACCACACCGCTCGGGGGCCTTTGGTCTCGACTGGCACTCCTCCGAGAAGCCCGTCGGTAGATATTCGGCCCGCAGCTCGGGCCTCAAGTGGCGTTCTGGGACGATCCTGGTACCCCCGCGGACGCCTGTCGACGAGGCGCAGCTGAAGCAGAAACACCCCCGGGCCCGAAGGATTCCGCAGGCACATCAGACCTTCGAAATCCTCCGGTCATTTTTCGAGATGGGCCCAAGATGGGCCTGGCCAGGGTCGGCGAAAACGTCCGAAAACTTGTGGGGCCGACGCGAAAATCACGAAACCGTGCGATCACACCACGAATCACCACTGACCAACCACGTTGTGTGGTCACCACACCGTTTGGGGATCCCCGAACGGTGGGCCTGGCCGGGGCCGGCGTCGGTGCACAAATTGACGCTGGCCGACCCTTCCGCTCCCCTCGGGGACGCAGTGGCCCGGGTCAGTGCAAGCCCGGGCCAGTCGGGACTTGCAGGATCCTGCAAGGTCATGCAAGAAATCTTCCAAATCCTGCAGGATCCTGCGCCCTAGCCCGGGTCCGTGCAACCCTGGCCCTGCAGAGTCCTACAAGATTCGGCGCGCTGGCTGACCCCAGTTGGCGCCCGTCTCAAGTGGGAGGCGACGAAAGGGGCGAATAACCCAGGGGGGAACAATACATGCATACAAAGGCGCCGATGATCCCTGTCTTCGGCAAGGCCCCAGGGCGAATGTGTGAAGTGCCCGCCCTTGGGCTATTGGCCCGCACCGTCGCCTCCCACTATGGACAAGCAAGTTGCGCTACTCGCAAAACTACTATTCACAAGTGGCCTGGATCCGCTGCGGGATATTCTCGATACATTACATATTGGACGGACGCCGATGTCCGCGCCCGCGTGCCACGACACGCGGCCGCGCGCCTTGAAGGCGACGGCGAGGGCGCCGGAACGCCAGAAAATGATGCAGCCTGCTCTCACTTCTTGATCAACGGTAATATGTTTCGTTCGATTGATCGATCCACATGATAAGTACAATCGTTGTGTCGGGTCGTTTGTCGCCGCACAAACTTGCCTGGAAATTGAGGTCCACCATAAAATATGTGAATCCGTATCGGAATTATCCAGCGCCTTCCGGTCGCAACGCCGAAGCTGCTCAGAAAATCCGCAGGTAAGTATCAGACTTGCTCAAAGGGTCGCCCGTCCTGCCATACAACGCACGTTGCACGCTCTGTGCCACAGATGTGTCCTATGCATGTTACCATAATGTTTTTTTCGAAATCACCCCATGACAAAGCAGTTTTCAGTCCCTGCGGGCACGCAGAAAATATATTGCTATAGTTGTTCAGCTAGTGCGCGTCGTTCCCATCGCAAGAGAGATTGCTATTTTTGGTGCGCCCAATAATGAAAACACCATCTTTGCAATGATTGGATACCAATCGTCGCATTGAGTGCTTGCGTGCCAAAGTTTTTGAAAAAGCTTCCCACACCCCAGAATAACATATCGCATCCGAATCAGACTCCACCGGCTGATCGCTATCTCTGTCACCGATACTCCACACCAGAACTCGCATCACAATCATCGCTGTGATGACTCTCATTTACCGCGCCTTCTGACTCAAAATGTTCCTGCCAGTGCCTGATTGCAGTGACGTATAAATCAACATGTCAATCCGATCCACCGTGTTAAAAAGTAGGTCAACTTTGCTGGCGAGCGATTGTGATTCTGATGGCTGCGGCCGTCCATGCGACGCAGAAACTGTGTCCATAACGTTATCGGCTCTCTGCTGGCAGTGGTGCACTGTGCTTTGAAGCATGAATTGACAGCCCGCCACCTGGTTCAATGTGCAAAGCATGCTGTTGAATTTCGAATTCATTTGCTCAATTTGTTGACTGACATCTGAAATCTTACCACACAAAAGTGCAACAGAAGAAAATACATATCCTTGCTGGGCGATATGCGAATCAAGTCATTCCAATTGAGCTAGTATGCATTCAGCCATGTTCTGCCTATCTCGACGACGTTGAGTGTCGGACCGGACCTGCTCGCGAGCAATATTCCTTTGCAGCTTCCAATCAGCTGCCCATCGCTGAGGTAACATTGCGGTAAAGGCCACTCTGCAAATTCACGTGGGGCCTACTTGCCTTGAGCCTTGAGCCAAAGCCTTGAGCCAAAATGGCTTGAGACATAGGGGAAGATATCTTTTTCTTTGACGTTTGCGAGTAGGCACTTTGCGAGTAGTGGAACGCGCTCGGTTAGAACATCAAGGCACCCAAGCCCCTGTGGGGGGCACCCCGCTGGCGCCAGGCCCTCGGGCGCCGTCCGCGGCGGCTCGGCGCCCGGCGCCGACGCGTCCGCGCGGAAGGTCCACCGCGAGTCCGGCGGCGGGGGGGGCTCTGCAGCCTGCGCGTCCACCTCGGGGGGGCGGGGGGGCGGGACGGGGGAAACGTTCTGGAGTTATGAATGTACTGTCCTCCTGAGAAGGTAGTGGATGAAGTGGGTCAAAATCTGCTCTTCAAAACTCCAAGACGATAAGTGGTTTGCTTGCTAAGTGTACCGCGTCTCCTGCTCTTTGTTGTGCAGACTTGCGAAGCACAGCGTGCAGAAGCGGGGGAACGAGGAGGAGCGACGGCGGCAAGCAGCTGAACCTCCCGTCGCTCGAACGCCTGCCGACGCAGGCACGCCGAGCCCCCCTGGCCGCTCCGAGAGGAGGGAGCGGAGGGAACGCCAATAGGCAGGTGGGTGACTGGCCATCGCTCGGACGTCCATTCCCTGTGTTTTTTTTAGGTTTCGTGCGTGGTTTTTTTTGCCACATGGTCAAGGATGCTCCTCGATGGTTCTCGCCGAGAAAAAAATGCACACGTCCGAGCGATGCCAGGGTGAGCGACGGGCGGGACGGGGGGGAGGGAGGGGGGGCGGAGAGAGGGGGGGAGGCGGACAGGCCAGGTGCGCAGGGGTCCTGTCCAACGTCCTGCCCCCCTCCCTCCCATCTCGTGCCACGGCGTAGATGTTCTCTCTTTCGCAGAGTCGGAGGTCGAACAGGGCAATGATCCCGAGACGGCATTCCAGATTTCACAAAAAAGGGGGGTGGTCTGATTTGGGATGGGGTCAGATTTGAGCTGTCTTGGAGGGCCCCAGTGGGTCTGGGCAAAAAGCCGCCCTCCATGGCTTGTTTGGAGGGGTCTGGAATTGCCCCGTCTGTGAGGGTTGTGACCCCCTCCCTTTTATGGCGAAATCTGGAGTACGCGATGCATGGTATAGCACGGCATGGCGCGGCATCGCGTCGAGAACGCGACTCATTCCGACGTCCATGTCAGAGGGAAACCAGAAACAACACAGGACGGGAAACCCAAATGGACGGCCGAGAAAGCGGGGAACGAAACATGAAATCAACGCTGCAACGGGAACACGATTTGGAAGAACCGAAACCACGGAAATGAGACCAGCGCTGCGCTGGGAGTACGATTTGGAAGGACTGGAAGCGCGAAAACGAAGCCAACGCTGCAGCATGAAAACGATTTGGAATAACCGAATCAATGAAATGAGGTCAGCGCTACAGCGGGAACATGATTATCCAGCGATGTAGCGGGAACGCCATTCTGGGAGGACTGAACATGTTCGGATTGGAGCGTACATATTGATGATCAATTCGGCGGCATCCTGCGTGTATAAGACGATACGCGGAGGAGGCCAGGACACCTCACCAGCGTCTTCGGGGGGGGGGGAGAGAGAGAGAGAGAGAGAGAGAGAGAGAGAACAAAAACAAAAGAGAGAGAGAGAGAGGGAGAGAGAGAGAGAGAGAAACAAAAAGGAAAAACGAATCCATGTTGTGCAATTGTGGGGAAGGGGAGGAGGGAGAGGTAGCGGCTAGGTGCGCGCGCGCCACAGTGGTGTCCCATCCCGCCCCTCCCCCCTTCCTCCCCCCTTCCCTCCCTCCCCCCTTCCCTCCCCCCCTCCCCTCCCCCCCTCCCTCCCCCCTCCCTCCCCCCCTCCCTCACTCGGACGTCCCCCCGTGCGTTTTTGTTCGATGTCGTGCGCTCGTGTTTTTTTTTGCGAGCGCAAGTCCAGGATGCGCCCCGGTGGTCCTCGCCGACAATGGAAAGGCGCGCGCCCGAGCGATGCCCAGGTCCCTTCCCGTGGGGCTGATCTGTCCCCGGACGCGCGTCGCCAGCGGACCTGGAACTACAAAGAGGACCCTCACAGTTTTTGGCGAAATCAGAGAGAGAGAGAGAGAGAGACAACAAACAGAGAGAGAGAGAGAGAGCAAGATCAGAGCTGCGCGTATTGGAGGAGGGAAAGGGGGGGAGAGTGAAGGGCCGGGGGGGGGAGGCGGGAGGTGGGAGAAGGAATGGGGGAGGGAGGGAGGGGTGAGGGAGAGGAATGGGGGAGGATGCCTCCTCTTCCATTCCTCCTTCCCCGTCCCCTGTGCAAGGGACGACTCTTGTTCGTTGAGCCGACGTTCGGCCAACCCTGATGTGCCTGGGGGACGAATTTCGCTTCACATCGCAACTCTTCAAGAAAGCGAATGGGGTCTCACCGCTCCCGTGCGGGGCCAACATGCAATTGGACCTAAGACATAATAACACCCTTCGAGAACATGAGAGCCTCCGCCGGCCAAATCAGACATAACATCCAATGTTCCTCGTCAACATAGGGATCGCCTGACCACAAGAATGTGTACTACAAATTCGGTAGGAGGTGGGCGGAAGAGGAGGAGATATGCAAGAGCAGGAGGAGAGACGCCCGAAAGCCAAGACCGCCGGCGTGCGTCGCAACATGTGCTGTTTTGGGGTGGGCTGGTGGGGGTACTTCATTGTTCGCGAGCGCAAACGGAAGGGCCGCGCGCCGTCCAAAGCTACAACTAACAAGCAGGAGCCTACATTGCAAAAGGGAGCAAGAACAAGAGAGACAACAAGAGGGCAGCGGGAGGAGAGCCTAGCCGGGGCGGGCCGCGCGGCGCTCACGGAGGGGGTGTCATCGGCAGCTAACAACAGCGTGGGGGTGGGCTGGTGGGGATACGCGAAGCGCGAACTATTTCACCGTTCCTGCCTGTTCGGTCTTCTAGCGCTCCAGGATGGCCCAGGAGGCCTCCAGAGAGGGCCTTCCAAGAGGGCACCAGTGGGCCCATGGCCTTACTGCCAAGCCCCAGGCTGGCGCCCTTGCTGGCCAGCGCCCTCCTCGTCGCCACTTTGGGGTCGCTGGCCTGGCTGCCGGGCCTGTCCCTCTACAGGGGGGCTCTTCAAAAATAGTCAACATAGTCTGGGGACGATTTTTTGATCATTTCTGAATGTTTGTGGTGTGTTTTTTTTTGGGGGGGGTATTTTTCATTTGTCGTCCAAAATCCGCCTGTAGGGGGACACGCCCGACCTGAGACAAGGCCCGCGCCAGGCGGCCGAAGGGGAGGCACACGACCCATCATCTCGAGCCCTCTGCCCCGGGAGGATCCCCAAGGCCGCAGGCCTCCAACGAGAGGCCCCCCAGGAGGCCCCAAAGAAGCCCCAAAGAGGCCCCAGGGAGGCCTCACGAGGCGAGACAACCCAGCTCCCAATTCAACATAATAGCTCATAACCCCCACCCCCTCATCTGCTAGTCGCTTGTCCCTGCCCGCCTTGACAAGTAACTATTGAACGGCACCTTGGTCCCTTGATCAATGCAATGCGCATGTACAAAGGCTGCTGTCCGATACAACAGAAAATGATACAGATGAGGCATGCGTCGATGGACCAGCAAGCGACTAAATACTATGTGACATGTAGGGAATGTATGGCCCTTGCCGCAACGCCATGGTCTAATCCGTGGCGTGATAAAGCTTACCGTTGCGAGGCTGGGTGCAATCATCGGGTGCACTATGAAACTGCCAGACCCGTGCTAAGACGAAACCGACTTGCATGTGCGCCGTGATGCGATACGCCAAAGAAGAATACAATGCTGTGCGCCTCATTGCGTTCGGAGATGGCAATGCTTCCGTGTAACCCCGTACCCCCGTCCACATCCGAGATGGTATGACCAACTGACATGTGGCAGGTGAACGGAATAAGGACACTGAGCAAGTGGTGGCTGAGTGAATCCAGGATGGGAAAGCGGCAGGTGTCCACAACTACAGACAAGGGCATGTGCTCCTGAATGCATCGCTACATGCACTTGCCGCCGGAAGCGGCATGGCAAACTCATGCCTCTTCCTCCCCCTCCTCCCTCCTCCTCCCCCTCCTCCTCCTCCTCCTCCTCCTCCTCCTCCTCTCCTCCTCCTCCCTCCTCCTCCTCCTCTCCTCCTCCTCCTCCCTCCTCCTCCTCCATGCACCCTCCCTCCCCCCTCCCTCCTCCTCCTCCTCCTCCTCCTCCTCCTTCTCATCCTCCTCTTCCTCCTCCTCCTCCACCTCCTCCTCCGCCTCCGCCTCCTCCGCCTCCGCCTCGCAAGGACATTTCTTCTGCCCCCTCCCCCCTTCCAGCAGAACCCTGCGGACCTCCCCGGGGACCTGAGCCGCCCAAACCTCGCGCACGCCGCGCCCCACAAGAGGCGCAGACCCCCGCGGCCTGCTTCGCGCCCCCGCGCCCAGGCACCATTGCGCTCTGCACGGCGACCCGGGTGCCCGCCCCCCCCCCCCCATACCTGCGGAGACCCGAGGGAGCCTCCCCGCGTTCAGAAGAAGAGCAACCGGCATGAGCATCACATTTGGACGCTTCGCGCGGACTTCTTGGACCTGCGCTGGACCCCCCCTCCCTGGCGCGCGGAGCGCACCAGGGGCGCCGCCGGAGGCGCCGCCTGGGGGGCCCTGCGCGGATCCAAGAAATCCGCGCGGAGCGCCAAACAATTATGTCTGTTCAGCTTTTTCTTCGAGTGGTTCCTCATGTTTCCTCCTCCTCCTCACCCCTCCTCCTCACCCCTCCTCCTCTCTCGGGAACGCACTGACTCAGGTCCGCGCTACCCATCGGTCGGAAGAAGTAGGTAGAAACATGAAGTAGGAGGGCATTGAAAATAGATGGGGTGTCCGTCCGCCTCCGAAGGAGGACGGAAAAGGTGAAGCCACTTGATCGTTGAAGTAGGAAGGCGCTGAAAATAGACTGCAATCTGGGAATCCAGAAATGCCCACAGGCCCGCAGAAGGCCCGCAGGAGGAGGGCCAGGAAGGACCAGAGGGGGAGGACCGGAGGAGGGAGGGAGGCGGAAGGAGGGGGGAGGAGGAGGAGGAGGAGGGAGGAGGAGAGGAGGAGGAGAGAGGGGGAGGAGGAGGATGGGCAGGGGGGTGGAGGGAGGAGGAGGAGGAGGAGGAGGATGAGGAGGAAGGTAGGAGGAGTAGGAGGAAGGAGGAGGAGGAGGAGGAGGGAGGAGGAGGAGGAGGAGGAGGAGGAGGAGGAGGGAGGGAGGAGGAGGAGGAGGAGGAGGAGGAAGGAGGAGGGAGGAGGAGGAGGAGGAGGAGGGGCGCTGGCCCCTGGCTCCCGAGCTCCCGGCAGCCCAGAGGGGACTCGGCTGGCACCCGCTCGCTCCCGTCGCGGGAGCCCCGACCTTGGAGGCCTGGCAGTGGGCACCAGCACCAACACGGGGGGCTGCCTCCTGCAGGGGAAGATGGTCCTATTTTCTGGAGTTGGTGGTAGTTTTAAGTCAGGCCGGTCCCCCTACAGGTCGATCTTGGACGAAAATTGTCAAAAAATGCTAAACACAGTTTTAAACAATCCCCGGACTATTTTTGGACGACTTTTGGATATTCCTCCTGCAGAGGGACACGCCCGACTGAATGGTAGTCTTTCGGCCGCCCAGGGGACGCCCGAATCTTACCACCATCACCGAGATCGGGGTCATCTCCCCCGGTGAAAGCACGCCGCCGATACTGGTGCCGATGGCCACCTTCGGTGGCAGCTCATGGGAAACTGCCATACAATCCTGTTGGCTAGCTCTTGCAAGTCGGCGAGAATCGACGCTGATCGGCGAAACGTCGACGCACATCGAAGCTAATCGACGTTGCATCAGTGCCATCTCATCGACTACCAGACGCTAGCCGACGCCAGTGCGTTCTAACGACGGAGTTACGAGGGTATACAAGGCTCCCATGACTTACTATCGGAGACAATCTCTAGGCCTCCAACGACCCTAGTTATCGCGAACGCACCCGGCCTTTGAGTGGTAAGCGTCCCGCAAGAACTGAACGTTCGGCGTCAACAGCGCCTTCCTGCGGAGGGCCCGCACCGTTCGCGGCCAGGCCAGGCCAAGGTCCGTATGCCAGGTATGTACTGTGCATGCAATCGCATAGAGCGGCTAGCTGTCGACGAACTGCCAAGTACTCAACACATGATGCAACCGCCAAGAGAGAGAGGGTATACGCAGAGAGATCATGAGGATGGCTACGCGAACTACTAGAAATCCTGCGAAACGAATCAAAGTGTTCCGCCTCCCGCCTCCTCATCCTTCCTCCTCCATCTTCTCCCCTCCCCAAATCCAAATGTACCCCCCTCCCACCTCCGCATCCTTCCTCCTCTATATTCCTTCCTCCTCCTCCTCCTCCTCCTCCTCCTCGTCATTCTCCCTCTCCTCCTCCTCCTCCTCCTCCTTCTCCTCCTCCTCCTCCTCCTCCTCCTCCACGCTCCTCCGCCCTCCCCCGTTCCGTCTCCCTTCTCATCACACCACTGGCTGTGTTGGGAGGGCGGGCGGAGCGTTTCGCCTGAGACCCTCCTTTGTCTTGTATGACTTTGCATCGCGTGTCAGCAACTTACACGGATGAGGGGCTTGCCATGTTCGTAATGCGGTGTTCGTCTTGTCGCCGCGCGCTCTCGTCTTACCCGACACCTACATGATGACGGGCAGCTGATTTCAAACATGTGGAGCTCGCTGCAACGCCGCACTTCCTCTTTGGGTCAGATTCCAACAGTAGCATGGAAGGAAGGCATGCTGGCTTCAAGAATTATGCCTATATCGTTAGCGTCCCGCGCATTTGTCTAAACTGTTTCCGACACCTGCACGGCAGAATGGCAGGTCGTTTTCACATTGTGGCCCTCTCCCCGACGCCGCGCACAATTGCGTTACTTCCAGCAGAGGGGGGTCATTCGGGAAATGGTGCCCGAGGAAACGACTTCCCCGACCTCTGTTACCCAAACTGGAAGTGGTGCAACAGTGCCAATTCACACGCGTGGATTGCGGCAACCATGCGAGCCAGGGCTACATAGTGGCACTTGCTGTTCATTGTTCCCGCCACTTGATGCGTCTTATAGATGTCGTGAGACAAATCGCGCCCGTTGCAACGGGAAGCTATCGCCCGAATGGCAGGCATACGTAGCGCACGCTTGTGTGTTGGAGATGGCGAGTCACGCAGTGGAGAGCAATGCCTGCAAAAGCTGGGGAGGAGTGAAGCTATGTACGCGGAGATGTGCTGCCGCATCATTGATTCCTCCTGGGTTGACTCTGTTCCTCTTCCTGCTCCTGCACCTCCTCTTCTATATTCCCTTCCTCCTCCTCCTCCACCTTCTCATCTTCCTCCTCTTCCTCCCTCCCTTCCTCCCCCTCCCCCTCCTCCTCCTCCTCCTCCTCATCATCATCATCATCATCCTTCTCCTCTCCGCGCGGGGGAAGCAAGCGGGAGAGACCGAAAGGGAGGAGGAGGTGGATGATGAGAAGGTGGATACTGCTTCCTGGGGGAACCTCTGCGCCCCAGAGATCCGATGTGTGTCGTTTAGAATGCGCCCCCCCCCTCCCCCCGAAGTCGCGACCGTTTCCCAATCGCGGGCTTTTCATGCCGCATTGTTTACTGCCGGTCCGGGGGCCTCATGAAGGCTCCCAGGGGCAGACACCGGCGACAAGCATCCGTGCAGCTTCTGCTCTCTGCGCTCGAGGTCCGAAATCCCTCCTCCTCCGCCCCCCCCGCCCGATGACGGCCCTCCACCGTCTGTATTTCTTTCTCGTGCACTGGGGGGACCACATGTGGCCCCCCAGGCCACCCCGTAGTGTTGCGTTGAGGTTCCACCCGCAGTGCAACCAGGGGTACATCTGAAGTGGGCAGAGTGGATACCAGAGAGCCACCAAAGACACGCTGGAGGCCCAGGCCTGCCGTGCGGACGCAGCCGCAGGAAACCCAGCCAGGAGAACCCCGCGCGCGTGGTGTACGCGATGGAAGCCCAGAGCACCCGGAACGCCGCAGCTGCCTCGACGGCCGATGGAAGCCACCGCGCAGCAAGGCGGAGCGAAGAGAAACCCAGGGATCCCTGACGAAAAGCAGATGGTTTCTTGATGTGCGTCTCCACGGCAGCGCTCACGACGAAGCACATCAAGGGAAACACACAATGACACGAACAGAAAGACTCGGAGGTCCGCGCGGATTTTTTCCGATCGGCGCTGGATCCCCCTCCCTGGCGCGCGGAGCGCGCCATGGGCGGCGCTGGAGGCGCCGCCAGGAAGCTCCAGCGCCAGTCCGAGAAATCCGCGCGGAGCTCCGAGTCTTAATGTTCCTGTCATTGTATGTTCCCCGAAGATCATCAACATCATCAACATCTGATGGGCCGATTTCCCACCACCACTGCCATCGGTAGGAGGAGGAGGAGGAGGAGGAGGACCCCTCGATCCTTCCTTCTCCCCCGTTCCTACCTGTGGTAGTGGTGGTGAAGAATTGGCCCATCAACATCGTCAGCATCATCACCTCCCGCCAGAGGCCCTTCCCTCCCCCCGCAGTGAGCTCCTCGAGGCGGCCGCGCCGCTGCCGGCAGCGGCCTCGCGCTGCGCCTCGCGCCGCCTGCGTTGCCGGCTGCGGCTTCGCGCCTCGCCTGCGCGCCCGCGGGGACGACGACGACGACGACGACGACGACGACGACGACGACGACGACGACGACGACGACGACGACGGGAGGGGGCGAGAGCGAGATTGCACGGCCTGGAGCTGTTTCTTTCGTTCTGCCCCGTCGAGGGCCGCATGATCTTCCACCGAGGGCCTCGCACGCGACCAAACTACATCATCTCTCGGGGCCGAACGCCATGGGTACGGAAAGAATAGGTACGAAGACCGACAACAGCTCCTGTTTCATGGGGAGCCCATACAAGAAGTACGCGCCCAACCACGTAAGTACATAACTACTGCCCCCCAGCCTGCGAGACCAGCCTCGTGAAAAAACCGTTCGCGCAGTCCTTACTTCCGAAACGTTGTGTTTGTGCAAGTGTACGTCCTTTTTCTGCTCCTGTTCATTCTGAACAAGATTCGCTGTCGGCGCCGCCGCGGACGTTGCCTACGTTCTCGAGACGGAAAGGCCGCCTGCCCAACAGCGGCCGCTGTCGGTGTTGGACAACATTTGCTGTCGGGTATCGTGCCCATTTTTCCGTACTCATGTCGGGCCGTCCATCTGAGACGAAGGAAGAGGATAAACTCGGGTGAGGATAAAACGAGGTCTGACATCCGGCGGCTCTAGAGGATGTCTCGGGCGCCACGGCCTTTTCAGAGCGTCCCCAAACGCTTTGGAACTGATTTATTCTTATTCCAACCCCGTCCGAACGAAGGGCAATCCCCGTCAGGCATGGGTGACGGAATTGTCTAAGCATGCCAAGCAGCTATGTCGTGATTTGGGTTGGGACTTTTCAGATCTGGGCACGCTTCCAGCGGAACCCTGGAAAGCAGCGGTGCGCAAGTATACTGTCTAGCGCACGCTCGTGGTTGCTCATGTGCTTGCGGACACACGGCTTCCCCCGTCCGAATCATATCATCACCTCCTCGAGGCTCGCGTCCGTGCGGCAAGTTCGTGCCGTGCCGACTTCGGCGCTGGTCTCTGACACCGCGGGGATTGGCCGACCTTGAACGATCGACCGTTTCCGAATCGTCGGATCTTTCCACTTGCTTCTTCCGATCGACGTGTACAGTCACCCGCATGGTAAGGATGGGCAACCTTCCCAAGGGTACCCCATGCATCCTTGCCTCCCCGGCCCGTCCTCGGCCGCTTCCGCTGGCCAGCCTCGCTCGAAAAACGTCCGCTTGGCCCTCCAAGGCCATTGCATCCTTACCGCGCGTCCTGGTGATGCGGGTCGCCAACGGCGTTTAGCCTTGGAACGCCGGCGGCGGGGTCGCCGCCGGTCGACGCGACGCAAGCCTACCAGACTCGAGCCGCGGCGCGCCCAATCGTGGGCTCCCCCATGGTCTCCTCCTCCCCCTCCTCCTCCTCCTCCTCCTCCTCCTCCTCCTCCTCCTCTCCCTCCCCTCCTCCTCCTCCTCCTCCCCCCTCCCCCTCCCCTCCTCCTCCTCCTCCTCCTCCTCCTCCTCCTCCTCCTCCTCCTCCTCCTCCTCCTCCTCCTCCTCCTCCTCCTCCTCCCCCTCCCCCTCCTCCTCCTCCTCCTCCTCCTCCTCCTCCTCCTCCCCTCCTCCTCCTCCTCTCTCCTCCTCCTCCTCCTCCTCCTCCTCCTCCTCCTCCTCCTCCTCCTCCTCCTCCCCCTCCTCCTCCTCCTCTCCTCCCTCCCTCCTCCTCCTCCTCCTCCTCCTCCTCCTCCCCCTCCTCCTCCTCCCCCCAGGGCAGCGGCGCCCTCCGCCGCGGCCACCGCCGCCGCCGCCCTCCGGGGCAGCGGCCCCGCCCCCGCCCACCGGCGGAGCGCGCGGGGAGGGGGTGGTTCCAAGGAGGGGGGCCCCCATGGTCTCCTCCTCCTCCTCCTCCTCCTCTCTCCTGCTACCTGCTCCTGCTCCCCTCTCCTCCTCCTCCTCTCCTCACTCCTCCTCCTCCTCCTCCTCCTCCTCCTCCTCCCCCTCCCCCTTCTTCTTCTCCTCCTCCTCCTCCTCCTCCTCCTCCTCCTCCTCCTCCTCCTCCTCCTCCTCCTCCTCATCCTCATCCTCCTCCTCCTCCTCCTCCTCCTCCTCCTCCTCCTCCTCCTCCTCCTCCTCCTCCCAGGGCAGCGGCGCCCCGCCGCGGCCACAGGGGGTGGCTCCAAGGAGGGGGGCCCGAGGGATGGGGCTTCGAGGACGAGGCGCCTCGAACCACGCATGTGCGCCCTCGGATCCTCTCCTGTCCTGGGGCCCTCGTCTGAAACGACGCGAAGATCGGGACAAAATCGGATCGGGATGTTTCGAATCTCTGAGAATCGGCGGGTTTGGAGGATGTATTGGGCGCCGCGGCCGCTCCAGAGCGTTCCGGAACGCTCTGAGAGCGCTCCGGAACGCTCTGGAGCGATTCATCCCGATCCTAGCCCTGTTTATCGTCCCTCCAGGCCCCATCTTTGAGCGACCGATCTTGGAAGGATGCTGCTGCTCAGAGGGCGCCGGTCCTGCATCTATACGGAGTGGGGGGAGGCTTCTGAGAAGGAGGCTGCTTCTCAGAAGGCGCCGGCCCTGCATCTATATATGTCGGCGGTGCCCGGTGCGGAGCGACCCCCCCCCCCGGTAATCTCTCCTGCGGGGTTTCGAGCTGGCGCCATTCCCGGTGCGAGCCTGCACGAACCCTCCCGGTAAACACGACCCCCTCTGGTAGGCTGCACGAACCCCCCCGGTAAGGACGCAACCCCTCCATAAGCGGCGCGCTCCCAGCACGCGCGAAACCCAGCCCCGACGCGCGAATCTTACCAGGACGGGCCGGAACACGGCGGCGGCATTGCATCCCAGGGCCGTGCCGGAACACGGCGGCACTGTTCTTCTCTACGCGGCCGTGCCGTCGACCCCCCACAGCGGCTCTCGGGAGTTGCGCCGCAGCCTCTCGTATTGTGGCCACGAGCCACAATACGAGAGGCTGCGGCGGAACAAAGGCGAGCAGACGCGAATAGAGAACACAAGGCGAGCACACGCCACACTTCGACAGGGAGCCACCCTTCCCAACCGCCCCCCTGCCCCCCCCCCAACCCACCCCCCACTCCCACCCCCCCACTCCCACAGGGGGGGGGGGGAGCCCAGGTAGACGCAGTGCGGCCTGCACGAACCCCCCCGGTAAAGCGGCAAGGGGGGGGTGTTCTAAGCCGCTGGCGGCACCCGGTGCGGGCTGCACGAACCCCCCCGGTAGTGCACGAAACCCCCCGGTAGTGCTGGGGAGGGGGTTTCGTGCCACGGCGCACCGCTGACATATATGGGGAGGGGGGAGCTTCTGAGAAAGAGGCTGCTTCTCAGAGGGCGCCAGCCCTGCATTTAGAGATAGAGCCCTCTGGGAGGCAGGAGGAGGAGGACGACGACGAGGACGAGGAGGAGGAATTGGAGGAGGAGGAGGAATTGGAGGAAAAGGGGGAGGAGGTGGAGGAGGAGGGGGAGGAGGAGGGTGAGGAGGAAAAGGAGGATGAGGAGGAGGGTGAGGATGTGCGCGGCGCTGAAGCGAGAGACACATTTTGAAAACCATCCGCCCTCCATCAATGAAGCTGTTGTCAACTTTCCGGGTTTAGGCTCGTAATTTGTTGGGAATTCTCAGGCGAAAGGGTGGCAGAGACTGGCCTCAGGGTGTGGCAGAGAACAAATAACCAGAAGGATAAATAATGGAGGAGGAGGAGGAGGACGAGGAGGAGGACCACCAGTGCAAGCCGAAGACTCATCAACGATGTTGGAATATACGCTCCCAAGATCCCTCTCGATGGGCCCCACCCATACAGGGGTTCATTTCCACTGAGGGGACTGGCCAGTTGGGGGACAACCGTTGAAGACCCTGAAGCGTACCAAAATACCATTCTCGGGACTCCAACGCCACGATTCAACCTGACTGTTGCATCTTGGCGAACTTCAAAACGCCATTACTGGGACTTCAACACCGCGAATCAACGTAACCGTTGCGCCCTCACAATCCTGAGTCGCTCCACAACACCCACTCTTGTACGTTAACCTTGAGAACCAATGGCTCATTCCAACAAAATGTACGCGGCGCTGGGGCGATAATCATATTTTGAAAACGACCCGCTATCAATCCGTGAAATTTTGCTAATCCCACCAGCCCTCCGGGGGACAGGTGGTCTAAGGAGGATCTCGTTCCTCTTCCACAACCCCTCTCCCCTGCGGGGTGGGAAACCCTCCCCCTCCCCTCCCTGAGGTTGTCCTTGAGGTTTCGCGAGGTACCGGAGGCTCCTTTTTCGGCCAGCGGGAGGGCCAATGTCTGACCCTCCTCGAGAGGATCATGGCCCCCGATGGGGAGGCAGACATCGAGGACGCCCCCCTTCTGACCGACCGCCTTCAAGATGGCCCCGAGAGGCCCTCCATGGCTCCCAAGTGGCCCCAAAGAGAATCACACGAGCGCCCCAAGAGGCCCCAAGAGGCCTCCAAGAGGCCCCCGAGAGGCCACCAAGAGGCACCCGAGTGACCTTCAAGCGGTCTCAGAGAGCAAACTATGACCACCAAAATGGCTCAAGGTAGTCCAAGCTGGCTCAAGATGGCTCCCACTAGGCCCCCAAACCGCTCCAAGACGGCTTAAGATGGCCACGGAGCCTCCCCAGGGGGCCGCCAAGAGGCTTAGATCCTTCAGCAACCTCAAAGAAAAAATGCATTTGGCCTGCTCGCCTGCTTGCTTTCGATGGCCCTCCGAGGCCTCAAGATGGCTCCAAGATGGCCAACTGAGGCCCCAAGAGGATCCCCAAGAGCACCAGGACGGCCCCAATAGCGCTCTAAAAGCGTTCCAAGAGCGTTCCAAAATGGGCCCAGGGGGTGATTTTGGGGGCCCCCGAAGGGGGGAGAGTAATCCCACCAGTCCTCTGGGCGACAGGTGGTCTAAGGAGGGTTTCTGTCCTCTTCCACGTCCCCTTTTCCCTGCGGGGTGGGGAACCCTCCCCCTCCCCTCCCTGTTTTGTTCGATGGGTCGCGAGGTTTCGGGGGCTCCTTTTTTCGGCCAGCGGGAGGGTAAATTTCTGACACTCCTCAAAGGATGGTTTTCCCCGATGGGGAGGCAAACGTCGAGGACGCCCTCTTTTGACCGACCGCCTTCAAGATGGCCCCGAAAAACCCTCCATGGCTCCCAAGTGGCCACCAAGAGAGCCCTAACAGTGCCCCAAGAAGCCCCAAGAGGCCTCCAAGAGGCACCCCGGACGCCCCCAAGAGGCCCCCAATAGGCCCCCAAGGACGACATCCAAGATGGCTCAAGATAGCCTACGCTGGCTCAAGATGGCTCCCAAGATGCTCCAAGAGGCCCCAAGACCGTTCCAAGACGGCTCGACTCTCCCCCAGTCAGCTCTCACGGACATCGTTTCTGGATGGGCAGGTGGGGATATTTTTCCGTCGCGGCCGCAAGCGGAAACGCAGGCGGCGTCCGAAGTAAGCCCGGGCTACGAGCCAAACCTAATTACCTAAGCGCGCGAACGGCCGCCGAAACTGCCGCCGAGGGACGCCGAGGAGCGACGCCGGGGACTGAAGGCAGAGCTGCACGAGGTGCCAGGTGTGCCGGGCGGCTAGGCGGGTGGGGATACTTTTTGGTCGCGAGCGCAAGCGGTACAGCCGCGCGCCGTCAGGTCGAAGCAACAAAGCAACGGTCTAATGCAGGTGGGGGTAGCTTTTTGCTACCAGCCGCAGGCGAGCGCGCCGATGGCATGTGAAGGTCCGAGCGTGCCGCGCGAGATCCTACATTACCTAGCACAAAGATGCCTACCGCCGCAACTCAGGCTGGGACCAGGAGGTAGCCGAGATGGAGGGGCAGGGCTGCAAAACTGCCAGGGGCTGCAAACGCGTATCGAGCTGCAGACGCGCTGCTGACTGCCAGGGGCTGCTGACTGCCAGGGGCTGCAAGCTGCCGGAGGTGAATTGAACTGTACGGGCGTGGACAACCGCTGCAGACGGAGTGGCTGCCAAGGTGGCCTGAACCGTGGAGGCCTGAACCATCAAGCAAGTGGGGATACTTTTTGATCTGCGGCTCCAAAGACGATTCCAGAGAGCGGGTCGTATCGAGCATGGGGACAGGTGGGGATACGCGAATCGTCAAACATTTCTGAAGCAAAAAAGCGCATCGCTAAAGCGAGAAACACATGTTGAAACGACCGGCCCTCGATCCGTGAAACTCTTGCGCATTTCAGAAACGCATATGCGCGGCGCTAAGACGAGAACGACATGGTGAAAACGACCCGCCTCCAATCCGTGAATATCTTACAAACTTTTGAAACGAATGCGCACGGCGCTAAGGCCAGAACCACATGTTGAAAACAACCCAACCCCAATCCGTGAAACTCTTGAGACAAGAAACGTATGTGCACGACGCCAGAGCGAGAGCCACATTTTGAAAACCATCCGCCCTCCATTTGCGAAGATGCTGTCAGCGTTTGAGCTTCAAACTCAGGAGCGATAAAGAGAACTCAGGCGAAACGCCAGGCCCGCCTTTCCGACTGGCTTCGGAGTGCGACACGGACAAGCTATTCATACGGAAGCTGAATGGAAGAGGAAGGCGAAGAAGAGGAGGATGCGCGCCGCCTCGCGCAGAGTCGGTTGGACCCAACTCTAGGAGGCGCAATCTCTCGAAAACAAATGTTCAAGTACGCTGATCATGGGAATCCGTGGAACTCTTGCAAATGTTTAAAACGAATGTGCGCAATGCTAAGGCGAGAGCCACATCTTGAAAACTATCCACCCCCAAACAATGAAATCCCTGCAATTCTTTAAACGAATGAGCGCAGCGCTAAAGCGACAACTACATGTTGAAAACGACCAGGCCTCAATCCGTGTAGCTCGTGCACATTAAAAACACGATTGTGCATGTCGCTAAGGCGAGAACCACATGTTGAAACGATCCGCCCGCGATCCGTGAAACTCGTCCGCGCGCGTCGCAAAAAACGAGACCCTCATTTTGAAAACAACCCGCCCTTAATCCGTGAAACTTTTGCGAATATTTACAACGAATGTGCGCAACGCTCAGACGAGACCACATTTCCTAAACGACCCGCCCTCAATCAGAGAAAATTTGGCAACTGTTTAAAACGAATGTGCGCAGCACTCAAGCGAGAATCACATTTGGAAAACAGCTCCCATCAGTCTGGGAAGCTATTGCCCTCTTCAATCAGAGTTACCCATGGTGAGGAAGTCTCCGTCGAAACGCCCAGCCCGCCCTTACGCCTGGCCTCGGGGTGCGACAAGCCTGACTTATCGAAGGCAAATGAGCGGTGTGCTGTTGCCACCTGCTGTCGCTACCCTTCCCAATCATCCCCTCACCCAGGTGGTGGGAGAACCCACCTGGCAAACTAGCTTGACCAATGACCCCAGAGCCGATCGGCCCTGGGGGGGAGGTCAACGTTCGACGAGCTTCCTTACCTCCATGTGCTTCAATTGGGAGCCCGAGTTATCCGGGGTAACTCGGGCCCCGGGTAACTCGGGTTTGGATTCCCAAAAAACGAACCCGAATTGGCCCTGACACGAGTTACCCCTGATGATCCGGGGCTCTGGACTCCCGGGTTATCCGGGGTGACTCGGGCCTGGGGCAACTCGGGTTCGGATTCCCGAAAACCGAACCCGAGTTAGCCCTGACCCGAATTACCCCTGATGATTCGGGGCTCTGGACGCCCGAGTTATCCGGGGTAACTCGGGCCCGGGGCCACTCGGGTTCGGACTCCCGAAAAACGAACCCGAGTTAGCCCTGACCCGAGCTACCCCTGATGATTTGGGGCTCTGGACGCCCGAGTTATCCGGGGTACCTCGGGCCCGGGGCAACTCGGGTTCGGATTCCCGAAAAACGAACCCGAGTTAGCCCTGACCCGAGTTACGCCCCCCCCCCTCCTCCTCCTCTCCTCCTCCTCCTCCTCCTCCTCCTCCTCCTCCTCCTCTCCTCTCCTCCTCTTCCTCCTCCCTCCTCCCTCCTCCCCCCTCCTCCCTCCCTCCTCCCTCCCTCGTCCCTCCTCCCTCGTCCCTCCTCCATCATTCCTCCCTTCCTCCCTCCTCCCTCCTCCCCTGATGACTCGGGGCTCTGCTTCAATGCTTCAGAACGAGGCGGCGACCCTCGGGCGCACGCCTCTGTGCCTCCCCGCCGGCTGCTCGGCGACGTTCGCGGCGGCCGCCGCGGCGGCCGCGCCCACGCCGCCGCTGCTGGCGCGGCGCCTCTCGCGGACCGGCGCGGCTGCCTCCGCCGCGGCGGCGCCCTCCTCCGGGAAGAGTTGGGGGGGGGGAGGACATGGAGAAGTCCTCAAAGAGGAGGAGGAGGAGGAGGAGGAGGAGGAGGAGCAGCAGGAGGAGGAATGCAAACCACGTGAACTCCGCAGCAGACCGAAGCGAACTAGGGAGACATCGATCAAAAGCGGCTGCCCTGGCCGCGTCGCGGGTCCCCGCCTGGGGAAGCCCCGTCTGCGGGTGACAGCCAGCCTTGAGGTTTCTCCGGGCCGTCGTGGCGAGCGCGACTGATCTCCCACGTGACTGGCCCAGCACAGTTGGCCATTAACACTGGGGATCGCCGTGTGGCGGCGAGCCGCCGCAATTAAGTCAGTGAACATAAGGACCTTCGGTGACCACATGGTGGCCCCGAGCCAGCTCGTAGGGCGGGTCAGTAGCAGACACAGTATCTGAAGCCCTAGAGGCACTACTAAAACCAAGGGGGTCGGTACCAGGCAGACTAAAACAACGAAAAAGCTAGCACTCGGAGCAACACCGCCATCCCCAAACGCACGGGCCTCATCAGAGGCCTCGGCGTTGCCAGACGCCCTGGACGGCTGCCGGCAGGGGACATGCCTCTGACGCCCCCCCGAGAACTCGCAGCAAGAGCAAGCGGAATCCAAGGTCGCGCAGCGTCCCCCAACCCCGCCGGATGGCCGACCTCATGTCCCAAGACACCGCCGGCTGCTCGAATAGCAATGGCGATAGCCTCCGAGGACGAGGAGGGAAGGGAGGCCCTGGCCGAGGAGTAGGAATGTGCCACATTTCTGACATTCGGTGGCACCCATCACGCAGATCGGCGAGGTCAGGGTCCAAAAACACACGGGATTTGCTTCATTTCTGAAATTCGGTGGCACCGCCCACGCAGATCGGCAGGGTCAGGGTGCAAAAACATACGGGATGTGCCACATGTCTGACATTCGGTGGCACCCCTCACGCAGATCGGCGGGGTCAGGGTCCAAAAACACACGGGATTTGCTACATTGCTCAAATCCGGTGGCGCCCCCCATGCAGATCCGTAGGGTCACAACAGCGGGTACAACAATAGGCTCGCAATCTCCATTCGCCTTGCCAATTACCCATCGTCTTCGCATGAAGTTCTGACGCTGCTTCACGGTGAAGCCAAAGCCTCATGACTTCGCTCTTCCATGGCCCATTCTCCGAAAGAGGGGGCCGGCGGCAAGGGGCGAAGCCCTTACGGATAAGAATGCCCGCCGCAAGCGCCGAAAACAATTAGTTGCGTTAGCACCGGGACGCCTGGGACACCCGGGACACCGCCCGGCCCAACTGGGGCACTTCCCGGCCACCGGCGGACGGGAAACGGACTTTCGCTCCTACTGACACCCGGGACACCCTGGACACCGCCCGGCCCAACTGGGACACCTCCCAGCCACCGGCGGACGGGAACGGACTTTCGCTCCTACTTCGGCCTAGCTACAGGAGGATCACGCGCAGTTTCGCCTCGCCCGCACGCGCGACACGAACACGAAACCGAAACCGATTTCGCGGTGGGGGGTCTCCGTTTTACTGCGATCTCACCCCCCAACCTCCGATTCACTAGCTGGCGCAAGCTTGGGGTCGAACGCGGGGTCGAAGCGCGGGTCCTCCTGCGTTGCCTGGCGCAGGGTGCTCGAGTCAGCTCCGGCACCGCGTCTGCCGCTGCAAAATAGCACCGCCGCGTGGCGCAGCTTGGCCAGGCGCTCGTCCGCGATGCCAGAGACCGCGGCACTGTGGGCCGCCGACGTCGGCGACTTCGCCCGCCAGAGAGCATGGATGCGAAGCCCCGCCGCGCGCTGAGGGGCGGCGACGCGTGGGGCACGAGCTTGAAGAGCAGTCAGCATCCTCTTAGCCACGCTGCAGACGACCCCCGCGCCATGCGCGCCATGCCCCAGGTTCCGAGCATGAAGCCGCTGAGGAAGCCGTAGCACTTGAGCCACCTCGCTAACCATCCGCGTCGCGCTCGTCGCACTGGCCATCCAACCCGATTTGGCAGCCTTGGCCTCCAGCCCGAGCAGCGCCGCCTCATTTGTGAAGCCTCGCGCCGCCTCGTGGAGGACCACCGCGATCGTCCATGAGGCCCCTCGGCGCCAGGTCTTCAGATGTCCCCGAGCCTCGTGACAGGCCAGAAGGAGCATGGTGAGCAGCGCCGGGCTATGTGCGCAGCCCGCCAGGATGCTCTAGTTGGCGACAACCGCCCGAGACCAGCACCCGTGCGGGCGGATGGATCGAGGCATGCGGACGTAGGCCAGCAGCTGCCAGACCAATCCCGTTGGGTAGCCAAGCCGCCTCGCCTCCGCAATCAGAGGCTGGATCGAGACACTGCCTGAGGCATTTTGTAGGTCCAGGACGATCGAGATGCCGCGCTTGCCGAGGAGGTGCGCAAGTTCCACAGATGCTGCGGGCAAAGGCCAGGCCACCCGCTTCCATGGCGCCCTGTCGTTGACCAGCAGGGGCAGGTCGACTGCGACATGAACGGGAAACGGCGTGGATGCGTCGACCGAAGGCGCCAAGATCCACGACGGGAATGTCTTCGTGCAAGCCGCGCAGTCGATGACCCGCCCAGGCAGGGAATTCTTGCAAGTGGGCTCCGTGGGCAGCGCCGTGGCACCTTGGGCAGCTGGGATGCAGTGATGGTAAATCTTCTCCGCCGCGCAGGATGGCGATACTCTAAGGGCCCATGCCTACCGAGGTGCGGAGGTAGATGGATCGCAGCACCAGTCCTCCAGGTGGTCCAGCATAGACGCGAGCACCGACGAGACGGCCCCGAGAAGCGGCTCCCGGACATGCGCCCAGCCAGCCAGCAGCAAATCCAGGTGGCGCGGTCACAGCGACGCACATGGGCGCAAGCACAGCAACGCCCCCATACGATCCACCTTGGCCAGTAAAGCGCGCAGGTGCAAAGCTGACGTGGAGGCCAAGGTTTCGAAGGTCACGCTCCAGCGGAGGCAACGTGGCAGCAATCGCGCGATGCTCTTGAGCCACCGCCGCACGAGAGCCCCCGGGTGGCCCTTGAAGGAATGCCTGGCGCGGCTCAGTGTAGTCACCGCTCGCCGACGCAATGAAGCCCTTGGCCAACGGAGTTGCGCGCTCGCCAACCCGGGGCCGAAGGGCCGGGGTAAGACATGGGCCCGACCACCCACGCACGCCTGGTGCTGGGGCCGAGGGCGTCTCTGAAGAAGATGCGGGCGGCGTCGCATGGCCGCTCCTGGAAGCCGAGAGCACCGCCGCGCCGCGAAACATGTCACAACAAGGGTCACCGCGCT
>CAUYUJ010015617.1:169763-224763 GCA_963575745.1 Prorocentrum cordatum
CGCTGCGGCATGGCAGCGGGCACCGCCCCGCTGAACGCCAGCAGCGGCACGTCAGAGGCGGGGTCGAGCAGGATGACGGCCCAGCCCGCGCGTTCCAGCTCGGGGAGGGCCAGACTGGAGCAGGTGCCGTCGGCAGCCAGCTCGATCTCGACGGCGACGGGGCAGGCGCGGGAGAGCATCTCCTCAGCCCCGATGTCCACCAGGCCGCCGTCCAGGTCGGAGGGCCTCTGCGCCAGGATCTGGTCGAGAGATGTCGCTGTCCTGGTACACGAGGCAGCCGTGGAAGAGGGACCGATCGAGGTGGTACAGGCGGTGCTGCAGGGTGTCGGCCGGGCCGCAGGCGCACTTCCTGTCGGTCGCGTGACCGCCGAGACGGGCTCGCTCCCGCGTCCAAACACCTCCGTGCGCGAGGCTCTTGACCAAGAACCTCTGATAAGCCGTGTGCGTCTTGCTCTTGTCACGGACGAGCGGCCTCAGGATGTCGAAGGTGCTCCTCGATCCAGGCGGCCGCTGCCATCGCTCTGCCAGGCGAAGCTCGTGCTGCCGCTTGAGCGCCGCCGCCGTCCGCACCTCGAGGAGGCCAAAGGTGACCTGCTCGAGAGGGACGACCGTGCCAGAGTGGTCCCTCCGTCTGGTCGGCGACTTTATACTCCACCAACCCGACGCACTCACGGTGCAGCCCACTCCAGCGGCCCGCACGAGCCTCGCCAGGTGAGTTCGCTGAGCTCGCGCTGGCGCAGCGCCGGCGATTCGGGTCGTCGTCGTCGTTGTCGTCGTTGTCGTCGTCGTCGTCGTCGTCGTCGTCGCCGTCGCCGTCGTCGTCGTCGTCTCGTCGTCGTCGTCGTCGCTGTCAGTCCTCCTCCTCCTCCTCCTCATCCTCCTCCTTCTTAATTTCGCTGGGCGAACTAGGTGCTGGGTGCTGGCCTGTAGCGTTCCCTCTTCCTCTTCCCCGAAGCCGTCGTCGTCGTCGTCGTCGTCGTCGTCGTCGTCGTCGTCTTCATCGTCGTCGTCGCCGTTATCACCGTCGTTGCTGGGTCATCTCAGAGTGCTGGCCTGTAGCGTTCCTTCCTCCTTCTGGGATTTACTGGCCCCGGTCAATCCAGACCAGGGCCAGTCAGGCCGTGCACAGGATCCTGCAGCATCCTGCAAGGATCTTGCAGGGCCGTGCGCGCAGGCCTGGGCCAGTGCCCCCCTGGCCCTGCAGGACCCTGCAAGACCCAGCGCTCTGACTGACCCCCGTTTGCATTGACCCCCGGCCCTGAGCCCCGACTCCCACTCCCCGAAGCCGGCCCGGCCTTCGGCCCTCCCCGCGCGCCCGTCGCCCGTCCTTCGGGCGCTTCTCTCTCCGGGACCGCTTTCCCACCTCGCGACGGTGAGGACGGCCGTCGTCGCCGCCACCGTCGCCGCCGCCACCGCCGCCGCCGCCGCAGCCGCCGCAGCCGCCGCCGCCGCCGCAGCCGCCGCAGCCGCTGCAGCCGCCAGCCGCCGCCGCACCGCCAGCCGCCGCCGCCGCCGCCGCCGCCGCCGCCGTCGTCGTCGTCGTCGTTTGCGTCGACGTGCCTCGCGGTCCTTTCGGCGCCTCCCGCGGCCTTCTGGGGCCTGTGGGGCCCCACCCCCCTGCAAGCCTCCCGTGGCCTCCTGGGGAGCCAGAGACCCCGACGATTCCAAGGCCCTCTGGTGCGGGGCAAGGCCGCCCACGGCGACACCACAGCCGAAGGCCGATCGAACCGACAGCGAAGCAAAGACTCGCGGAGCGAGACGAAACCAGAGGCACGCGGCGGCGTGGCAGCAGCCGACCGCACCGACGCGTTCAGAATGCGGCCGACCGCGACGCAGCCGAACCGACTGAACCGCACCGCGAGCACCCTCCTGTGAAGTAGAGCGATAGAAGGGGTCTGGCTCAGGGGGTAATGTCGACCTGGAATCGGCGATATATCGCCGATGGACGATGGATCGACGATTGGCTCGCGATAGCAAAACCGCAAGCTCCCGGGCGGGGTGGGCTGTCAAGCCAATCGGGGGGTGGGCTAGTCGAAGGTCATATACTATTATTCATGGCCTGGGTCTCCTAGTTGCATTGAGGTGTCGTGTGCACTTGAACGGTCGTTTCATAAAGGGATCCGGTTCCGGACCAAATTCTGGCTCAAATTCGGGCCAAGACCGTGGACAATTATACGATCGTTTAATAAAGAGAGCCGATTCCAGACCAAATTCTGGTTACCAGGTCCACAAATAAGGATTCCTGAGTTCTCGGACCCGTCCTTCCTGCAGGACAGACCCTCGTTTTCCCTTTCGCATGCCGTTGTTTTCAAAGTCTGGCTCGGCGCATGATTCCTGGGAGCCGCTCGCCACAGGGCCCACCCACCCCCGTGGCCCCAGCGCGGAGGTGGCGACTTTTGATTCCTGAGTGCCGCTCGCCACGGGAACCCACCCTCCACCGTGGTCCCAGCGCGGGGATGGCGACCCTTGACTCCTCCTTGATTCCTGATTTCTGGGTGCCGCTCGCCACGGGGACCCACCCTCCCCGTGGCCCCAGCGCGGGATGGCGACCCTTGACTCCTCCTTGATTCCTGATTCCTGGGCGCCGTTCGCCACAAGGTCCCAACTCCTTGAAATGCCTATGACAAGGCCGGCGATTCTTAATTCGTGGCCCGTTAGCAGAATAAGCACCTGTGACCTTAAGACGGCCCACCCCCCTCTTATTAAGCCCCAGTCAGCGATGGTTGGGTGAATGGGCGATCGGAGGTCGCCCCCCCCGCCTCCATGGGCCAGTCCCCCCCCCGCCGTTGGCCCCGATGGGGCCCCCCCGCGACGGCTACGGCGACGATGACGACACCGCCTCCACCACTCGACTTTGGGGCCTGCCCGCGGGTGCGTTCTGACCAGAATGGTGGGGCGGAGGCAGCTGGCGCAACGATGACGCACCGCGCATGCCGAAAAACACTCATCGGCTATACGCAAGAGTGACCCTGGGTAAGAGTGGCCTTCGGTGCCCGACTTCTTGGGGGTCCGCGGGGGGACCAAACCTGGGCGCGCAGGCAGCTGCTACTGCTTCGTTTTCGGCCATCCGGGTGTCCCCACCTGTGCCCGCACCAAATCTGTCGAGCCTCCGTCCGTCGAATTCCGGACCTCGCCCGTCGAATTCAAGACCTCGTCTGTCGAGCCTCCGGCCTCGTCTGTCGAATTCCAGACCTCGTCCGTCGAGCCTCCGATCTTGGGCTCGGGCTCGGCAGGGCCTCGGGCTCGGGCAGGGCCTCGGGCTCGGCAGGGCCTCGAGCCTCCGAATCCTCAGGCCTCGCGGCAGGGCCTCGGGCTCGGCCGCCGCGCCCTGCCGCGCGTCTTGCACGGCACGCAGCAGCAGCGCCTCGCCCTTTGCGTCGGCGGCGCGGCTCGAGGAGGCCTCCGCGCGTCGGGCCGGAGGGCGTCCTCGTCGTCGTCTTTGCCGCCGCCGCCGCCGCCGTCGTCGGCGGCGTCGTCATCGGCGGTGGCGGCGGCGGCGGCGGCGCGATCGTCGTCGTCGTCGGTCGTCGGTCGTCGGTCGTCGTCGTCGTCGTCGTCGTCGTCGTCGTCGTCGTCGTCGTCGTCGCTCTCGTCGTCGCCGCCGCCGCTGTCGCTGTTGCCGTCGCCGTCGCAGTCGTCGTCGTCGTCGTTACCATCATCGTCATCGTCCCCATCGTCGTCGTCGTCGCCGTCGTCGACGTCCACGTCGTCGATGTTGACGTCGTCGTTGCTGGTTGTACCAGCAGGCGGGGTGAGGGAGGGGGGGTGCAGAAGAGTGCGAGGGAGGGGAAGGGAGGAACGAAGGGCACCTGAGAGGCACCACGAGAGACCCCGAGAGAACCAACAAAAAACTCTTACCAATCATCCGGGCACGGTGGCGTGTTGACTGTACATGCTAATCTGTAGCCCCTTGGTCCAAGTAAAAACCATCGACATGGTAGCGGAGCGGCGTGGGTTCGCTCCCGCTGCCGCTTCCCTTCCAGCCACCCGCAGCGGGCGCGCACGCCCGCGATAGGGCGGCGGCGGAGGCCGCGCCCTGGCGGCTGGCAGCGGCGAGGGCCGCGCCAGCCGGCCCTCCATAGCCCAAGACGCCGCCGAAGAAGAAGAAGAAGACTAAGCGTGGCTCGAGGTCGAACAAAGCAGACATCCTGAGGAGTAGGAAGTTCGACGAGAAGCTCGATCTGAAGTATGGAAGAGATCGAGAGACGCTTCCAGGCACTCGAGGGAGCGTTGCAGGCTGCAGAACAACGGGTGCAGGCTGCAGAGGAGCGCGCCCTGGCGGCGGAGTCAGCAGCAGCGAGCGCAGGCGCCGCCGTGAACAGGCCCGTGGCAGCGGCGAGGGCCGCGCCTCAGGATCTGGTGGACACTCGGCTTCTGGCGAAGCCGAAGGCGTTCGGAGGCAACGAGGACGAGTGGCCAGGGTGGAGCTTCAAGATGCTCGCTTATCTCGGAGCTCTCGACGAGCAGATGGCCAACGAGCTGACAGCGGCGATGACGTTCCCACTGGAGGAAGTGAGGAACGCGAGGCTTCTGGAGGAAGGAGCGAGTCAGCGCAGTCGCCAGCTGTACTTCATCCTCGTCCTGCTGTTGGAGGGAGCCGCGTTGCAGCTCATCAAGCCAGTCGGCGTCGGAGAAGGTTATCGGGCGTGGAGGACGTTGCAAGACATGTACGAGCCCGACAGACCAGGTCGCCATGCAGGACTGCTGCAAGAGCTGATCGCGTTCCAGTTCCCAGAGGACAACATCGTGGGAATGCTGGCCGACTTCGACTTCAAAGTCACGAAGTACGAGAGCCAGAGCCACGAGAGGATCGGGGACAGGATCAAGATGGCGATCCTCCAGCGCGGGATTCAGGACGAGGCTCTTCGAGCGCATCTAGTCCACAATGCGTCGAGGCTGGTCACATGGGAACTCATGCGCAACGAAGTTCACATGGTGATCTCGACGAGGAGTGCCATCTCATCAGTGCCGCCACCAGTTCCGATGGACACGAGTGCGGTGGAGAGAGCGAGGCGCGAGGCGGCGTCGAAGGGCAAAGGGAAGAAGGGCAAGGACGGCAAAGGCAGGAAGGGCAAGGGCGGCGACAACTCCACGGACCAGAAGAGCCAGGCGGCCAAAGACAGGGCCGAGAAACGATGCTTCCACTGCCACAAGACAGGTCACGTCAGGAGCGAGTGCAGGAAGTTCCTCGCAGAGCAGAAGAAGAAGAAGGGCACCAACGCAGTCGAGCAGGAGCCGAAGCCGACGGGAGCTCCACCAGCGGCGAGCGCCGCGGGGAGCGCTGCGCCAGTGATGGCGATCGCGACCGAAAGCGGGGCAGAGCCATTGTGGTGCCTCGCGATCGAGCTGGGAGAAGGTCAAGAATCATCATCGAGTGGAGCAGCAGCGACACCCTCAGCCCCAGCAACGACAGCGATCCACCGTCGTTCGAGCGGGCCGTCAAGCGAGCACGAGCAGCCGAGGCGGCCATCCTTGGTCGGAGCCAGCCCGATCGAGCGGCTGAGCCCGTCAGAGGCATCAGGCGAGCACGCGCAGCCGAAGCAGCCATTCTTGGTCGGGGCCAGCCCGATCGAGCAGCTGAGTCAGCCAGAGGCAGCAAGCGAGCACGAGACGTTCGAGAACAAGGAGGTCATCGGTATCAATGAGCACTGGGTCATGGTGGACTCAGGCGCTGCACGATCGGTGTGTCCGCCGAGTCACGGGGCCCATGAGACACTCAGAGACCTGAGCGAGCGCATCAGACTGGTCGGAGCGAGCGGCGACGACATCCCGTGCCACGGCGAGCGCTTCGTCACGTACGCGAAGGGCAGGCACAAGATCGGGGTGGACTACAAGGTCGCCGACGTCAAGAGGCCAGTGCTGGGCGTGTCGCAGGCGGTCGACAAGGGTACGTCGTGGGTGTTCACGCCGAGTGGGAGCTACATGATCCCGAAGCCGATCGAGTTCTCGGACCCAGACGCCGTGCCGCTGGTCAGGCGCAACGACCTGTTCTACCTCAAGATGGACAGGTACGGGGAAGGCGTCAAGAACTCGCTCGTCATGCCTGTGCGGGGCGAGGAGCCAGGAGGCGAGCCTGGCGGCGCATCAGCTGCGTCCAGGGCAGCGGCGAGGGCCGCGCTCCAGGGCAGCGGCGGCGGAGGGGCTGCCGCGACTCGCGCCCAGGCCGAGGCGAGCGAGCCAGCCGCGCAGGCAGAGCTCGAGGAGTCCGTGCCAGTTCGAGTCAAGAAGGATCCATTGAAGCCAAGCCTGGCCGAGCAGAGGACGCACGAGCTGGTGCACATCCCTGCGAGGTCTTGGTGTTGGGTGTGCGTCAGGTCCAAGTTCACGGACGACCCGCACTACAAGGACGGACACGAGCGCACGGGCGACGAGGTCCAGATCGACTACTACTTCCTGGGCCAGCTGAGCATCCTCAACATGGTGCACATGAACTCCCAGGCTATTCATGGCATCATGGGGCCGAAGGGTACCGACGCCTACATGATCAAGACAGCGGTCGCCACCATCGAGAACTGGGGGCTGGATCGCATCGTGCTGAAGCACGACCAGGAGGCGTCGATCACGGCACTGGCGAGGGAGATCAAGGCTCAGCGGAAGGCGCCCACGATGATCGAGTCAGCTCAGCGGGCTAACCACCAGGGAGTTGGTGGAGTGGAGCGCGCCAACGAGGAGCTCGGCAAGCAGATCAGAGCGCTGCTGTTCTCGGTGGGCGACAACTACAAGCGGGAGCTCCCAGCCGAGCATGGGCTTCTACCTTGGCTCATTCGGCACGCTGGCTGGCAGCTCAACCGCTTCACGATGCACGGCAACGGCAAGACGACCTACGAGGTGCTCAAGGGGAGGCCGTATCGGGGCGAGCTCGTCAACTTCGCGGAGTGCGTTTGGGCGAGGGACCCCACGCCGACCTCCAAGCTGCAGCCTCGGTGGCACGCGGCGGTGTGGCTGGGCAAGACAGAGGTTTCGGACGAGCACCTAGTGGCGGGTCCGACGCGCACGACAAGGGTACGCACGGTGAGACGGCGACCTGAGGGCGAGCGGTTCGTGCTGGAGGAGCTGGACAGGTTCGCTGGGGTGCCGTGGGACATGCACCGAGCTCCACAGATCGGCATCGTGCCGACGGGAGCGCCCCAGGTGGAGCCGAACCAGCAGCGGCTGCTGCCGCCACCTCCGCCACCGCCAGTGGTCTTGCCAGCCGCGGGCCCGGAGGCGCTGGTGCCACCAGCGATGGTCGGGCCGGCGCCGCCCACGGGGCCAGGAGGCGCAGGGCTAAGGTCGACGTACATCACGAGGGCGCTGATCGACAAGTACGGCTGGACCCCCATGTGCCCGAGGTGCGTCACAGGCATGGGATCGCACAGCGAGGAGTGCCGGAAGAGGATCGAGAACGAGCTGCGCAAAGAGGAGATGGCCAGGGCAGCGGCAGAGGCCGCTCCCTCGTCGGCAGCGGCGGGGGCTGCGCCGACGCCGGCGGCGGCTGGAGCCGCGCCGGGGCCAGCGGCTGGAGCTGGAGATGGCAGGCCAGGATCGTCCGGGGATGCCAGCATGGCACCTCGTGATGACCAGGGCGAAGCTTCGGCGAAGAGGCCGCGCCAGACAGCGGCGATCACAGTCGGGTCGCTCGCGGTCGGGGCTTTCGTGGAGATCAATCCCTGCACGTACGAGGGCCTAGACCAGCAGTCTCACGAGGAGCTCGAGACGGTCACGGAGATCGAGAGCTGCGAGCCGCTGGAGATCGGGATGTTCGAGGTCAGCCCCGTCGAGCCAGCAGCGATCACGGTCCTGCCAGACACGGAGAAGCACGTGTACGACGCGAGGAGCGGGAAGGAGCTTCCCAGGGACCTGGTCAGGCGCGGGCGCGAGGCCGAGATCGAAGAGATGCGGCGACACGGCGTCTTCGAGGAGGTCCGCGTGGCCGAGAGTCGGGGCAAGGTGGTGCGTTTCAAGTGGGTCGAGGACCTGCGCACCAAGGACGGCACCCCCTTTGTCCGATCCCGAGGCGTCGCCATGGAGATCAACACGTACGGCCGAGAGGACTGCAACGCGGGCACGCCGCCGATCGCCATCGTCAGGGCGATCGTCTCCTTGGCGGCTACGAAGAAGGGTCGGAGGCATCTCTCGGTGCATGACGTACACGTGGCGTTCTTCCACGCCGACCTCGACGAGCGGATCGTCGTCATCCCGCCTCCAGGACTCAGGAGAGACGGGTACGTGTGGCAGCTCCGGAAGGCCATGTACGGCACGCGCAAGGCGGCACAGGCTTGGCAGGAGTACGTGGCCGGGGTATTCAAGAAGAACAACTGGACGCGCATCGCGGTGGCAGCGGGCGTGTACCACGAGCCTCTCTTGGACATGACCTCGGCGATCCACGGTGACGACATCCTGACCGAGGGCGAGGAGGAGTCCCTGGATGTCCTGGACCAGCAGCTGATGGCGAGCATGGACGTCAAGTGCATCGGTCGTGTCGGGCCAGATGGCGTCCGTGAGCTCCCGTACCTCAAGCGCAAGATCAGGTGGACGGGCAAGGGGTTCGTCTGGATCGGCGACACGAAGCACGTGACGAGGTGCGTGGAGCTGCTGGGCCTTACGGAGTGCAAGCCAGCGGACACGCCTGGGAGCAAGGCCACGGGCAAGAGCGTTCGGGAGGCGCTGGACCCGCTTCCACACGACGAGGCGAAGCTCTACCAGCAAGTCGCGGGGCTCGTCAACTACGTGGCGGTAGACAGGCCAGACATCCAGTTCGCGGTGAAGGTGATCCTCACGGACATGGGGAAGCCCACAGTCATCAGCATGCTTAGGCTGAGGCGGTGTGTGCGGTATCTCCACGGTCGGCGCGAGCTCGGGTGGTTCTACGAGAAGCAGGAGATGCCCAAGGAGGTCCTTTACGAGACGGACTCGGACTGGGCAGAGGATGAGATCACGAGGAAGTCGACCAGCTCCGTGTACGGCTTCTTCGGCAGCCACCTCCTGGAGACCCAGGTGGCATCGCAGCCCGTCGTCGCGCTCAGCAGCGGAGAGGCCGAGTTCTACGCCATCGGCCGAGGTGCGGCGAGCGCGATCATGATGCGGCAGTTCTATCAGCAGTGTGGCATCGAGGTCGCGTCGAAGGTTCACAGCGACTCGAATGCAGGCAGGGCGATCGCGACACGGATCGGCAGTGGTAAAGTACGGCATCTACAGATACGGGACCTGTGGGTGCAGGAACGAGTCAGGCTCGGCGAGTTGCAGCTCGGGCGAGTCGACACGGAGAGCAACAGGAGCGACTTGGGGACCAAGCATCTGGACGGCAAGCGGGTGCTCAAGTTGCTGGAGATGTCCAACCTGCGGCTTTTGACCAAGGGGCTCGCCGCGGGCGTGGGCGTCACTTTCGCAGAGGCGGCCGAGCATGGAGATAAGCAGTGCTCCGCAGCCGCTGACGACGAGGTCGAGTCGAACATCGGCTCGATCGTTCTCGCCGTGATCATGTTCATCATCGTGCTGGTGCTCGTGGTCAAGGGCGCAGTTGTATGCACGAGAGGGGCGGTGCAGCTCTTCTCATCGAGGGTGGCGAGTGCTGCCCCACCAGCGGGAGCGGCGAGGGCTGCCCCGCAGGCCGACGGCACGGCGAGGCCCGAGGCGTCGTCAAAGGACGCGCCTGAAGGGAATGTCGTTTCTCGGGCAGCGGCGACAGCTGCGCCTGAGAGGGTCGCCGAAGGGCGAGACCTCGGTGTGGAGTACCTCGGGAAGATGCTGGCTGAGGCCACCGTGGCAGAGCTCAAGGAGGAGCTCAGGTGGCGGAAGCTGCCAGTGGGCGGCTTGAAGGCGGACCTCATCGCCCGCCTGACGAAGGACGGCGGCCAGCACATGGCCAGCAGTGAGGGGCTGGCCGCAGCGGCATGGGCCGCGCGGCTGGTTCCAGGCAGGGTGCCTATCCGAGCGTTCCGCTCGGATGCGAGTTTAGGCTCGCACCTAGGCGCACTTCTCAGCAGCACGGGGTAGGTCCGTGCCGAATGCAAGACCCCTTGTGGGCCACCCAAGACGGGTGAGGGCGCGGCCAGAGGCCGCTCCTTTGAGCCGAGGGCGCGCGCCAGGCGCAGGCGCGCGGCAGCCACGGCGGGGACGCCCGCGTTGGCTGGAGCTTGGGCCTTCAGAAGGGAGGCTCGGGCCGCAGTACAGAGAAGATGCAAGGCGATGCGCTCGCCTGCATCTTGGAGGCGTGTTGACTGTACATGCTAATCTGTAGCCCCTTGGTCCAAGTAAAAACCATCGACATGGCGGGATGGGCCGCGTGCTAGACCTCTCGGTTTTGGTTTTGGTTCTTTTTCCAAAAGAACTCCCCCTGGCGCTTCGGCCGGTCCCGCCGGGGTCCCGGGAGGCCCTTCCAGGAGCGCAAAATCCTGACAAAAATCATCAAAGACGGATCCAGATGGCGTCCAAGATGGCCACGATGGCCCAAGATGGCCTCCAAGATGGTCCAAGATGGCCTCCAAGTCCGCCCAAGATGGTCCAGGACGGCCTCCAAGACGGCACAAGAGTCCAAGACGGCCCAAGAGGCCCCCCAGAGGCCTCCAAGACGGCCCAAGAGGCCTCCAAGAGGTCCTCCAGGAGGGCCCGAAGAGGCCACAATCATCGATTTTCCTTAGGTTTTTGAAGGATTCGGGGATTTGCTTCTTCTCGGCATTCCGACGGCTCAAGACGGTCCAAGAGGCCCCCAAAATCGCCCAAGAGGCCCCCAAGAGGGCCCAATGACGGCCCAAGTGGCTTCCAAGACGGCCCCCTGAGGGTCCCAAGACGGCCCAAGAGGCCTCCAACACGCCCAAGATGGCGTCCAAGACGCCCAAGATGGCCTCCAAGACGGCCCCGAAGCGCCCCAAGACGGCTCCCGACGGCGCCAGACGTGCCAGGAACCCACCAAGATGGCCGAAGTTGGCTCGAGGCTGGCCCAAGACGGCCCAAGAGGCCCCCAAGAGGGCCTCCAGGAAGGCCAGAAGAGGCCAAAAACATGGATTTTCCTAAGGTGTTTGTCGGATTTTGACATTTGCTTCTTTTCGGCCTTCCGACGGCCCTAGACGGCCCCAGAGCCCCCAAAGATCGCCGAAAGATCGCCCAAGAGGCCTCCAAGACGGCCAAGACGACCTTCAAGATGCCCACGTGTTCCCCGAGGGCTTTCCAAACCGATTCGGGGAACACATGGCGGCGGTGATTCGCCGTAGGCGTCTTCGATCCGCCGCCCCCTGTGATCGTTTAGATCGTTTAGATCGGTGTGCCCGGCGTGCTGGACGTTACATCGGTTCTGGTCTGTTTGAAAGGCTCCCACTGGGGTCTCGGCTGAACCTGCCAGACACCCGAAAGACCGCCGAACAAGAATTCTCCATTGGCCCAATCGCCCACGAGAGGGAGTCCAAGACGGCCCAAGATAGCCTCACAGAAAGACGGCCCAAGATGCCCTCCAAGACGGCCCAAGAGGCCCCCAAGACGCCCCAAGAAAACGAGAAAGAGAGAGCGAGAGAGAGAGAGAGAGAGAGCGCGCGCCTCCGAGGAAGGGCAGGATCCCGACCCCGCACGGAGCAGGCCGCGGCGACGCGCGGCGGGCCCACCGACGGCCTCGGCCCCAGCAGAGGCCGCTGTGGTGGCCTAGCCCCCCGCCGCGCAGGGGGATGACCCGAGCCGCCTGGGGAGTGCACCTCCCGGCCACAGGCGCCCACGTCGAAATGGGTGGCCTGCCCCCTCGCCGCGCAGGGAAAGGACACGACGCCGAGGGGACCGCACGTCCGTCGCCGTCGGCGCCGATACGCATGCGGGCCCATGAGCAAGGCCCCCGCGTACATTCGCCACGAGACCTGCACAACTCCACGTTCTGGGCATCGGCACCTCCAGTCCGCATGCTGGCAACCTCCAGCACCTTGCCCGAGCAGTGGCCGAACCACTCGCCGCGCGGGGGCCGCGAGCCCCACCAGGGGCTCTGCCGCTCGGCCCGAAGCGCCTGGCGGCCGCTTCGGGATGCCCCGCCAGCCAAAGCAATACGCTCCCCTCGACGATCACGGTGCACCAGGAGGGCGGTTGGCGGTCCTGGCGCCCGGCGGCCCTGGCCCCAGCCCAGGGGAATGCACATCCCTGGCCACCTAGGGCAACACGCCACGAACCCCACGATCATGAGGCTGACGACGCGGCTGCTTGGCCGACGCAGCGTGGACTGGCGAAACCAGCAGACACCTGCGCCCTTCCTTGGAACCACCGCGCCCAGCCGCGCCAGGTCGCAGGGCAGGCCCGGGCAAGGCCGCCACCCCCGCGGAGCAACGGCCGCCCCGCCTCGACCAAATAAAAATAATAATGATAATAATAATGTTACTAATAAGACGAAGAATAAGAAGAAAAAGAAGAAGAATAACAAGAAAACGAACAAACACAATAATCATACGAAGAAGAAGAAGCGAAGTAAGGAAAATGAGAACTAGGATAAAAAATAAGAAGAATTCGACTGCTAATAATAATGATAACAATAGTAATAAGAATGTCAAAGAGGAGAACTGTACTATTAAGAATAAGAAGGCGACGAATACCTGGCCCCCGCCGTAATACCTGTCCCCAGTCCAGGGGACTGCATGTCCCTGGCCACCTGGGGAAATATAATCCCAGCTCCACGAGCTGTGGCGTCCTGACTATGCTTTTCGAGACTGCGTCGAGGCTCCACACACTCGGCCAACGCAGCCGAGCCGACCTGCGCCACGTCGGCCGCGCCGGGCAATTTATCGGAGGCTGCCCGCAACTCCCTGTGGTAGTCCGTGCGGGAAACCTGCCTGCTACCGGTCGCCGCGGGGCCTGCAATACACGCGGTCCTCGGCCCGCGCGCTGGCGACTGCTGCCCGCCGGGCACAAAAGGGGGTCCCCTATTTCTCAGGTCGGGTGAGTGCACCAGAGGAGGACGCCGTCCAGGAAGAAAAACTTGCCCTCCGTAGATCTTGTCCCCAGCCCAGGGGCATGCACATCCCTGGCCACCTGGGGAAAGCGAGCGGGCGAAGCCGCCTGGCCCCTGCGCTTTTCTCTGGAATCGCCGCGCCCAACCGCGCCAGGTCGCGACCCGCCATCTCCGAGCGCAGGGCAACCGTGGCCAATGCCGCCACCCCCGCGGAGCAAAGGCTGCCCCGCCTCGACCAAAGAAGAAGAAGAAGAAGAAGAACTGGCCCCCGCCGCAGTTCTTGTCCCCAGTCCAGGGGAATGCACGTCCCTGGCCCGCCCTGATATCCCCTCCGCCTGGTCATCGCCCCCCTGTTGGCCGCCCCTGACTCACCCTTTGAATATGATTTCTGGGCGCCCCAGAAGGTGAGAACGCGGCAGCGGTACGAGAATTGTTTTTTCCCTCTGACCTCCTCCTCCTCCTTCTCCTCCTCCTGGGGGCCTCGGGGCACGCGGTGGCCGCGAGCCGCCCAGCGGGCGCCCCAGGAGGAGGAAAAGGAAGTTGAGGAGGAGCTGGGCCACCCGACGACACTGAGACGAAACCAAAAGAGGGGGGTCGAGGGTCGCTGGGTACGTGCAGCGCGCGGCGCGCGCGGCAACGTGCCCTTAAGGCTCAGTGCTCAGAGATTCGAACTTGTCGGCCCAGCGCGTGGCGGGGCGGCCTCTGCTCCGGAAACCATCCGGCTGCCAGCAGTGCGCCCTCTTGACCCAGCGTTCGCTACTCATCGTCTCGACGCGTAGGCCCCGCTGCCGTTGCTGGGCCTGTTGCTGGACGTCCAAAAGTGGCACGCCATGTTCCTGCATCGCGCGTTTCGCCTCTGGCGTCACCCGCAATAACCAATCTGTCCACGTTTCGACTTCGTGATCCGGCTCCGCCCCATTATCAGGCGACCCATTTTCATCTCAATTGATCTTAGCAACGCCGTCCAAGATTCTGTCATTACACAAGACGCACAACCGTACAATACAGTCGGGCATAACACCACACTCAGGAGCTTTAGTCGCAAAGACAATGGTACGGCTTTGTTGGTGAGCTCTCCACGATATACACCACATTTAGACAGTGCTTTACGTATCGGGTGGGTTAGCTCCGCCTCGTGCGCGTCGGTCAACGATAACGCTTTGCCGAGGTACACGGCGTGTTCGACGGTGTCCAAGACTTCGACCTCCATACATGCCACTGTCGTTTTCCTCGCGAGGCTCCCGTACCCGATGTTATTGTGCTGGATATTTCCGTTTGCTTGGTGCAGCTCCAGTCCAACACGCGCGCCTTCCCGGGCGGCGTCTGCTTGATTCGAAGTAAAGAACGGCCAGCGATGATAATGCCATCATCGAAGTGCAAATTAATGGCGATCGAATCTGGAATATACCCAAGCTGAACGCCATATTTCCGCGAGGTCCACTTCGCCTTTGCCTTTTTCGCATCACTTCTGCCAGAATAGAATTGAAAGGATTGGGTCTCCATGTTTTGTCCCCGTGCGGATTGCCAACTCGCAGCTTGTAGCAACATTTCTGACGTGACCACGCTGTCCCTGGTATCGTTCTGGAGAGAACGTCCACATGTACAGGCGCAGCGCCGTGCGTGAGTAATACATGCCAGATGCTGCTGTGGGCGATGGAGTCACATGCGTTCTTAAAGTCCAGCGTGGCCACCCAAGTGGGAGATTCTACTTGTTGCGTTTCTCTGCAACGAGGGCAAGCGCGAAGGGGTGGTCGTCGCAGGAAAAGTCACTCCGGACCCCCGCTTGATCGTAGGAGAAGCCGCTCCAGAACCCCAGAAGCGACTGCTCCACAGTGAATATTCCCCAAATACGCCCGCACAAAACACGACTGAACAATTTGTACAATATTGGGATGATGCATATCGGCCGATAGTTCTCTGCAAGTCTTGAGTCGCCCCTTCGGAAGAGAACCCTTATCGAAGATGCCTTCCAGCATTCGGGGTAATGCCCCTGGCTCCATGACGGCGCGATGAAAATGCCAGCAATCCTCGCCAAAAAGAACGCGATTCCAATGGCGAAGCATATCCACGACGATGCCTCCCTCATCTGACGCCTTGCCAGGCCGCGGCGCGTTTCAACTGAGAACGGACGTCGTCGGGCGTGCCGTCTGGCATTGGCGTAGCATCATCGCCACGCGAGTAAATACCTGCAGCGCCGATTTACAGAGATTGCTAACAACTGGGTAAAACAAGAGCGATATCATGCATGTCCGTTCTCTCGGCCCCGTCCTTGTCGACTACGGAGATCATGCAATCCTTTTTGTCGTTATTCCGGATGTCTACAAGCCGCTGTCGATCTTCGAACTTTGCCAAGACCCTGGTTGTCAGTGCACTTCCCTGTGCAGCTGCGAGTGCTCGTTCCTTTTTCTAATCAAGTTACTGCTGTCCCGAACGATGTCCTTCGCCCCTGCCTTGCAAACTTGTCTTCTCAGGTCTATGAAATCGTGGAGGTGCTGCTGCGAGGCCTTCGCGGTGGCAGCAATCTCCTCTTCCGCATGCCGTCACTGCTCCGCGACGTCAGGCAATGCATCTTCGAAAGCCCGGCATCTGTCCTCCAAATCTGGATGCCTGTCTGGACCCTCGCTGCCCCCAGACATACGGAGCTGCTCGTCGAGTTCACCCCAATACTGTGCATGGCCATGCGGCTTCCACCCGCGGAAACCACGACATACTTGGCTTCTCCTCGCTTTCCTTCTGGCCCGATGGAGGGCCAGAGTCAGCTGGATCGTATGGTGGTCCACGCCGACGCCTATATGTTCACAGGCCTCTGCGTCGGTAGTCCACCGAGCATTGTCCGCTCCGATAGCGAAGTCGTCGAATTGGCGCTTGCTTGCGCCATTTTGGTGGGCCCATTATTTCTCGAAGGTCTTCTCTATGATCGTATTTGCAAGCACTAAGCTATGACTGGCCGCCCATTTTACCAACATCTCTCCACGAACGCTCTGGTGACCAATGCCGTACGGACCAACCACGTCAGCGTCAACGCTGAATTGTCTGGTCCCGACGGTCGCATTCCAGTCACCGCCATGGGTGCACGCCCGGCTCAAAGCACGAGCGATACAAAACAAATGTTCGATGTGATCGTGTACTTCGTCGACGTCTGCGTCGCCATCGCCGCCACGTGGCATGTAGATCGATACCAGCCGTGATCTGGAACCAGTTCCCGACAGTGGCGTCCAGTGCGCACAGTCGTTCGCTGATCGCGTGAAAAGCATGGAATCCCGCAGTTCAGCGATGGTGGAAAATAATTGCAGTGCCTCGCCCGCCATTTGTCCCACCAGAACCACAGAACATGCATCCGTCCTCCAACAGCTATCTTTTCCCTTGCTCTCGCGCCAGGTCTCACTCAAGAGTAAAACATCCCATGTATTGCGGCTAACTTCTGCTCATAACTCTATTTGTCACGAGAATATGTCTGAAGAGATTGAAGATTCTTGCTCAAGATGCGCATCTCTGTCTTCGCTCAGCCAGGCTTCACCGGTACTCTCACCACCTCCTCGTGGAAGTCGACGCAGAATTCTCCAGGAAAACTCTGATCAAAACTCTGCGTCTCCATGCCGCGCAGTGCTCCGAATCAATTCGGGTGAGGATTCATTGAGAGGCTCTGAGATCCGCGGCTCTACAGGATGTCTCGGGCGCCGCGGCCTTCTCAGAGCGTTCCAGAACGCTCTGAGAGCGTTCGGGAAAGTTCTGGAACGGATTTATTCTCGTACCGGCCCCGTCAGGCTCGGGCCACCCAACGACACCCCGCCCGGGAGGGGGAACGAACACTTGGGGAACGAGTCTGGAAGGCGTGGTGTGCACGATCAAGGCTGGACTTGTAATGAGGGGCATCTGAAGCAAAGGACCCTTGCAGCCTTCGGCCTCTGGGGCTCCCAACTTCGCGCTTCGCGCTCCGCGAAGCGCGAAGCGCGAATAACTTCGCGCCCTCGCGCCGCCCCCCCAAAGGGAGAAAAGGAGGACGAGGAGGAGGGGGGAGAAGGAACGAGGACCGCGAAGCGCGAATAACTTCGCGCCCTCGTGGGAGCCCTTGCGGCCTGGAGCATGCTTGCCGTGCTGTCTGCTCCTCGGCCCGTGGGCCGAAGAGTAGCCCTGACTCGGCACCAACTGCACACACGCTGACTTTGGGAGATCCGCGCGGATCTCTCGGGTCGGGCGAAAGGGGGGGATTGCAAAGGGGGGGTTTGAGAATCAGATCACGTAGCTGATTTTCCCGGCGCCTCCCGGCGCCGGAGGCGGCCATGTATCGAGGAATGGGCCCCTCGGTGAGGCCGAAACCAGCTGCATGCAGCAAATTTCGTAACCCCCCCTTTCCCAATCCCCCCCTTTCGCCAGGCCCGAATCTCTTGGACCAACCTGAGAGCCCCCATGTCGAGGCCTCCGAACTGGGGGCGCAGATGTGGTCAGAGGACCGCGCCGCATCGCCGATGCATCGGTGATGCATTAACGACGGCGGCGGTGCATCGGCGCCGTCGGCGTCGATGGAATCGGGCTCCAGATCACGCCGCATCGACGATGCGGCGCGATCCTCCGACCCCATCTACTTCGATCCAGTTGGGAGGCCCAGAGGGAAACCCCCCAAAGACGATTAGCCGACAGGAAGATGAGAGTCCCCAATGTCGGTCGGTCCGAGGCTCCCTGGCAGGCGTGCGCGTGTCCGGCCACCAAGTCTATGCGCTGAAGGTAGTATGTCTAGCACGACTGCCGAGTCCAGTAGGGCCGTCGTCGACCTTCCCTGAGCACCTGGTTTGTTGGTCTTCCCCTCCTGAATCCTGCGGAGCTCAAGGGCCCGGGAGGTCGCACACCTCTCCGGGGTTCGTTGGCACCGCAGCGGTAGCAGGTGGACTCGTCGCCTCTCGTACGCCCCGCAATCCGCGCAAACAACAGTCGCCCCAACTTCACCCACCCTACGCCCACTCCTCCTCCTCCTCCTCCTCCTCCTCCTCCTCCTCCTCCTCCTCCTCCTCGCCCCTCCTCCTCCTCCTCCTCCTCCTCCTCCTCCTCGCCCCTCCTCGCCCCTTCTCCTCCTCCTCCTCCTCCTCCTCCTCCTCCTCCTCCTCGCCCCTCCTCTGCCCTTGCCGTGATTCCCCGAAAAGGGCGAGCAATGACATGAGCAGCACCTTTCGGAGGTCCGCGCGGCTCGGAACGCAAGGCGCCGCCAGAGGGCTCCGGCGCCGACCTCCAGCGCCGATCCACGGAATCCGCGCAGACCTACGAGCGTTTCTATGTTGATTTACGATCTCCGACGGCGACGAAGGCGACGACGACAACGGCGAAGGCGACGACGACGAAGGCAGCGACGACGAAGGTAACGACGACGGAGGCGACGACATCGGCGACGACGGCGACGAACGTTGATGTGTTTATTCTCCGATCTCCGACGACGACGAAGACAGCAGACGACGGCAGCGACTGCCGCACCAGCTGGCTTCCGGCCGAGAGCCGCCCTGGCGGGCCCGCCGCGGCCTTGCCGCCACCCGTGAGCTTGGAGAGCTCCTGCGCGCGGCCGCCGCGGGAGGTGCTGCCCGCCAGCTCGTCGTCGCCGCCGCCGCCATCGCCGCTCGTCGGTCGTCGGTCGTGGCCGTGGCCGTCGCCTCGACTCCTCCTGGAGGCGCCAGGCAGGCTCCAGGGAATCCCAGGGGGTCTCGGGAGGCCGCCATCGTCGCTTGTCGGCCGTCGGTCGTGGTCGTGGCCGTCGCCTCGACGCCTCCTGGAGGCGCCAGGCAGGCTCCAAGGAATCCCAGGGGGTCTCGGGAGGCCGCCATGGTCGCTCGTCGGCCGTCGGTCGTGGTCGTGGCCGTCGCCTCGACGACTCCTGGAGGCGCCAGGCAGGCTCCAGGGAACCCCAGGGGGTCTCGGGAGGCCGCCATCGTCGCTCGTCGGCCGTCGGTCGTGGTCGTGGCCGTCGCCTCGACGCCTCCTGGAGGCGCCAGGCAGGCTCCAGGGAATCCCAGGGGGTCTCGGGAGGCCGCCATGGTCGCTCGTCGGCCGTCGGTCGTGGTCGTGGCCGTCGCCTCGACGCCTCCTGGAGGCGCCAGGCAGGCTCCAGGGAATCCCAGGGGGTCTCGGGAGGCCGCCATGGTCGTTCGTCGGTCGTGGTCGTGGTCGTGGCCGTCGCCTCGCTCAGGCGCCTCGCCAGGCTCCAGGGATCCCATCTCGCTCATGGTCGCTCGTCGGTGGTCGGTCGTGGTCGTGGCCGTCGCCTCGACTCCTCCTGGAGGCGCCAGGCAGGCTCCAGGGACTCCCAGGGGGTCTCGGGAGGCCGCCATGGTCGTTCGTCGGTCGTGGTCGTGGTCGTGGCCGTCGCCTCGACTTCTCCTGGAGGCGCCAGGCAGGCTCCAGGGACTCCCAGGGGGTCTCTCAGGAGGCCGCCATCGCCGTTCGTCGTCGTCGGTCGTGGTCGTGGCCGTCGCCTCGACTCCTCCTGGAGGCGCCAGGCAGGCTCCAGGGAATCCCAGGGGGTCTCGGGAGGCCGCCATCGCCGTTCGTGTCGGTCGTGGTCGTGGCCAGTCGCCTCGACGCCTCCTGGAGGCGCCAGGCAGGCTCCAGGGAATCCCAGGGGGTCTCGGGAGGCCGCCATGGTCGTTCGTCGGTCGTGGTCGTGGTCGTGGCCGTCGCCTCGACTCCTCCTGGAGGCGCCAGGCAGGCTCCAGGGAATCCCAGGGGGTCTCGGGAGGCCGCCATCGCCGTTCGTCGGTCGTCGGTCGTGGTCGTGGCCGTCGCCTCGACGCCTCCTGGAGGCGCCAGGCAGGCTCCAGGGCGACTCCTCCTGGAGGCGCCAGGCAGGCTCCAGGGAATCCCAGGGGGTCTCGGGAGGCCGCCATCGCCGTTCGTCGGTCGTCGGTCGTGGTCGTGGCCGTCGCCTCGACTCCTCCTGGAGGCGCCAGGCAGGCTCCAGGGAATCCCAGGGGGGAGGCCGCCATCGCCGTTCGTCGGTCGTCGGTCGTGGTCGTGGCCGTCGCCTCGACTCCTCCTGGAGGCGCCAGGCAGGCTCCAGGGAATCCCAGGGGGTCTCGGGAGGCCGCCATCGCCGTTCGTCGGTCGTCGGTCGTGGTCGTGGCCGTCGCCTCGACGCCTCCTGGAGGCGCCAGGCAGGCTCCAGGGAATCCCAGGGGGTCTCGGGAGGCCGCCATCGCCGTTCGTCGGTCGTCGGTCGTGGTCGTGGCCGTCGCCTCGACGCCTCCTGGAGGCGCCAGGCAGGCTCCAGGGAATCCCAGGGGGTCTCAGGAGGCCGCCATCGCCGTTCGTCGGTGGTCGGTCGTGGTCGTGGCCGTCGCCTCGACTCCTCCTGGAGGCGCCAGGCAGGCTCCAGGGAATCCCAGGGGGTCTCGGGAGGCCGCCATCGCCGTTCGTCGGTCGTCGGTCGTGGTCGTGGCCGTCGCCTCGACTCCTCCTGGAGGCGCCAGGCAGGCTCCAGGGAATCCCAGGGGGTCTCGGGAGGCCGCCATCGTCACTCGTCGGTCGTGGTCGTGGTCGTGGCCGTCGCCTCGACGCCTCCTGGAGGCGCCAGGCAGGCTCCAGGGAATCCCAGGGGGTCTCAGGAGGCTCTACGACCCTCTTCGCCCTCGCCACCGCCTTTTTTTCGCCGTCCTCCTCAGTTTCCTCGTCCTCCTCCTCCTCTTCCTCCTCTGAAGCGCCTAAACAGCCCGCCGACCCTCTGCCTTGGCGGATGTGGTTGGGAGTGCCTGTTCTTCCCACCCACTCCGTCCCTGCCGGTGCGGGGCTTACTCCTCTCCCCGACCCACGTCGCACAACTTCCCCTTTTCTCGCCCAGCCAACTAATTATAAGCGTAAAAAAGACGTGTTGCCGTGCTGGTCTGTCGCGCTCCGTGTTCCCCAGACAGGTGCTCGCACTTCAGGGCTCTTGCTCGTGCTCGGAAGCAACTGACTGCCTACCAGACCACCCCAACCCGACCCGACGACCCGAATTTCGGGTGTGGGGGGGGGGGATACGAGCTTCACATGTGTGTTTTCCCCATGTTCCCCGACACTCCCCCCCACTGGAAATAGAAGGCAAATCGGGGCCTTCGGGTTGGGTTGGGGTGGTTTGGTGGGCGGTGAGCAACTGAGCCCGCAGCGTCGTGCGGCCAGCTCGTCGCCGCCCGCCGCCGCTCTGCCCATGGCGCCGGTCCAGCTGGCTCGTCGCCGCCCGTCTGCGCCGCCGCCGCGGGGCCCCCGTGCTGGTCTGGCCGGCCCGTCGCCCCGGGTGTCCGCGTTGCTTTGCGCTGCTTTGCACTGCTCTGCACTGCTTTGCATTGCATTGCATTGCATGGCATGGCATTGCATGGCATGGCATTGCATGACATTGCCTTGCTATTGCGCTGCTCTGCTCTGCACTGCTCTGCACTGCTTTGCACCGCCAGGTTTGAACCACAGTGGTTGGAACACCTGAATTGCACCGCACCTATCGCAAGAGATCACGGTCTGGGGTTCAAGCTGGCTGATCTGTTTGATTTGTCTGCAATGCTGCTCTTCGTGCCAACTGATCTGCCGTGCGAATCTGCATTCCTTGTCCTCCGTGCTCCCATTATTCCTGTTGCGCTTTCACCCGACTGCCGTGCTGGGGGCCAAGGTGCGGGGCGTCTCTTAGGTGCCTCGTGGGTGGGGGCTGGTCCGCTCCTGTCGGGTCGGGCGAAAGGGGGGGATAGCAAAGGGGGGGTTTGAGAATCAGCTCACGTAGCTGATTTTCCCGGCGCCTCCCGGCGCCGGAGGCGGCTATGTATCGAGGAATGGGCCCCTCGGTGAGGCCGAAACCAGCTGCATGCAGCAAATTTCGTAACCCCCCCTTTCCCAATCCCCCCCTTTCGTCCGGCCCGATCCTGCTTCGATTACTGGGAAGGGTTGGGGGGGCCTCTTGGCGGCCTCTGGGGCTTTCTTCGGGGCCTCTGTGGCTGTCTCGGGGCGACCCGAGAGGTCCTGCGGGCCGCCCCAGGCGGTCGGAGCGCCTGAAGTGCGAGAGCGCAGACAGAACATAGCACACGCAAGGTACACTTGGAATATTCGACTGCAGGGGCTCTCGCGATGCCTCTTGGCGGCCTCATGGGAGGTCTCTGGAAACCTCTTGGGAGTCTCTGGGGGCTTCTCGGGCAACTCTTGGGGCCTCTCAGGGCCATCTTGGCGCCAGTGATAAGAGAGGCATCCTTCATTCAGAACCACCCCTGTTCCCCACAAACGTCGCCCCCAAGAAAGCGTCAATGTATGAATCAACCCTCCGAGAATGTACGATAGAACCTTTCCCCAGGGAAGTCGGTTAACAAGGGTGTTTTTCTCAATTACGTACCCCAATCGACACTTCCCGAAACGCCTCTTGCCCGGGGTGGGTCCATGTTTTTGTCATTCGTGTCGCGCGCGGGACGAGCTGTAGGAAGCTCGGCAAGACTCTTACAAACCCAGCTTCCGCGACAACAGCTCGCGCTGCATGGACAAAATGGGTAGGCCATCGAGCCAAGAGTTTCTTGACAAGCCACTTTCCAGCCTCACACTGTTCTCTCTGCCACGGCCGCGCTCACACGCAACCGTGGTCGACCGAAGAGAGAATTGACAACGGAGCTGTCCAGAATAATCTCGCCGAGTTCCAACTCGCACGAGTTGCTTCTACAGTTCATACATGACCCTGTACAGGGCTACGCGCAACAGTGCGGCAAGTCCGACGAGCACATGTGCCGTGTTGCGTGTTTTGTTTCCCGCTCCTGACACGAGCCTTGCACGGGTGGGTCCATGGCCATGGAATAATGACACGGCCGGTCGACTCGGGCACATTTCCCGAGCGCGCGGCGGTTCGCGAAGGGGCGGGTGATTTAAACAATTGTCACCACAGACTCCCGACACATGTTGGCCAAAGCGGGTGGGGCAAGGTCCGAAATTGATCTGACGATTTCCTCCGTTGGGGGGGTGTGATAGAGCTAGAGCGGATTTCCCCGAGAAGTGGCCGTGGGGGGACGTATGTCTGGACCCCCCTCCCCTTGTTGACTACCCACCAGACCGCCCCAACCCAACCTGAAGACCCCAATTTGCCCTCCGTTCCCAGTGGGGGGGTTGTCGGGAAACATCGACAGAACAAATATGGAGCACTCCTGCCTGGCCTGGCCGGGGCCCTTGGGAGGGCCGGCAGCCGGATCGCGCAGTCCGCGCCGACGGGGGGGCTGGCCCGCCCTCGGGGGAAAAATGCCACGCTGGGCCATCGCTCGGACCGTGCTAAGGTGCTGCTCGATGGCCCCCGCCGAGAACAACGCACACGTCCGAGCGATGCCAAGGCACCCCATCAGGGGCCTACGAGGCCGTTTCGGCGCTTTCTCGTGCAGTCCTGGCGTGGCCTCGTGGGCCTCTGGGGTTCCCTTCGGCGGCCTTCAGACAGAGAGGGCGTTTGGTGCAAAGTCATACAGCGAACATGAAGAACACGGCGACGGAGGACAACGATATTGGAAACCCGTTGGCACTCAGAACGAACAACGAAAAACGTTACAAGACGAACAGCGCAACGAAACAACAACGAACACCGAAACGAAACACAACACAATGGCCAGAACCAGTGTAAACAACATTGTGCTGGTCCTTGGAAGGACATCGCTGAACTTGGCATCTTAAGATCCGCTCGGGGCCGTCTTGCTGGCCTCCAGGCACGCGTTGATGGTGTGACACGCCGTTTCGGGGCCACCCTGGGCTGCCGTGGGCTGTCGTACCGAGACTCGCCAGGTCGGATGCCCACTGCCTCCGCTCGTCGTGCCGCCCCGTTCCGTCTTGGAGACCTGCCAGGCCACGACGGGGCCCCATCACACGCCAGGAGGAGGGAGGAGGAGGAGGAGGAGGAGGAGGAGGAGGAGGAGGAGGAGGAGGAGGAGGAGGCGGAGGAGTAGGAGGAGGAGGAGGAGGAGGAGGGGGAGGAGGAGGAGGAGGAGGAGGAGGAGGAGGAGGGGAGGAGGAGGAGGAGGAGGAGGAGGAGGAGGGAGGAGGATGAGGAGGAGGAGGAGGAGGAGGAGGAGGAGGAGGAGGAGGGGAGGAGGGGGAGGAGGAGGAGGAGGAGGAGGAGGAGGAGGAGGAGGAGGGCAGGAGGAGGAGGAGGAGGAGGAGGAGGAGGAGCACCATGGCCGCCCGCGGGGACTTCACTGGGCGCCCAGCTCCGCGCTCCGCGCTGCGCCGGAGCGCGAACATCCTCGCGCTCCTGCGCCGCCCAACCGCGAGGGACGAGGAGGCAGCCGAACCGCGAAGCGCGAAGAACTTCGCGCCCTCGAGGGCGCCCTTGGAACGCTCCGGAAGGCTCTGGAGCATCTGGCCCCGGTCCTGGCTCGCCCGACTGCTCACACTGCTCCTGATCTCTCCTCCTCCTCCTCCTCCTCCTCCTCCTCCTCCTCAGAAGCTCCGCCCTGGACCCTCCCTGGGCACCGACGGCACGGACATGAATACAACATCACGCAAGCCTCCATCAAAAGACCCCGGAGAGATCGCCAGCCCTGTCAAGTGGCAGTCCGCGTCGCATGATGCCCGCCCCCCTCCCCCCTTGCCAGGACAGGAGGAGGAGGAGGAGGAGGAGGAGGAGGAGGAGGAGGAGGAGGAGAAGGAGGAGCGAGGAGGAGGCGGAGGAGGAGGAGGAGGAGGAGGAGGAGGAGGAGGAGGAGGAGGAGGAGGAGGAGGAGGAGCGAGGGGGAGGAGGAGCGAGGAGGAGGAGGAGCGAGGAGGAGGAGGAGGAGGAAGAGGAGGAGGAGCGAGGGGGAGGAGGAGCGAGGAGGAGGAGGAGGGCGAGGAGGAGGAGGAGCTACGGACTCTGAAGTGGCCGGCCATCTGTCCCGCGGGCCGCCCCTCGCCCAGCGCGCCGCGGACGCGCCGGCCCCCCGGGGCAGTGCAGGCAGCCCGGGGCCCGTCGGGCCATGCAGGGCCCTGCCAGATCCTGCACGCGGGCCCCGGACAGTGCGCCCCATGGCTCTGCTCGGGCGGGTGGCAGTGTAAAACGACGCGAAGATCGGGACAAAATCGGATCGGGATAACTCGAAATCTCTGAGAATCGGCGGGTTTGGAGGATGTATTGGGCGCCGCGGCCGCTCCAGAGCGTCCCGGAACGCTCTGAGAGCGCTCCGGAACGCTCTGGAGCGATTTATCCCGATCCTAGCCCTGTTTTACAGTGGGGGGTGTCAGGGCTGAACCTTGAACCTAAACGGTGTGTTTCGTTCTCGTTCTGTTTTTTCGTTTTCCCCCGCCTCTGTCTCCCATCCGCCTTGCCCGCGAAACGAAGTCGAAGCGAAACCGGCCCACGAAATTGCCGAAAACACCGTTTAGGTCCAGCCCTGGGGGGTGACCCGCATGGGGGGGTGAAGGAAGGGGCCCTAAAGTGCCCCTTCAGGGCCCCTCTCTTCACCCCCCACTGGCCATCGCTAGGACGTCCATTCCCTGTGTCTTTTTCGGTTTCGTGCGTGTTCTTTTCGCCAAATGGTCAAGGATGCTCCTCGATGGTTCTCGCCGAGAAAAAAAAATGCACACGTCCGAGCGATGCCAGGCCCATTGGGTCACCCTCCATTGCCACCCGCCCGATCTGCAGGATCCTGAGAGATCTGGCGCTCTGGCTGACCACCGTGTGCGATGAGCCCCGTCTCGAGGCCCCCGAAGGCGGGGGAGAGGAAGACGAGGCCGCCCGGGTGGAGAAGGTCCCTGTTGGGCGGAGCCTCGGACTTCAGGGTGGGGGGGTCATCCAAACTCCTTTGGAGATTTTGGCCCTGTTTGGGCTCTAGGATTGGGGTGCATGTCGGAGTGTCGGGGCCCTGCTTGGGCTCTGGTTCGGCTCCTTTCAGACAGGAGAGCGTGAATCCCACCAGCCCTCTGAGCGTAGGTGGTCTAACGAGTCTTTCCTTGTCCCTTCCAAAACTCCTCCTCCCTTCGGGGAAGAAACGCCACCCCTTCGTGAGGTTTTTTTTTCGGAGGGGCCCAAGGGGTCAGCTCGTCCAAGATGGCTCAAGATGGCCTCCGATGCTCTAAGATGGCCTCCAAGATGGCCCAAGATAACCAAATATGAATCAAGATTGGCTCCCACCTACTCCATGGGGCACACAATACCGCTCAGAGACGGCCCCTGGGTGCTCTCGGAGCCTCCTCAGGAGCCCCCCGAGAAGCTGCACTCCTTCAAGCACCCAAGGACCTATATGCAATTCGCCTTCTCGCCGTGTCGCTTCCGATGGGTGCCTGATGCCGCAGTATTGCCCCAAGATGGCCCAAGATGTCCCCAAAAGCGGCCCCAAGAGAGGCCAAGATCGGCCCGATAGCGCCCTAAGAGGCGATGTTCACGGCCAAGGAGGGTAGAGCCAAATCTGGGATCCCCTTCTTTTGATCGATGCCCTAGAATATGGCCCCAATAGGCCTTGCATGGCCCCCCAAGAGGACCCCCAAGCACGCCCCAAAGAGGCCCGACGGCACCTGGACAGAGCCCTACGAGAACCCCGATGCCTTCAAAAGAGCCCCAAAAGGGCTCCAAGATGACCCAACGCAAACGCCAAGAGAACCCCAAGAGTGCCCCAAGGACCCCAAGCTGGCTCAAAGAGTTCTTGTGCTCGTAGTTCTCCTCCTCCTCCTCCTCCTCCTCCTCCTCCTCCTCGTCATCCTCATTATGGTTGTCATTATCCTCGTCAACGTCCTCGCCCTCGTCTCCTTCTCCTTCTCGTCCTCATCCCCGTCCTCGTTCTCGCCCTCGTCCTCCTGCTGCTGCTGCTGCTGCTGCTGCTGCTGCTCCTCCTCCTCCTCCTCCTCCTCCTCCTCCTCCTCCTCCTCCTCCTAGTCCGTCTCCTTGTCGTCTTCATACTCGTTGTCACCACGAGGTCCCCGAGATATCCCCAAGAAAACCCCAAGGCACGTGGAGGACCCAGTGATGGTTTCAATAATCTTCCTCCTCCTCATACTCGTACTCGTGTTCCTCGTCCTCGTCCTCCTCCACGTCCTTCTCCTCCTCCTGCTCCTCCTCCTCCTCCTCCTCTCGCCCTCGTTTTCCGCGTCCTCGATGTTGTCGTCGTTTTCCTCGTCGTCCTCCTCGCCCTTCTCCTCGTCCTCCGATCGCTCTAAGAAGGCCTCCAATGCTCCAAAACGTCCTACAAGATGGCACAACACGCCCCTTCTCCTCCTACTCCTCCTCCTCCTCCTCCTCCTCCTCCTCCTCCTCCTCCGCCTCCTCCTACTCCTCTTCCTCCTCTCCTTGCCGTTTTTTCACCATACAAGTCTCTTCCTCGGGTGTCCCGTCATCTCTCATGGGCAACGTGTCTGAATAGTCTGGCAGGGATTCGCGAAGCGAGAAGGATACTTACATGTTATATTCGTTGTGTTACGACGGCATGTTCTACCAATGTGGCGGTTATGGTTGCCATCGATCAGCCCCCCATATTCTGACGCTCCGCGTGGGCCTGGTGGGCATGGAGCCGCAAGCTCCTGAACAGGGTGGCGAACTTCCCACCTTTCAGTGGATCCCCGGTTATGGTCGAGGAAACAGCTTTCGCTCATGAGTTCTTCAGAAACGAGCGGTTTCTGGAGCGGCTTCCAGCAGATTCCTACAGGTTTCCTGAAGTTTCCGTGGCTTCCTGTTACTTTCCCCTGCGTATCTTCATGCACCAGGCGCAGACACACAGTTCCGCCTGAGACATCCTCACCCACGTGCTGATATCAGCTCAAGTTTAAGCAGTCTTGTCATTGTAGGTTTCCGAAAGCCCCTGCAATTCCACATGATCCTTGTTGCGCTTCTTCACGGAATTCACGTCAGATGCTATCGATCAGAGTGTGCGACAATTGCGCTGCGTTCTTTTGTTTTGATCCCCCTCCCCGAAGTTCGTGAGACGCTATTCAAGCGGGAGGCATTGGCAATAGAGCTAGTGTTGAACTCAACTCGCGGAGGCGACGATGCGGGCGAATAGCTCAGAGGAGGTGTCAAAACATGTATCCAGAAGCGGCGATGGTTTATGCCTTCGGCGAGGCTCCCGGGCGAATGCGTGTATTGCTCCCCCCGGGGCTATTCGCCCCCATCGTGGCCTTCGGAACTCGGCAGTGGCCGAGGAGCGCCAGCTCGAAGTGAGAAGGGGCGGGCCTTCTCAGAGGGCTCTCAAGTCCCCTGGCCTTCCGAGGAGTGTTGTAAGCCTTCCCCGAAGACACAGGAGACTTCTCAGCAGGCGCGAGGGCCTCCGAGAAGTCCCGCCGCCTTCTGAGAAGGCCTTCTCCTGTTCACTTCTCCCCCTTCGCTCGCCGCCGAGAAGTGCGTGCACGGGCAAGAGCCCGTCAGTCAGTCAGTTAAGCCTGGCCCCCACACGGCGCATTGGCAGATAAAAAATTCAAGGCCGTGATCTGTGGTGTAGCCAAACAGGCATCTGACTGTGACGCAGAGAAAAGCGGCGCCCCACTGTGACGCAGAAAGTGACACGCTTCTCCAATGCATCTGATTAGTCATTTCGGCGGTGGACAAACCTCCCCTTAGTACACCTCCCCTCAGTGAAACCGGCCTGGGACCGAGACCGACGGACCTGGACCCGCAAAAAAGATGGCCGCGACGCCCTCTCGCGAACCGAAAACGGCCAATTCCTGAATCGACGTGTCAGGGTTCAGCGAGCGAAGAACGAACCAAATAAACTTTTTCGCTGTCGGGGGCGCCTGTCCCTGGGCGGCTGGACAGTTTACACCCCTACGGTGCCACTGTAAGGGTATATAAACTTTCCGGCCGCCCTGGGACAGGCGCCCCCGACGGCGAAAAAGTTGTTATTTTATACCGTTCTTCGCTCGCCGATTAATCGACGTGTCAGGGTAGGAGGTCTGTCCACCTCCGAGCGTCGGGGAGAGGAAAATTGAACGCCCCGGGGAGAGCGAGCATCGGCGGCGCGCGGAGCGCCGCCGCCCCGCCCTCGCCCTCGCTCTCTCCGGGCCAGCTCGGGGAGCCGCGTGTGCACACAGCCATATCTTAGGTCGGGCATGTACCCCTACAGGAGCATTCTGGACGACAGATAAAACATAGTCGAACCATATCCAAACATGCTCAAAACATGATAAACAATGGTCCCCGGACGATTGATGTATTATTCCTATGTCTGAAGATTCCCCCCCCTGTAGAGGGACAGGCCCGACTTAAAAAACTAATCGGAACATGACTCACACCTCGTAGACAATTCGGGTGAGGATCCGTACGGATTGCAGATCTTCGAACGGCATCGCTGGCGCATGCTGCCGGCGAGCGAGGGGGGGAAGTGAGAAGGAGAAGGCCTTCTCAGAACGTGGCGGGGCTTCCCAGAGAGGCCCTCGCGCCTTCCGAGAAGTGTTCGTCTGCGCCTTCGGGAGAACGGCGCAGGACACCTCCCGGAAGGCCGGAGGGCCTCCCGAGCCTGGAGAGAAGACCCCGCCCCTCCTCACCTTCCCCCTTCGGGCTCGCCGCCGAAGCAGGGGTCGCCCCTGGGGCATCCTGGACGCTCCGGAACGGCCCAGGGTCCACTCAAGAGAGAGAATCGGTCTGGGCGAAAAGGGGGGGATAGCAAAAGGGGGGTTTGAGAATCAGCTCACGCAGCTGACTTTCCTGGCGCCTCCCGGCGCCGGAGGCGGCTGTGTATCGAGGAATGGGCCCCTCGGTGGGGCCGAAACCAGCTGCATGCAGCAGATTTCGTACCCCTCCCTTTCCCAATCCCTCCCTGTCGTCTGGCCCGAGAGAAAGGCCTCTCCTTCTCTGAGGGGCAACGATAGAGGGGTCTGGCATAGCGGGGGATGCGTCGACCTGGATTTGGCGATACAGTGGAGGCTGGTCCACAAGAAACCTCCCACGAGAAGCCCAACCCTGAGACCCCAGGGCGTCTACCGATGTTGGGTGTGGGGACGTCACGCCTTCCACAGCAAAACCATCGAAACCCAAGAAACCCAGGGCACCCTGAAGTGAGGGGCAACGATGGGGGGGGACTGGCATAGGGGGGGGAAACATCGACCTGAAATCGGCGATACATCGCCGACTGATCGGCGATAGGCCCCGATGGTGAATCCGCACGCTCCTGGCAGGTTGGGGCTCTCGGGCCCCTATCGGCGATCAGTGGGCGACTGGGGGTCGATGCATCCCCCCCCTGTGCCTACAGCAGGGGCTCGACCACAAGAAACCTTCCACAAGAAACCCAACCCTGAGACCTCGGGACGTCCATGGAGTCTTGGCGTGGGAATGTCATGCTGTCCATAGCAAAACCATCGACACCCAAGAAGCCCAGGGCACCCTGGAGGCAAGCAGGGTGTTTCTTGGCATAGGCCCCCACTGTATCCCTCCCTATCGTTGCCCCTGATGGAGGCGAGCAGTGGACTCCTCGGCACGGGCCCCCCCCTCCTCGGCACGGGCCCCCCCCTAAAACAGGGCTAGGATCGGGATAAATCGCTCCAGAGCGTTCCGGAGCGCTCTCAGAGCGTTCCGGAACGCTCTGGAGCGGCCGCGGCGCCCAATACATCCTCCAAACCCGCCGACTCTCAGAGATTTCGAGTTATCCCGATCCGATTTTGTCCCGATCTTCGTGTCGTTTTAGCACGGGCCCCCCCTGCACATCGCCGCCAGATCGGCGACGTGGCCCCCATCGGGCGCCCGCGCCTGCCCGGTCGGGCTCAGGCTGCCGGGCCCCTGCCAGCGATCCACGGGCAACTGGGGCTCGACGCCTCCCCCCTACCCCCCCTTCCTCCTCCTCCTCCTCCTCCTCCTCCTCCTCCTCCTCCTCCTCCTCCTCCTCCTCCTCCTCCTCCTCATCCTCCTCCTCCCCCCTGTGCCAGCCAACACGTCGTTCCTTTCTGACTGTGCTCGTGCCGAAGTGTGGTCGTTTTTGGCTGCTCCTGGCCCCCCTGGTACCCAGGAAGAGGCCCAGGACGGAGCAATCAGCCACGAGAGGACCTCGGCCCCCCCGTGCCCACACGCCGTTCCTTTCTGACGGTGCTCGTTCCTGAGCGTGGTCGTCTCTGGCTGCTCCTGGCCCCCCTGGTACCCAGGAAGAGGCCCAGGACAGAGCAATCAGAAACGAGAGGACCTCGGCCCCCCAAAAGAGTCAAGAACTTTCGCATGCTTCGACACGAGCCATGTGTAGCCCCCACCCCCCCTGTCGTTGCCCCTGGTTCTCACTTCCCCACAAGAGGACACGGCGGAGCACCCTGCACGACTGTGCTCAAGAGGAGACGGCGGAGCACCCGGCACGACTGCGCTCAAGAGGATTGCTGCGCTCGCCGACTGCCCTCGAGAGGACACGGCGGAGCACCCGAGCCCGACCGGAGGCGGCGGGCCACGGCGCCGAGGAGGAGCGGCCCCTGGCTGCCGCACATTCGGCGCAGAGGGCGGGTCGCCCAGCGCGCGGGGGTAGCCTTAGGTCCGGCGTGTCGTCCTACAGGCGGATATTGGAAGAAGAATCGAACAGATCATAATCAATAATCAAGCAACAAACTATGATCAAACATTAATTAAAATCAATCAAACAATAATTCAGCGGTGGAAGATGAAACGAGTCAATCAATAATCAAACATAGCCACTTAATAATAGGGAAAAAATGTCCACACACGATTTTCCCCCAACCATCCTGGACAGCACCCCGCATTCCTCCTCTCCTCTGCTCCTACCCCTCCCCCCTCCCTCCCCTCCTCGCCTCTGCTCTTCGCATGTCTCTGTTTCGCCGCACCCCTCACACGCTTCGTGGCCCCATGGGGATCTCCACCGAAGGCCCCAGTGGCAGGGTTCGCAAGGTGGCCACGCCCCATCTCGGCGCACCCCTCATGAGGATCGTGGCCCTATGGGGAGTTCCACCGAAGGCGCCAATGGCAGGCAGGGTTCGCATGGCGGCCCCGCCCCATCTCGGCACACCCCTCACACGTTTCGTGGCCCCATCGGAAGCTCCAACGGAGGCCCCAGTGGCAATGTTTGCATGGCGGCCGCGCTCAATCTCGGCGCACCTCTCACACGTTTCGCGGCCCCATGGGGAGCTCCACCGAAGGCCCCAGTGGCAGGGTTCGCATGGCGGCCCCGTCCCATTTCGGCACACCCCTCACACGCTTCGTGGCCCCATCGGAAGCTCCAACGAAGGCCCCAGTGGCAATGTTCGCATGGCGGCCCCGCTCAATCTCGGCACACCCCTCACACGTTTCGCGGCCTCATGGGGAGCTCCACCGAAGGCCCCAGTGGCAGGGTTCGCGTGGCGGCCCCGCCCCATTTCGGCACACCCCACACACGTTTTGTGGCCCCATAGGGAGCTCCAACGAAGGCCCCAGTGGCAATGTTCGCATGGCGGCCCCGCCCTATTTCGGCACACCCCTCGCACAGAACGTGGCCCCATAGGAGGCTCCATCGAAGGCCCCCATGGCAAGGTTCGCATGGCGGCCCCGCCTCCATTACAGCACACCTCTCACACGCTTCGTGGCCCTATTGGGGGACTCCACCGAAGGCCCCAGTGGCAGGGTTCGCGTGGCGGCCCAGCCCCATCTCGGCACACCCCTCACACGATTCGTGGCCTCGTAGGGAACTCCACTGTAGGCCTCAGCGGCAGTATTCGCATGGCGGCGTCGTCTCCATTTCGGCATACCCCTCACACATTTCGTGGCCCCATACAGAGCTCCTTCCTCTGCTTATTTGGACACATCCGTCATATGTTTCGTGGCCCCATAGGGAGCTCCGCCGAAGGCCCCAATGGCAATGCCCGCATGCGTCCCCCAGCCCACTTCGGCACACCACGCACACGTTTCGGGGTTCCCATCCGCGTTGCCCCGTGCTCCCTCCCTCTCGCGGCACGGTAATCTCCTGCGATGCTCGCAGCTGCATCTGGTCGGGTCCTTCGTCCGGCTAATGTTGAATACTCCTCCTGAAGAGGACGTGCCCGACTAAGGGGAAGCCTGAAGTCGGGCGTGTCCCCCCAGATTCTCGTCGAAAAATTAAACATACTCCAACAAAAAACCCAAATGGCCAAAAATTGTCAAAAAAAATCGTCCCCATATTATTTTTTTACTATTTTTGAATACTCCTCTTGTAGAGGGACATGCCCGACGTAAGGGTAGCCGCCCCTCTGCGTGCGGAGCGGGTCACCTCCGGAAGATCAGGGGCACAAGCAGCCCGAGACCCAGCGCCGCGGCACCGACCACCCCGACGGGCGAGCGGATGCAGAACGCGAACCAGGCGGGGTAGGCCAGGCCCAGCACGAAGACGCCTAGCCCCCTGACGGCGTGGCCCTGCAGGGTGCCGAGCCGCAGCCTGAGCGCAGCTGCCGCCAGCATGTTCAACGAGTACAGGAAGAGGGGGTCGATCACGAAGTGCGCGCTGAACCCGAGCGTGAGAGCACGCGCCACCCTGTTGGCGTCGGGGTACGCCACCAGCGACGCGTCGTAGACGAAAAGGAAGAGGACCCCTGCGTTCTCCTGGAGCACGTCAGCGAAACGCAAGGCTTGCGCCTCCGTGCCCAGCGCCCGGTGCACGATCTGAGGGAAGACCCTCTGGACGATCTGGTCGAACACCCGGACCGACCCAAACCACTGCCGGATGCACCGCTCGATCATCTTGCGGTCCTGCTCCACCGTGACCTTGGCGTTGCGCACGGTGAAGTGGGCGAGCTTGTCGTCCAGGACCTTCCGGCTCTGCAGCGAGAGGTGGCAGAAGACAAACTTTGGCACCCCGAATATGAGAGTCCCTCCAGTGCCCCAGATGGCGAAGTACTCGAGCCAGTTTTGCGGGATCCAGAACTGGAACAGGAGGTCGTTGACGGCCACCATGAACATAAAGCCCGTGGTTCCGACGAAGCCGAGCAGCGCGATGCCGAACACGAAGACTGCGACCTTGATCGGCATAAAGTTCAGGCAGTTGATGACGTCGCTCTTCTTGTAGCGAACAAACGCAGCCAGCTCGTACGCACACCACAGCCGCTCGAAGTAGTCGTCGTCGAAGGGGATGAACATGGTCCTGCTCTGCCTCACGAAACTCCCCACGTGCTCCACGCCTCGCCTCTTCTTCTCCGCGTCCACCTGTGAAGGGGCCCTGGGACACACAAATAAATACGCACAAATAAAAATATCCCCCATATTTTCGTATATTTTCTGGGTTTTTGTCTTCCCCACCACTTCCCATATTTTCGCATATTTTCTGGGAATCGACGATTAATTGTGTCTGTGTGTTTTTTTCCCTCCTGAACCTGGTGGATGCAGCACTTGTCCAGGAACACCGTCTTCTGGTAACCGCCGCCGGGCGCCCAGGACCAGATGAGATGCCCGAAGACGTACGCCCCGACCTGCACCATGCACCCGACGAAGAAGCACGGGCCGCACACTGGGAGGCCCCTGGGGTACTCTTCCACGTTGCCGGGCATGGGCACGTAAAAGACGGGAAGGTAGCCCCCGTAGGGAGTCAGCTGCTTGACCGCGAGTAGCACCAAGAACGTCGCGAGTGCTGCACTGTGGGCGGCCAGAAAAGACGAGCGCCCGTTGAAGTGGTAGAGCATGGCAACGTACTTAAGGTATTCGTTGGAGCTCCACGTGTGCGACAGGAAAATGTCAATGTCAGCCAGGCCCGCCTCCAGCTGCTCGGAAAGCAAGAACGTGGCCTCCGTCTGGCTGTTGGCCATGAGACTCGGCCCCTGCGACAACATCCGGGACACCGGCAACCCGCGCCAAATGTCATGCGGGACAGGCGCGGCATCGTCGTGCCCCAGTGGCATGTTATCCAGCCATCTCAGCAACTCGATCTCGTGCCTGTCACAACAATCCCAAGCAGGCTTGCTGTCCGCTGGCGAAACTTCTGCTACCTCGGCCGCATCGTCGACTTCCACCGTGGCGTCGTCCAGAGGCCAGTGCGAGCTGACAACGCTGTCGACGAGGGGTAGGGCGCTCTCGTCTGCGCTCGCCTCGCTGGGCTGCTCGACAGCCTGCCTGGCGACGTCGGCGCAGCCCATGCTGGCCCTGTCGTCGGCGCTTCCAGTGGCTGCCAGAGGCGGCTGGCTGGAGGACACAGCGGCGTGGCCCATCCTGCTCCAATCTAGGGTGCTCGGCATCTCGTCCAGGTACCTCTGGAAACTGGCCGCACGCCGCCGCAGCTCGTCCGGCATGGGCGCCCTCCTGCGCCCAAGGCGCTGGGCAAGCTTCGATGCCAGCGACCGCTTGGAGCCGCTGCTGCGCTGCTCCTCGTCGCTCGAGGCCGCGGACCCCCTCGTGCTGAGCCTCTTCGACCACCGGCGCCACGACTGCGACCGGTGCTCGGAGTCGCTCCCCGAATTCCACGAGACGGCCGACGTGTCCTTCGATTCCGAGCCGTAGCCCGCCTCGTAGTCGTCGCCCTTGGAGCCATCGCTGGTCCTGTGGCTGAGCCTCGGGAGGCCCAGTCGAGCCATCGCCATCGCTGGTCCTGTGGGTGACCCTCGGGAGGCGGGACCACGGGCCGCGCGGCGTGCCGGCGCCGAGCTGCATCACGGGCGCAGGGTCTTGAGCCAAACTGGCCACGGAACAGTTGCGCTGCGTTCCTGCAGGGACTCGGCAGGTGTCCCCAGCGTCTGCGCTGACAAAGACGTGCAGGATCGCCACCCTCATCTTGACGCGTCCGACGAAGCAGACGCCACCGGCGTGCTCGAGCCAAGAAAGCGTTGGCCAGGACCACAATTGCTCGGGAATCCAGCTCTCCCATGCTTTCGAATGCTCAGAGGAGGGCCGACAGATCGACAACAGAACCCTTCTCCCGTCTGTGGGGGGCTCTCTAGGGGCACTCTTGGAGCGGAGGAGCCCTCCTTGGGCCGTCTTGCGACCAGCGTGGCGTCCAGTGACTGACAAATCGGGTCTTGCGCACGATGGCACAGCGACCAGACGCCGCGGCTTCCGCGGCCGCCAGCGCGGCACGCTGCACTGGAAATGAGGGCGCTCACGCGCAACCTTGCGCGGGCAGCTTGCGCGCCAATGTCGCTTCCCTCCGCCCTCAGAACTTTTCCTCCCCAGAGGGGGGAGGGAGGGAAGGGAGGGAAGGGAGGGGAGGGAGGAAAGAGGGAGGGGGCGAGGAGGGAGGAGGAGGGAGCACGAAGACCGCTGGGACGACGCGGGTCTCTGCAGCTAGCAGAGAGCGCCCTATAACAGAGACTCCCCATGCCCAGGGAAGACAAAAGCGGCGGCGGGGACCCAGACAAGGCTGGACCTGAACGTCGTCTTCGTTGTGTCTTCGTTCTTCCATCGTTTTGTCTTGAATTCGCCGTTGCTGCAAAACGACATCGAAACAAAAACGGCCAACGACATCGCCAAAACACCGTTTAGGTCCAGCCCTGGACCCAGAGACGACCCGAGAGCTGCCCAGAAGATGCGCCCCCGCGAGTCAGAACTCTCCAGGTGTCCTCTTGGGGCACTTTTGGGTGCCTCATGGGGGGGCATCTGGGCACGCCTTGGGCAGCTCCTGGACCCACATCGGGGGTCTCTTCTGAGCGACCTTGGGCCATACCTAGGTCGGGCATGTCCTTCTCACAGGCGGATTTTTGCAGGACAAGAAAATAGTCAAGCATAACTGCTGTACGGTAGCAAGAGCATGAACAATCGTCACCCGACAATTTCCCAATCATACAGTGGTGTTGGGTCCTCGATTTGAAAAGACGGTGCCACGTCTACTCCCCTCTTCCTCCCGCTTTTCCCTCCTCCCGTACCCCCCCCCCCACTTTGGCACACCCATCACACGTTTCATGGCCCCAAAGTGAGCTCCGGGGAAGGCCCCAATCGCATGGTTCGCATGCCGCCCCCCTTCCACTTTGGCACACCCATCACACACTCCGTGGCCCTATAGGGAACTCCACCGAAGGCCCCATTGGCAGGGTTCGCATGCCGCCCCCCCTCCACCTTGGCACACCCCTCACACGTTTCGTGTCCCCAGAGGGTGCTCCGCCGAAGGCTCCAGCGGCATGGTTTGCACGCTGGCCCCCCTCCACTTTGGAACACCAATCACACGTTTCGTGGCCCCATAGGGAGCACCACTGAAAGCCTCAGTTGCATGGTTCGGATGCCACCCCCCTCCACTTTGGCACACACCCCACACACGTTACGTGGCCCCACAGCGAGCTCCACCGAAGGCTCCAGTGGCATGGTTCGCATGCCGCCCCCCCTCCACTGTGGCACACCCCTCAAACGCTCCGTGGCCCCATAAGGAACTCCACCGAAGGCCCCAATGGCAGGGTTCGCATGCCGCCCCCCCTGTATGTTGGCACACCCCTCACACGCTTCGTGTCCCCATGGTGTGCTCCACCGAAGGCTCCAGCGGCATGGTTTGCATGCCGGCCCCCCTCCACTGTGGCACACCCCTCACACGTTTCGCGGCTCCATAAGGAGCTCCACCGAAGGCACCAGCGGCAACGCCCGAATGGCGGCCCCGCCCCATTGCGGCGCACCCTTCGCGCGCTTGCTGATCTCGCGACGGCGGCATTCGCAACTGAATATGGTTCCTTCGCCAAGATAATGTTCGAGTGTTCTTGAATACTCGTCATGTAGAGGGACATGCCCGACTTAAGGCCATAGCTACGTGGCGACAGCCGATGCCTACCCCCACCAACCAACGATCCTACTGAATCGATTGGAGGCGGGTGTAGGGTTCGGACTTCGCCACGTCATCGCTGGATTCCGAGCCCAGCCCCCGCTGCCCATCGAGTTGACTGATTCGTTGATCGGCCATTGTAGGGTCCGGATCTCGCTGAGCCTTAGGAACCTGTCGGAAACCAGAACGATTACGCATACAATCACGAAGAGACCTCAAGTTTGATGGTTTGTGGCCCCTCGGGGCTATATTGGGGAAATTTCGTGGCCACCGTGGGCCGTACCTTGTCGGCCTAGTGAAGGCCGTCTTGGGCCATCGCGTGCCATCTTGGTGGGTATCTTGGACACCGCCTCGCCTTGTCTTGCCCTTCCAAGGGTAACCATGGGGGCGTGGCACCGCCGGCGTTGTGGCCGACGGGTGGCTGGACGGGCTGGCGCGTTCCATTCGGGGACGTCTCTCCTCAGGGTCTTGACGGGGGGGCGCGAACGGTCAACGTTGTGCAATACTGCTCACGTGTGAGCGACGAAGAGAAGCGGGTCTTACGCGAGATGACACTGCGACCTTACGCAACGGCTTGCGCGGGCTGCCAGCGCTGCGCGCTACGCTGGAGACGAGGGCGCTTGCGCGCGACCTTACTGTACGCGTTCCCCGACCCCAATGCGGAGAGGAGGGTCTAGAAGGGGGCCGCTCGATCTCTCGAGCAACAAAGGGCTGCAGGACTTCGGGTCTCCGCTCGATCCGTCTTATACATACATTATACATATATATATACGAGAGAGAGAGAGAGACCCGCAAAGCAACAAACTTCATGGCACCTCTCCTTGGGCGCTGGAAGCGGCTCGGCCTCCAGCCGAAAAACTCAAGCGAGGTGCCATCTTTGTGGCCCCTTCTGCGGGCCTTCCGCGGGTCAACCGCTGGGGCAGACGCGAGGCTCCCGCTGTCCGAAGTCGGCTCAGTTGCGGCTGTCGCAATGCTTCCTGCGACCATCCGTCTAGCTCCCGCCGCGGATATCCTGAGAGCTCGCGGGGCGATCTCGGCATTCGTTCTTGAACGTCTCGATCCACGTCTGCGCGGCCCAGGGCTGCTCAAATCCTGAAGATTGACCCTGCCGGCACTCTCAGCTTTTCGATATTCGTGGCCTGCCTGTCCGACAGCACGTTCCCCTTCTTGAGCAACCTCGTGATAAAGTCGTCTTCGAGACCCGATGCGCGCAAGCCTTTGGATCTCGAGATGTGCCTAAGGTCGGCTACGAGAAACGCATTGAAAAACTTGTGCCTTCCATTTCCGTCCTGTCGCGTTAATCGCGGCTCTCGGCCAAGTCCTGCATTCGTCTCCTCGTCAGGCGTAGCCTCGCGGAGGTTGGTGTCTCCAAGTGCGGGGCGCGCCGCTTCCTGGGCGAGGTCCGTCGTGAGGCGGCTCTTGGCGTAGCAACCAAATTCGCATCCTAGGAGGCGCGTCGCAGCGATCCCGGCGGAAAACTACCGTTTTCAAGATGAACCAGAATTCCTCGCTGCCCGCGTGGTGGGGCGCAGGCGCGGGGCAAACCGCGGCCTGGGCTGGCTCCTCTTGCAACGCCGCCTTCTCGCCTGACGCAGAAGTCACGACCCCCGTGGGAAAGGCCATCGCGCTCAAGCCCTTGAGAGGTGACCTGAGCTGGAGGTTCAGAGTGGCGCAGCGTTTGAGAATATTCGACCGCTCGCTGTACTCGGCGAGGACGTCGGCCGCCATCTCGTCGGCGTCCTCCTTCAGGAGGACGAACGCCTTGAGTGGTAGCCGTTCCTGTAACCATAGGGACCCCAGCGCTCGGTGCCTGACCTTGCCCGCGCGCGCTCGTGAGCACATGCCCCATCGAGCGACGTTGTCACTGTAGACCGTCAGGTTGCTCGGCCGTTGGGTCTCGATCAGGCAGTCGCACTGCCGGCGGCATGCATCATCGGATTCCCTTGAGCTCAGGGCCATCGTGCTCTGCGTCGCTGAGTAGCAGTCCCACGTATGAGCTCCGTAGCGCACAACTCCTCCACTCGCGGGTCGTCTCTGCAACTCGCTCGTAGGTGCCCGGTCTGCATCCCCATCCACGCGAATGCCTTTAGGCGTGCCCTGCAAGGGCTCACGCCAGACCAACGCAGGCTCGCCTTCGCACTACTTCCCAAGCCGCTGAACCCTCGCAGGCAGCAAGACTTTGGGGGCTAGAGGCGTGCTGCATCGCGGTCTTCCTGGCGTACATCGCGTTGGGCCTGTCCGAAGAAGGGCAAAGTGCCGCGCCCGCTGCGCCCGCCACTTCCCGAGCTCGGCCTCTGGCAAGATAATCCAAAATGTCTCGTCGGCCTCGTCCTGGCGCTATCGTTCCTGGAGTGGGAGATGCCTTGCGCCCTCGCTTCTGCGTCCACTGAATCATGGAATCCACGCGCTTGGGATCTGCTGTCCAGGAGAAGCCTGGGTCCTCCGAGCCTGGCAGCTGGCCGGTGAAAACGATGATCATCTTGAAGTATTTCGTCTGCCCAGGCAATCCTGGACACTGTCTGGCGCTCGCTGTGACCTCGAACTGATGCTTCAGCAACTCGCCCAACTTGTCTAGCTGCCCACCATAGATTTCGGCCGGGGAGTCGTCTGCGCGGCAGATCGCCGCGGGGCCCTCGTCGACGGCAGGGGCGTTTGGGGCTCGACGGCAGGTCGAAGACGTTAGGCGTCGCCATCATGCAACCCCCAAGGCCGTCGTCCATGGCGGCCCTCACCATCTCCCCCCACATCTGCGAAGCCTTCCCGACGCCGTTCATTGCCTTGCGTCGCCGCCAGCACCTTCCAGGAGGGCACTGCTCACGGCCAGGATGTACGCGGATCGCCTCGTGGAGGCGTGGAGGTCGGCGTACAAGAAAGCCTTCCTGGCGTCCCCGGCCGGGATCATCCGCTTGTGCTCGTTGGTGGAAATAGGGCTCGATGCGGCGCGGCATAGCGTCGCTCTCACTATCACGAGCGGCGGCGTGCCTTGGCGGTTGTCTTCGCGCACCTCGTGCTTGTTGATTTCTGTCGCCACGGACCCCAAACTGCCCTTCCTTTCTTTTGTGGCACATGTGGAAATCTCCGATCTGCTCGCCATCGGCCGCTGTCGACGCGTCACCTCCGCGTAGGCGCCGTAGTCCTTCACTCACGGCCTGCAACTCGTCATCGCGACCATTCTGGTGCAGATCCTCGCCCAGAGGCTCTCCAACGTAGTAATCGGTCGCGCTCGTGCAACTCGGCGCTGACCTCGGCCAGCTGCTCAATCTGCTCGTCGTCGGGATCGCCGAAATGAATCCCTATCGCGCCGATGCCACTCGTCGGGCAGCGCCTGCGTGCACGCCCATCTCGGCGGCATTCCCTCATCTGGCATCTTGACGAATGCTTCTCACGCCTCCGTGAGCACCTAGAACTTCGATGCGGGTGTGGACCCCGCGTTGGGTCGAGCTCTCGTCGTAGCCTTCCTCGCAGACTGCTAACCCACAGACGAAGAGCACGCCGATGGATGCTACTCTCGGCTTCCTGATCTCCAGCTCTGGCCTCTCCAGGGTCAGCTCGCTGGAAAACGCCCCTGATCCTTTCAGGTTCCGTCTGCGCGACAGTGCCTGTCCTGGGTCAGGGGCCATGGCCGCGTCAGACGCAGCGGGCGCGGCCAGTCCCGCGACGTCACAGCTGCTCGATGCCACCGCTGGCCCGCGGGCTGGCCCAGGCGCCGGGGCTCCGGCGGCCGGGGCTGGCGCCGCTACCGCGGCGTCGGGGGCTGCGAGATCCTTCTCCAACTTCTCGCGACGAAGGTCGGCCTGGGTCGTCTAGAGCCTCCGACGGCAAACTGCCGAATGCAATTCAAATCCCGCGCTGCATTTCCTGCGCTTGTCGGTCGGTCCACCAGGGTCAATCGCGCGATCCGCGATGCACGCGCTGCGTCCGACAAGTCCTGCACGCCCGCGAGGGGCGTGCTTCCACGGCGCGACCCTAGTGTTCTGGATGATCTCAGGCTGCCGCGTCATCCTCCGCGCGGCCCTGACCTTCTGCGCGCCGCGCTCTGGGCCCCTGGGTCGATCACGAGGTGGGCATTGTCCAATGCGTTCTTGCCGACCCAGATGCCCTTCGCGAAGCGGTCTTCCGGCGCGCCGCGCCCCGCAACAACTCTGGCTGCGACACGGCGCCACACCTGCTCGCCCATTTCCGCAACCTCGCCGCTGTACTGCTTGCCACGCGGCATCTGGCATGAAGAGCGGCCATGGCTCTTTGGCTGAAGTCTGGCGAACATCCAACCTGCGCAACCAAGGCGCGATCGGATCCGCAATCTGGAGGTCTCAGCAAACCCGCTGCCAGCTCATGGACACCTGCGGCGTAGCCAGCGCTCTGCATTGGAGAGCGCGGCAGTCCCCGCGCCACAGTTGCAGGAGACCTGCGATCTCGAACTGCAGCGGCTCTGTCTGGAGCACAACAGCAGCGTGACCCCTGGCCCCCAGCGCGTCTAGCAAGGACACATTGTTGTTGTCCAGCGCCTTGTTTGCGCATGGCGTCGTCTGCGCCGGGATCTCGCAATCGATCGCGTTCAAAACTGAGATCGCCTGGTCTAGATCTGCCTAAGTCACCAGCGGCCTCTCTCGGAAGCTGAAGCAGCCTCCTGCCATCTTATACTTGGCCGCCCGTCGGTCGGTTCCCGCGTGGAAAATGTCGATGATCACCACCTTCGGCGCTTGTTTTTCGCCCGCTGGACCCCACGCGCAGCGCGAGCCATCGCCTGCTCTAGCTTCCACGCGCAGTGGGCGCCATGGGCGAACAGGTAGGTGGCGCCCTTCGTGCGCGGCCCTCCCCGCGGCACTAGGCTGGCAGGGTGGCTCGAGCACCTTCGTCGGCACTTCCGTAATTTCGTTTGCCACTGGGCCCAAAACCCTTGGCAGAGCTCAAGCTTCTTGCTCAGCTGGCACCTTCCTCGGCAGCGTCTTCTTCGCCGATGCCGCCAATGAGGCGTCTGTATGGGTCTTGCCGTCGACGATGTGGTTATATTCTAGAGGCACGATCTCTGCTCCACCAAGCGGCCCGATGGTGCCGTTGATGATCCAGTGACCTGCAGGGCTGCGGAGGGCGCTCTCGTCTGGCTGCACTACCGCGTCGACGGCAACTACGTGGCACTCCACGTCGGCAACTGTTGCACCTACTTGGATGACCTCGATCGTCAGGATAGGCGAAGCTCCGCGCGGCCGCGCCTCTCGATCCCCTCGCCCCCGACGCCCTTTAAGTCGACGTTTTTGCCCCCAGTCGGCGAAAAGCTGCGCTTGGTCGTCTGCTTCTTCAGCGCTGCGCTGATCTGCGCGCCTGAGTCGAACGCGATGACATTCCGAAATGGGGCCGACCGCAGTCGGTCATCCTCTGGCGCCTGCCACGGCAGACCGCAGATCTCGGGCCGCGCGGGGTCGCCCGCAACTGGCCCGCAGCAGCTGCGCAGCGCGCCCGTCGCCATCGAACTTCCCGCGCCTGTGCTCGTTGAGACAGTGCTCCGCGCATGTCTCGCAGAAGCCCAACTTCCAATCATCGCGGGGCCACCTCTCGCCCTCGAAGACCTTCCTGCGCGACCTGCATCTGCGCCTGGCGCAGGAGGGCACGGTGCATTCCCCGTCGACCGTGGGTTCTGACCTTGCGACCTGCACCCTCAGAGCTCGACGTAGTCCCTCGGGCTCTTTTATAGCCGCTACCGCGACCTTCTTCCTCTCTGCGCCCTGCTATTTTAGTTGCTGTTTCTTGTTCTCGTTTAGTTGCTGTTTCTTGTTCTCGTTGGCTGCGTTGGCGGCTGCGTTCTTTTCATCGGACATCCGTCTGCGGCAGTTGGCGCTGCGGTGGCCACTCTCGTGGCAGTCATTGCAGTCTATGTCGGCGTCTGGGTTCGGCGACTTGTCCTTCCCTTTGCCATCCTTGCCTTTTCCTCGACCTCTCCACGGCTTCTTCCCGCCGTCCAATCCGGCTATGTCCACCAGGTCGTCGTGAAACGCCTGCTCCGCTTTCAGGGCTGATGCGACTCCGCACCCCAGGAGCTCGCGCGTGTTCAGCCCGCTGCTATTCCGAAATGCGCGCCTCTGTAACCCCATCGCGACCCCTATGCGCCGGGGCCAGGATGCCTCTGATCAGGTCCGGGACGGGCTCGCCCGACATCTTCTGGCGCCTCGCCAGATCCTCGTCGAGTTTGCTGACGCCCACCACTGCGTCGTCTTGAGCCTCGAACTTCGCGCCCACGTCGCGAGCATCCTGCCAGCTTCCTTGTGGTTGTGCTCCTTCTGAGGCTTCCTCCAGCTCTCGGCGCCTTCCCCTACGGCGCAGCTCCTCGCGACCAGCTCGCCCACCGAGCCCTCTGGCACCACCGGGGCCCGGGTTAATTACATCTGCGTGCTGAGCTCGTCTTCTTGGGCGTGTAGGTTCACGTTGTTTGCGTCCTGCGCTTCGTCCTCGGCTTTCTCCAAGAGTGGCCGATGCCTTCTGTTCTGAGCGATCAGGTACGCTTACAAACGACTGGAAACTGAACGTCTTCCAGTGGCCAGCGGCTCCTCTGCCCGTCGAACGGCTTCACTTTGCGAGGGATCTCCGGGTCTATCACCTCACCGCGCGGTCCTCGTTTTCGGTCGGCCTGACCTTGGGAACATCCGCTCAGCTCGGCTGGAGATCCGTCTTCATCTGCTGACTCTTCATTGTCAGTCGCTACACATGTTCGACCAATGCTCGCGCTTGAGATTCCATCCTGCTCGCGGCGCTGGATGTCGAGCGCGAGCTGTCGTTTCGCCGCTGCTCGCTCTTCCTCCGCAAGCTAGACCGCGTCACCACGCTCGGCTAGCTTCCTCCAAGCGTCCCCGCGATCCTGTCGGCGGAATCGGTTGTCCGCGGCCTCACCTCCACGCCCGTTCCGCTTCTTTGGGCCAGCTTTCGGTTGGCCTGCCACTCGCTGCTTGGCTGACGGCGGACCCCCTTGCCTGGACAGCGCGGGCGCCGTCTTGCCTGTCCGCGGGGCAACCCGCTGGCCAGGCCTGCGTTGGGCCACGCTTTCGCAGGTGAAACGCGGGGTTCCCCGCTGCTCCGCGGCCCGCCGCCGCCCTTCCGCGGCCTCGGCCGCGGAGCCCGCGGCGCGCCGCAGCTGGGCCCCCCGCGGGCCCGCGAGGCTCCCAGAGCTCGCTGGGTGCGGTGCTGGCCCGCGAACCCCAAGCGAGCTCCGCTGCCGCGCGCGCGTCCCCCTACCCCAGATGTGGTGAGAGGGGCCGAGGGGGGCCGCTGATTTTCCCGAGCAACAAAGGGCTGCAGGATGTCGGGTCTCCGCTCGATCAGTATGCTCATATGTTGATATAAGCATGTGCGTGCGCGTGTGAAATTCCAAACCTCTTAACACTTACGCGGGCAACTTACGCGCCAATGCTGGCACAATCGAAGCCGGAATTCTCCGTCGCTCAGATGTAATTCGAGATGGCCTCCAATATGGCGCCGGTGTCGTGGCCGGTCCCCCCAAATATTAAATCGGGCCTGTCCCCCTACAGGCCGATTTTCGACGAAAATTCAAAACAAATACTGAAAATACACTGAAAATGCTCAAAATGGTTAAAAAATCGCCCCAGACTATGTCCTGTCTATTTTTGAATGTCCCCCCTGTAGAGGGGCAGGCCCGACTTAACCTTAAGAAAATCTGCCAAGAGGGGGGGATGAAGGCAAATCCGCTTAAAATCAGTCCCCGGACCCCTCCCAGGGTCCATCTGGAACAGTGCTTCACCTCGGCTCCATGTGTGCCTCTCCCGAGGTCCGAAAGCGGCCCCAGGAAATCTAAAAGAAGGCCAAACAACTTCTCAAGCTCAGTAAATACCCCTAAACGGTTCCCCCTTTCCAGCTGTTCGGAATCAGCGCTGGGCCACTTCAGATCCCAAGCCGGCTCCAGCCCAGAGCTTCCCCTCCCGCGAGAAAGGTATTGTGTTGGAGCACGTTTGTCAAATTTCCTCCTCGCTTGCATCTGCATGACCATGTCAATCATCGGCTCACGGTTTCGCACTCTGTGGCCGCAGCCATCTAGGGACAAAGCGCGTCTTCTATGAACAAGCCCCGAAGCAGGGCGCCTGGGGCCGTCATCGCAATGGCGAAAATTCCCTCCCCATCGGGAGACCCTCCCCCTCCCTGCTGGTCGGCACCGGTCAAGCCCCGAAGCACGAAACGCTGGGATCCTTATCAAAATGGCGAACCGTCTTTCCCATTTGAGCAGGGGCAGACCGTCCCGGCTTTCCTATAGGCCTTCCACGACATGTTCTCGGCACCCCAGAGAAATTCCAAGCACAAAGCCAATCTTCTTAGACAAATAACCCCATGTGTCAAAACAAAACAGTCCCGGCCAGATATGTTTTGAGACCATGTCGTGCAAACCACAGAAAGGGTCTTACATCCTGTGGCCAGAACGCTTCGCCACTGCTCGACCCATCGGGAGGCCGCCCCCCTGCCTGCCCCCCAGCCAGCTCCAACCCGGAACCCGCGAGCAAGGGCCGACCGTCCCGGCCTTCATATAGGCCTACCACGACACGTTCTTAGAACCCATGAATGTTCTGAGAACAAAAACAAAGTTCTTAGAACACAAGCCTAATGCGCTAAAACGCTAAAACAAAAAAGTCCCAGCCAGAAATGTTCTAAGAACATTTCGTGGAAACCACAACAGGTTCGTAGAACATTGTCTGGTAGGGCTATAGGCACGCCGGGGCGCTTCGTCACTGCTTGAAACCCACCCTCCACCTGCGGGGGCCGTCCTTGCACAGCCAGGCCGTGAAGGGTTTGCTCTGCTCCTGTAGGAACGCCTCCAACTCCGACTCGATCTGCTCAGGAGGCCGGCTGGACTGGCGGCCGCGCCAGGGAGCAGGAGGAGTGCATAATGAAGGAGGTTGGTGAAGAGCGACGACGAACGGGAGTTGAAGGAACAACAACGAGGAGCGGGAATAACATGATGAGAACAGGGAGGCGAGGATGAGGAGGGAGAGAAGCTGGATGAGGCGGATCAGCTGGATGATGAAGGTGAGGAAAAGGAAGAGGAAGAGAACAACTTCGCTGAAATTCGCTGGTATCCACACGGCGGCAGCGAATTCAGCCAAGGAGGACCCCGGGCGGCGGCCCACGGAGGACGGCCTCCCGCCTGACTGTGCCCAACTCCCTGGCCAGAGACGCGCAAGGAAGGAGAGGACGAGGAGGAGGAGGACAAAGACATAACACTCGGAGGCCCCCACGACCGTCACTCATGGTTTAGTGATACCTCTGCGATGGTGCATGGATCGAGTAGGGGACCGACTGCAGAATTGGGCTACCCCAGAAACGATATGTCCGTCGAGTCTACGAACCACAACTAGCATAAAAGCTCGTACGCCTACGAGCATTCCACGTACTCTTCGTAGACCCGATGGGACAATCATTTCTGGGGCAAAAACACTCGAATGGATGCAGCGGCCTGTCGTCGTACCCTACGGTTGGACTGCCTGCGGGTGGTAACTGGGCCGTGCCCGCGGCGGCGGCGTCGGGGGAGGGCCCGCTGGTCAAAACTCTAAGAAACCGCTGCGTGCACCACGTCATGAAAGCCCGAAGCTCTTCACCTGGGATCGACCTGAGCAGACTTTGTCGTGTTCACGTTGTTTTCGTTCTCCCTCGTTTTGTTTGAATCTCGCCTTCGCTGCAAAACGGTATCGGGAACGAAAGCGGCCCACGAAATCGCAAAGAACTGTTGAGATCCACCCTTGGCATAAGAAACCGTTGCGTGCAGTACCTCCTGGCCCAAACTTCTTCACTGTAGCGAGAGACGGGGATGGCTGGCGAATGCAGGTGCGAACCTGGAAATTGTAGAAAGCACCCCGCCCCCACTCCACTTTACTTCGACCGATGGGGGCAGCAAAAAAAAGGAGGGGGACGAGACACGGCACAACGCCCTCGAAGGAGGGAGAGGGAGGCACGGGAGTTGCAATCCTCAGGCCTTTTAGGCTTTGTCAGCAAAGAACGCTCAGAAATGTTGATCATTCCGGCCTCGCGGGCCTGGTCAAAACATGGGAAACTTACCTGGTGGCTGCCCCATTTTTGTGGCCTCGTATTCTGCTCCGTGCGTCCGCTCGCTCACTCCTGCACCTACTCCCGTGGAGTGCCTGCGAAGTGGATGGGGGACTGCAGGGGCTTCGGCTGCTGGCTTCGCGCTGTGAAAAGCTGAGATCGAGAGTCCTGGCAGATCGCGAACGTTTGGGCTGTCCCCCGCCGTCGTAGGAAGCGAAAACATCGGTGGCGACATCCCTGGCGCCTGCTCCTCTGGAGTGCCCGCGAACTGGATGGGGGGACTGCGGGGACTTCGGCCGCTGGCTCTGCGCTGTCCCATAGCGGATCGAGCTGACCCCCGGCGGGCTACGAACGTTTGCGCTCTATCCCTGGCCGTCGGGGGAAGCGAAGCCCTCGGTGGCGTCAAATCGCCGGCGCCCTATCCGGCGCCGTCGTCTTGGCCCAGATCCCATTGTTCGTACCAGGGCTAGACCAAACCAATGTTTTCCGTTGTCGCTATGTTTTCGTTTCCCCTCGTTTCTTCATAGTTCCGCCTTTGCTGCGCGGTGAATTCAAAACAAAAGCGGTGCACGAGATCGCCAGCACATCGCTTAGGTTGAGCCCTGGCAGGTCGCGCCCGTCACCCAGGTCGCCCAGGTCACCCACGTGTCAGTATCGTCCCGCTGCGGCTTGTGAAGTTTAGCTCCCCCGCGTAGGCCCCTGGTGCATGATGCTCCTGTCCGTGATATGTCCCTTTGGGCTCGCGCTGCGGTCGATGGCCTTATTGGCATTGTGGACGGGCTGCTTGATCGTGTTCGACGCGAGCGCCCTCTCGCACTCGTCCTCCTCGCTTTCGCATTTCGTGAACTAGAGTACTCGCGAAGACAATGAACGACGTGCTTTGGGAGCTGCAGGACCGGAGGGAGGTACTGGTACACAGGAAAAGGACTGGCATTTTATTTGGCCAAGGGCTACAGTCAAGCGCTAGCTCCCAACGCGCGCGTGGCAGAATGCGGGGACCGAGTGAAGGTCCCGAAAAGACGAACGCGACGGGACCATGAAGGATAGCCCACCAACGAGCCAGACGCTACAGGTACATGGTTCTGCCGCGGCTCGGCACTCGCTGGAGGCTGAGACTTTTGCGGCTAAGCCTGGGGCGAGGGCAGACGATAGTGACTGTCGACTGTCTCTCGTCTCTGCAGGCGGACAAGAGAGAAGGCAGCGGGACGAGGAGGATGACAATGAGGAAGAGGAGGAGGAGGGACGCCCAACTACAGGTCAAATCAAAACGAGCAGATGCACGCGGGACTGCAGGCCCCGCGCCTCCAGCTGCCGCGCGCTCGGCGGGGCCGGGCGCCCAAGTGGCGGCCGGGCACCCCGCAGCGGGTCGCCAGCAGCGGAGAAGGAGGGAGGGGGGGAGGGGGATGTGACGGAGGGAGATTCGGGAGGGGGAGCAAGGGGAGGTGTACTCATGTTCTCGTAAATGTTTGTTCACGCCACCGTAGGCCGCGACGCATCCCAAGAAAGCACATCTGCGTCCCAAGTAACTGTTCTGGCGGGTCCTGGGTCCGAATCGTGCCGCAAGATGCCCAAGCTCAGGATAACCAGCTCTCGCGATTTCTTCATGGTGCCAGATCCCCAGGAGGATGCCCAGGGAGAATGGGGAGCAGGAGGAGGACGACGCGGAGGAAGAGAGGGAGGCAGAGTGCACCAGCGAAGCAGGTGCAGGAGGACGGGACTAGAAGAAGAACAAAAACACATAAACATAATCTGTTGGCGCTCCGCGCGGATTTCTTGGATTCGCGCTGGACCCCCCTCCCTGGCGCGCAGAGCGCGCCGGGGGCGGCGCCGGGGGCGCCGCCTGGGGGTCCTCAGGCGCGGATCCAGGAAATCCGAGCGGAGCGCCAAAAGTCTGTGTCTGTGTGTTTTTGTTTCTCCCTCGAGGGGACGGATGAGGGCACCTGGCTGGTTTCAGGGATGGACAGACCTCCCTTTAGTAAAACGTGGTTTAGTGAAAACGACCTGAGGCCCAAACCTGGCGGGCGCAAGCCTGGAAAACAACGGCCGCGGCGCCCTCTCGAGAACCGAAAACGGACAATTCACTAATCGACGTGTCACTGTTGCGGGTTCTGTCCACCTGGCTGGTTCCAGACACTCGGAGCCAAAAGGCGCGGCCACCCCTCGGGGGCGCCTCGTTGTGCGCCCGCCGGCCCTCCGCCGGCCCTCCGCCGGCCGAGGCTGCCTCGTGTTGTGCTGCCGCGGGCGCTCTCGCCGCGCCCCGCCGCCGAGGAGGGCGTCGCGCGACGGCTTCGAGCCTCGAGGGCGCTGCCCTGCCTGGAACGCCTCCTCCTCCTCCTCCTCCTCCTCCTCCTCCTCCTCCTCCTCCTCCTCCTCCTCCTCCTCCTCCTCCCCCTCGTCCTCCTCGTCCTCGTCCTCGTCCTCGTCCTCGTCCTCGTCCTCGTCCTCCTCGTCCTCGGCAGGGCGGCGCAAGCAGGGAGCAGGGCGCGAGGGCGGGGGGCGAGCGGGCGGAGGAGACGGAGCGAGGGCGAGACGAAGGCCGCGTGCGGTACAGGAGCAGCAGGGGCTCGACCACGAGACGGCTTCCACAGAAGGCCAAGCCCTGGGACCCCACGAGGTCCGCCGGCTTCTGGGGTGGGAACGTCAGGCCGTCCACGGCAAAGCCAGCGAAGCCCGAAAAATCCAGGGCACCCTGGAGGCAAGCAGGGTTGAGGGGCAACGAGAGCTGGGGACTGGCATAGGGGGGGATGCATCCTCCTGGAATCGGCGATACATCGCCGAAAGATCGGCGATAGGCCCCCGATAGTGAATCCGCACCTTCTTGTGCAGGTTGGGGCTATCGGGCCCCTATCGGCGATCAATGGGCGATTCGGGGTCGATGCATCCCCCCCTATGCTTAAGTCGGGCCTGTCCCTATACATGGGGAAATATTTAATAATAGTAAAACAATAGTCCGAAACCCTGCTCTTCTTTGGTTTTGTTTTTTTTACTAGCTTTGAACATTGGTGGCGCATGTAGAATATTTTGGGGGTATGTTTGGGGTATCGTTGGAGTATTTTGCATTTTTCGCAAAAAAAAATCCGCCTGTAAGGGGACACGCCCGACCTAACCCTGTGCCCATCCCCCCTATCGCTGCCCCCGAAAGGTGCTTCTCGGCATGGGTTCCCGCTGCACCCCGCGCTCGCCCGCGCGCGAGCTGCGCGCCCGGCGGGCCGGCCTCGGCCCCGCGACCGCGGCCGCGGTCGGGGGGCGCCGCCATGGCACGAAGGGGATCAACCACCGGCAGTTGAACTGCAAGGCGGCCACCTTCAGGGTAGTTGAGGGCCACGAGACCTACTCCGAGCATCTTGAGAAGCGTCGGGGGGGCACCACCCCCGCCGAACAGCCCCACGTCGACCCCCGTCGCGGGTAACCACCGCGCGCCGACGGCGCTCTGACCCCCGCCGCGGCGCGACGACGAGCCGAGGTTGACCGCCGTCGGGGGGGGGTACCCCCCCAGGCTTATCAAGAAACCCAGAGTACTCACCTTAGCACCTTGGTCGAGACTTGCGGGCAAGTACGCCGAGAGCACACGAGCACAGAGGAAAACACGGGCACGACCAGGCACGGCTCAAGAACGGGCTGGGCACAGCGTCCGACACGAAGGACGTCGTAGTGGAGGTACCGGTGGACAACGGCCGCGCCGCCCACGACGACCACTACTATGACGCCTGTGACGGGCACGGCGAGTACAACTGTACTACGGGGGCCGCCAGCAGCGCTTTGAGCGCCACCAGCCGCGCTCCGTGGGCCACCAGCAGAGCTTCGATGCACAGGCGGCCGAGCGTCTGGGACCCGCACCTGGGCCAGGTGTGCGAGCACGAGGAGGGCATCCGAGCTCCGCAGCGAGGACCAGCGGAGCTCCGACGGCCAGCAGAACTACCAGAAGCTCCAGCAGAACTTCGAGGCCAACCAGCCGAACCGCGCGCAGCGAACAGGTCACCGATTACGGCCCCCATCCGCTGTAAAACAATAGCCACAGAGCTTCGGGAGTCACAGGCAGAACAGGGAGACCCGTCAGCTGAGCTCAGAGAGCCGCATGCAGGGCTACGAGGGCCACAGACATATTACAGCCACCACCAGAGCTAGCAGGACCACCAGCAGACCTTCGAGAACCACGAGCTGAACTACGAGGATCAAAGGCACATCTACGAGAGCCACCTCCAGAGCTACGAGCACCAAGCAGGGCTACGAGGACCACCAGCTGAGCCACGAGGGCCAAAAGATCACAGGTGTGCCAGGAGGGCCAGCAGCCGAGCTGCGAGAACCAGACGCAGAACTGCGAAGCGGCCGAGCCACTGGGGAGGCACCAGCTGCGCCACGAGAGCCACCTGAGGAGGCACCAGCGCCACCTGCTCAGCCACGAGAGCCACCGGAGGAGCTGCCAGAGCCACAGGCTGACCCACGAGACACGAGAACCTCCACCTCAACGACGATGGCCGCCAGCCGAACAACGAGGACCACGAGCCGGGCTGCAGGGGCCGCGCGCATGGCTGCGAGGAGGACCACGGGCCGAGCTGCGAGGGCCGCCCGCCCGAGCCGCGGGGGCCTCGCGAGCAGAGCTGCGCGGAGCAGAGTCGAGCTGCGAGAGCCTCCGGCAGCTGCAAGAGTTGTTCGAGCAGAACTGCGAGAGCTTCCAGCAGAACTGCGCGGACCACGCAAGGAGCTGCGAGGGCAACGAGCTCAGCTGCGAGGGCCGCAAAAGCACAGCCCCGAGAGCCACCAGCCGAGCTACGAGAGCGAACTGCCAGCAGGGCTACGAGAGCTAACTGGAGCCACCCGCCGTGCTGTGTTAGAGCCACGAGCGGAGCTACCAGGGCCGCAGGCTGACCTACGGAGGAACCTCTGGCAGAGCTGCGGGGGCCGCCAGCGGAACAGCGAGAACCACAAGCTGGGCTACGAGGGCCACCGGCGGACCTCCGAGCACCACGAGCTGAGCCAAGAGGAGCGCGAGCTGAGCTCAGAGGACCACAGGCAGAGCCACGAGAGCGAGCTGCGAGGACCGCGGGCTGAGCTAATGTGGGGAGCCCACAAAGGACGTACGCGCCCAGCTATGTACATGAACACGGCCTCTTGACCCGCGAGACCTGCCGCGCGATACGAACATTCGCGCAATGCGAACTCTCGAAACCAGCGTGGATTCATGTACATGTACGTCCTTCTTTCGCTCCTGATAATAGGGCCACAAGCAGGGCCACGGGGATCACCGGCGGAGCTGCGAGGTCCATGCGAGGGCAGCCACGTACGCCTCGCGGGGCGGAAAGGAAGGCTTGCCCTTCGCGGCCAAGAGGGGGCCCCTGGACCCTTTGACGCACGTGCCGAGCGATGGGTATACCGAAGTGGAACAAACCCGATTCGCGTCAAGACAGATAACCTGGAGATCGACTGCAAATACTCTAAGCGAAGGATCGGCAAGACGTACCAAGATTGGGCCCAATCTCTCGGGCACTACACATCGAAACATAACGACTACGTGTTCGAATAGTTGTGCGATGTCAAATCCGCAACGGCCAGCCTGGCCTGGGGCTACTCAATTCTTCCTCAAAATCTTTCCGCACGGAGCACTGTTCGACGCGATGTTCGCCGAGACGGCGTAGAACATAACACGAACGTGACCACAACGGCGAGACCGGCCGGACTGAAGCCAGATACAGCACGATTTCTGGTACTACGTCATCAGCGTTCAGGCAAGGTACTCGGTGCACAACGTCACCAGCAAGGTACACCGTCTACGGTACGTACATCTCTCCTGCCTGTGCGGCCCCGCCGCTAGTCAACCTCCCCTCGTTCCTCGATGACCCAGGAGGGACCCTCGTTCCTCGATGTCCCTTGCCTCCCCTCTCCCCCTCTCCGGAAAAGGGTGGGCCCGACCCGTCGTCGTCGTCGTCGTCGTCGTCGTCGTCGTCGTCGTCGTCGTCGTCGTCGTCGTCGTCGTCGTCGTCGTCGTCGTCGTCGTCGAGGGGCGTGTGTGTCTGGCGTCGTCGGAGCTTGCGTCGTCGTCGTCGGCGTCGGCGTCGTCGACGTCGTCGTCTTTTTGCCGCCGCGGGCGCTCGCGGCGGGCGCGGGGCATGGCTCCCGAGGGGAGGCGCGCGATCGCGAAAGGCGGGAGAGCCGCTGGCGAGGCGGGAGCCCCTTCGCGGGAGGCCCAGAACGGCCGCTCTCGCGGCAAAACCGCGCGGGCTCCGCACGCGCTCTCCGCGCGGCAGCCGTTCGGAGACGCGTGCCAGGTCGTCGCCGCCGCCGTCGTCGCGGCCCCTCCCTCCGCCCTTCTCCCTGACCTCCTCCACAGCGTCGTCATCACCACCGCCATCAAGTATCATCATGATGATCATCATCCTCGGCATCACCAGTCGTCGTCATCGTCGTCGTCGTCATCACCATCACCGCCACACTCACCATCACACTCACCATCACAATCACCATCACCATCACCACCACCACCATCATTATCATCAGCAGCATCGGCATCAGCAGTAGCAGCAGCAGCAGCATCAACACAACAATCGGCATCATCATCCCTCCCAATTTCTCCTCCTCCTCCTCCTCCTCCTTCCCATCCCCACTTCCTTCCTCCTCCCGCCTCTGCCGATCGGCGGAGGCAAGAGGTAAGGAGCACTCGAAGCGGGAACGGGGCGTGGGGGTGCTGCTCACGCGTGTGTGTGTGTGTGTGTGTTGGCCTGCCTGCTGCATGCTCTCACCACTACGGAGAGGAGGAGGAGGAGGAGGAGGAATAGCAGTGAAGCCATGGAGGGGCGGGATCCTACTTTGGGGGCTGCATGTGGTTGGACATGTTTTCGGAACTCGTGTCGCATTCCTGGAATGTTGAGGCGGAGGAGGGAGGAACACCAAATTGATAAGGTTGATCAGCAACAGTTCCTCTTACTCATTTTTCTCCTCCTTCTCCTCATGCTACCACTTGGTTCCATCCTCCTCCTCTTCCTCCTTACCCACCACCAAATATTCCTCCTGTTATTCGCTCTTCCTCCTGGTACTCCTCCTCCTCATGAAATCCCCCCGCATGTTCCTCCTCTCCTCCTCTTCCTGACTAGTTTCATCCTCCTGACTCCTCCCCCTTTCTCATCCCTATTTCCTTGCCTCCTCCTCCTTCTCCTCCTCCTCCTCCTCCTCCTCTGGAGGCAGAACGAAATCGCCTGCAGCATCACCGCGATATACTCGGCGAGCACGGAGAGCTCGCGGTGCCCGCCGATGAGTGTCTTGAGCTGCTCGACGACAACATCCTCCAACGGGACCGCGCGTGATGGGTCCGATTGCACGAGGGAGGGGTGGAGGATAACAAGCGTGACCAGAACAAACCTGATGTGCATCAGCGACGCTGCAACACACCCTCTCTTTCCACGCCCCTTCTCTGAAAGCCTCGCACACCGTTTCACCACGGGAAGCACCACCTTGAAAAATGAACGCCTCATCGGTATGCGATTCAAACGAGAGCCTCGGTTTGAACAGAAAGCGTCGCGATTATGTCGGAATGGTGAGAGGATCTCGCGCGAAACGCCAGGGCCGCCCGACAGACACGTCTGGTGGT
>CAUYUJ010015617.1:229763-285813 GCA_963575745.1 Prorocentrum cordatum
AGTATCACTATTAACAGTAGCAGTCGTAACCGTTTCAGCAGTAGTAGTCGCAGTAGCAGTAGTAATATTGCAGATTGTAGAATTAGTGGTGATAGTACTCGTAGTAGCTGTCGTAAGACTAATGGTAGTGGTGGCAACTTTAGAGAACGACGTGATCGTAGTAGACATAGTGGTAGCCGTGGTAGTGGTAGTCGCCGAAGTAGTGGTAGTATCAGTGATAGCAACAATTAGCAGTAATACCAGCAGTAGTGGTGATCGCAAAAATTAGTGGTACGCGGGGTAGTAGTAGTAGTAGCAGACGTAGTAATAGTAGTAGAAGTAGTAGCACAAGTAGTAGTAGTAGTAGTAGTAGTAGTAGTAGTAGTAGTAGTAGTAGTAGTAGTAGTAGTAGTAATAGAAGCAGTAGTCGTAGTCGCGATCGTAGTAAAAACACCGTAGTAATAGTAGTCGTAATTTTAGTACTATTAATAGTTGGGGTCCGTAGTACTAGTGGTCGTCGCTGTAGGAGTACTGCTACTACTGGTTGCAGCCGTATTTGACATAGCCGTCGTCGTAGTAGTATTGGTCGTAAACATAATATGCACGGGCGTGGTAATCACCTTGAAATATTCGTAGGTTGTAGTTGTGTTAATAATCGTAGTGGTAGCCTCAGTAGTAGTAGTAGTAGTAGTAGTAGTAGTAGTAGTAGCAGTGGTAGTCGTAGTGTAATACTATTGATAGTAGTAGTAGTCTCAACAATAGTAGTAGTAGTAATGCAAGTAGTAGTCGTAGTAGCAAAAGGAGTAGTAGGATTAGTAGTAGAAGCCGTAGTAACAATAGCACCTGAAACTAGATCTCATCGCCAAAATAATTGTAATACGAAAGATAATAACAATAGTAGCCGGATTACGGGTACTAGTAGTAATCGTCGTCGTCGTAGTACTCGCACTCGTAAGATTAGTATATGTAGCAGTAGTAGCAGTCGTCGTAGTATTAGAAGTAGTACTGCTACTAGAAGTCGTCGTCATAGTCGTAGGAGTAGTCGCAGCAGTAAGAGTAGTCGTTGTTGTTGTGGTCGTCGTCGTAGTGGTAGCAATAGCAATACTTTGTCGTACCAGTCGTAATAATAGTCGTAGTGGTAGAAGAAATAAAAAAAAAACAGTTGCAGTCGTTGTAATCGCAGTTTCACTCATAGCGTCAGTAATCGTAGTTGTAGTGGTAGCAGTGCCTATGGTAGCAATAGCAGCAGAAATAATAATGATGAAAGAATGCCAGTATCAACCATAGTCGTCGTAGTCGTAATTGAATTCGTCGACATAGACGTAGTAGTACTCGTAGTAGCCGTAATCGTAGTAGTAGTAGTAGTAGTAGTAGTAGTAGTAGCAGTAGTGACCGTAGTAGTAGTAATAGTCGCAGTAGTCGTCGTCGTGACAGCAGCAATGGTGAAAGTAGTGGTCGTAGCAGTTTTTGTCGTGGTAGTGGTAGTCGTAACAATAATAACGTTAACAACCACGGTGCTAGAGAGTCGTAGTAGTCGTAGTAGCCGTAAGATCAGAAGTAGTAGCCGTAATACTCGCCGTCGTAGTGGTAGTAGTAATAATACCCGTAGTAGCAGGAGGAGTAGTAAGAGTAGTGGTGCTCGTGGTAACAGTCGTAGAGGTCGTAATCGTAGTAGTCGTAGTCGTAATAATAATAATAATAATAGTAGTCGTAGTAGTCGTAATAGTAGTGGTACTCGTGGTAGTAGTAGTAGTAGTAGTAGTAGTAGTAGTGGTAGTAGTAGTAGTAGTAGTAGTAGTAGTAGTAGTACTAAAACTAGTAGTAGTACTAGTAGTACTAGTAGTAGTAACCGTAGTAGTCGTAGTAGAGGTGGCCGTAGTAGTCGTAGTCGTAGTAGTGGTCGTAGTAGTAGTAGTAGTAGTAGTAGTAGTAGTAGTAGTAGTAGTAGTAGTAACAGTAGTAGTAATAAAAGTAATAGTCGTAGTGGTAGTGGTAGTGGTAGTGGTAGTGGTAGTCGTACTCGTAGTAGTAGTAGTAGTAGTCGTAGTTGTAGTAGTAGTAGTAGTAGTAGTAGTAGTAGTAGTAGTAGTCGTAGTCGTAGTAGTAGTAGTAGTAGTAGTAGTAGTAGTAGTAGTAGTAGTAGTAGTAGTAGTAGTAGTAGTAGTAGTAGTAGTAGTAGTAGTAGTAGTAGTAGTAGTAGTAGTAGTAGTAGTAGTCGTAATAGTACTAGTAGTGGTCGTAATACAACTAAGGCTGACAATCACCTCTGGGCAGAGGCAGAACGTCGCTTCTGGGCTATTGTGCGTCCAACCCTACATTTTGGGCCAAAGTACGCGGGCATCAAAACTGAACGTAAATGTATACGTCATCTCGAGGCGGGCCCTCTTGTCGGGGTCGGAACAGCGCTCTAGCCGCAACTTTACTCATTGTGCCCCCCCAGGAACCCTGTCGGGCTCCTTAAGGCATCCTTTGAATTCTTGGTGGGCCTGGGAGATCCCGATGACTTGTGAAGAACAAGTCGTATCGAATTCCCACGATTCCGGAAGAGGATTTGCTGGAGTACCCCCAACTCGGCCGCCGAGATGGACGGCAGCCAAGAGGCCTGGGAAATTATGGCGCGCCAGGGCGGCGTCTGCGGAGCGGGTTCCGGGGGGGCCAGCGACGGCGCGATCTGCAGAGGCCTGCTGCCTCGGGCACGCGACTTCGGGGGCGCGCGGCCCCTGCTATGTTGGAGGATTCGCCGCCTCGGGCCCGGGGCAGGATCTCCTGGAAACGGCCACGGGCGGCAGAAACGCGCCGCCCCGAACGCGCGTTCCGAACCGTGCTCTGCAGAGCGGTGCGCCACAGGGCGGCCTCCGCAGAGCGGGTTCGCGGCCCTGCCGCCTCGGCCGGGGGGCCGAGATTCCTGGGTTTGCCGAAGGCTGGCCAAGCAAACGCCCGCCGAGGATCGTCGTCATTATTCATGGGGGGACCCTGGGGCCTCTGGAGGAATCCAGCGAATTCCCTCTCGAATCCCAAGGGCTCCTGAGGGGGAGCCGATGATTCCCGAGGGCGCCCTGCGGATTCAAGAAAAACGGGATAACCAAGAGGATCCATGCGGATACCCATCGGATTTTGTATGGACGCCGAAGTTCCCGAGGGAATCTCCGGATTTGGGCATGTCCGCAAATGTTTTGGAGGACCGTGCGGGCACCAGAGGATACCCTGAATATTCCCACAAGTCATCAGAAGACACTGATCCGCCCACCGAGAACATGCGGAATCTGATTGAAATCCATCAGGGCCTGAGGGCTCCTGAAAAGTGTTGACGAAGTCTAGAAAGTCCTGAACGATCCCTCACGAGTCCTTCGGTCTCCTGGGAAATCCCAATGGGATTACGAAAGTGCTGAAGGATTCAGAAGAATCCCAGCGTAATCTCTCGCCAGGTGATCTGAGGAATTCAGCGGAATCCTGGCGAACCCCAAAGATATGTATGCAATCTGGAAGTATATTTGGGGAATCTATGGGATCATCAGGCATCCCCCAAAACATTGAATTCGAAATGTCCAAGACAAGCTGGGAGATTTTGGCGATTCCGAACAGCACATGAAGGATTCAGAAGGATCATAAGGAATCCACACACAACTGACAAGTGTGTAAGTAATGTAGGGAGTCCTGCGGCATCCAGAGAATCAGTGGAGCCCAAAAGAATCCCATCATATTCAACCGAATCCCCACGGGAATCTGCGGAGTCCTGAATTAATCAAATGGGTAATAAAAAAACCATTCGGGAATCTAACACATCCGGAAACATTCTGAACAATCCTGAGGGGGCTTCCGTGAATATGCGGAGTCTCCTTGGAAGTCATCAGAAGTATGCTGGCTCTTGGGAAACGTCCCGGGGAATCCGTCAGGAGTCTTTCGGTATCCTGAGGAATCCCGAAAGATTCTGCGGAATACTGAGCAACTGAAAGAATCTGGGGGATCCTGAAGAATTATTGGGACGCACAGCATCCGGAAGAACCCTCCGAAATTTGGGGGATCGTCAAGCATCCCCAGGGAATCTGACTATTTTCATATATGCGAATTGAAGGAAACTGATCTATCCGGACGATTCTTGAAAGCACATGAGGGATTCCGAAAGATCACGAAGAATACCAACGCAACACTAGCAACTGTTGAAAGAAACATGATGAGTCTTACGGAATCGACGGAATTACGGGATCCGGACACATTATTAGGATTCTGGATAATTCCGACAATATTCAGCGGAATCGCCAGGGAATCTCCGGGATCTTGAAGAAATTAGGGGAGCCATGCAAAATTCCAAAAGAGACAAAGAAAATTTACAGAATTCTGAAGAGACCTGATGCACCGTGGGGAATCCTGGAAAGAATCCGCGAAATGGGGAGGAATCCGTGCGGATTCCCCAGCGGGTCGTCCAGATAACAAAGGAAGCCTTGAGGATTCCCAAGAGAGCCCCGGTACCACAGTCACTTGCGAGCAGGGATTGGGTAAGATTTGTATGAGTGTCGCATCACAGACTGCGACGGGTGTTATAATCGTCATATGCGTGCTGTGAAAAAGAACTGTGGTTTTTAGATGGTATTGCTACCGTGTGTGTTGCATGTGCAATGTATGTGTATTGTCAATCAAAATGGGACAGCCGAGCGGTCATTCGCTGTCCCTGGACGCGTGGCTGGAAACAGCTTATGCGGTGCGGATTGTTGTTGTCGTTGTTAATGTTGATGTTGTTGAACTCTCACTTCTGAAGAGCAATTATTGTTGACCCCCCTCACCGGTGCAAATTGTTTTTTCTAAATCAAAATGTGCCCCTCGACGCTCGCACCCTGTTCTTGAAAGGGAAAGTCTTCCTGCTCAAACTGTGCCCCTGGCCCCCCGGATTGCAACAACAACGGTTCCCGCCTCAGACTTCCTCTAAATTTACTCAGCACCCCCGCTCCCGCCTGAGACTTCCTCACCATTTACTCAGGAGCGGTGCTCCCGCCTCTGGCTGCCTCTCAATTAAGTCAGGACCCCCGCTCCCATCTGAGACTTCTCCACAATTTACTCAGGAACAGCGCTCCCGCAAAAGACTTCCTCGCAATTGAATCAAGAACTCCTCGCGATGTAACCCAAACCCCGCCCCGCGACAGAGAACTCTTCACATTTTATTTGGGCACTGCGCTCTCGCCTGTGACGTCCATGCAATGTACTCAGACATCGCGCTTTCGACGCTCAGGAAACACGCTGCGCCAAGGACGCCGTCACAAATTACTTAGGAATCGCGCTCTCGCCATACGCAGGCATCCCGCTTGAGTGTCCCACCCGCCCGACCCGCCCGTCAGGGGATCGCCCGCCCGTCGTGGGCTCCCGCCCGAGACTTCCATCAGGAACGGCGGTTTCGCCTAGGATGTCCTCGAACGTTCACGCGCTTACCTTCCTGCTCCTCCTCCCTCTCCCTTCTCCCCCCTCCCTCCTCTCCTCCCTTCTCTCTCCCTCCTCTCTTCGCTCATCCTTATGCCTCTCTGCCCTATCCCCTCTCCCTCCTCTCCCTCCTCCCTTCTCTCTCCCCTCTCCTGCCTCCTCGCTCTTTCTGTCTCTCTCTCCCTTCTCTCTGTCTCTCTCTTTCTCTACCTCTCTTACATGTATGTTACTATCTCTCTCTCTCTCTCTGTTTCGTTCTCTCTCTCTCTCTGCCTCTCTCTCTCTGCCTATACTCAACCGCCTCCCTCTTTGCTCCTTCTTTCCTGGCGTGTTCCCTTTTCCTTCGTTCCTCCCCCTCCCTTCCTCCCACCCCCATTCGTTCCCACTCCAAAAAAATCTTGTTACAGGGCCCACACAAATGCCAATGGCGGGCACATGTACGCCCACGTGGGATCGTCCGCCCGTTCAGGTTTGCCCGCCTGTCTAAGCCCGCCGCCCCCCGAGAAGAGAAATGATCCCCCCAAAGGGGGTTGTGATCGAAGACAGAAAGGGCTGGTATCGAGGGTGTGGGGCACTCGTTTAGAAGGACACACGGGCAAATAAGAGCGAGCAACCTTAGAATGATTGTTGTTGTTGTTATACTTGTTAATGTTGTCGTTGTGTTGTTGTCGTCGTCACCCCCGCGACCCCGCTCGCGACCCACCCGCGACCCACCCGGGACCCGCCCGCGACCCACCCGTGACCCACTCGCGCCGCACCCTGCGACCCACTCGCGACCCAACCCGCCAAACCAGGGCCCAAACCAAGCAGATCCTGAGGACGTCCCCAGCAGAATCGCCCAAACCAGGCTCCACCCACTCCTTAATCAGAGTGAGGGGGCCGAACAGTCATTCATTGTCCCTGGGTGCAAGGCTGAAGCGTCGAGCAGTGGTGAAGATTATGTTTGTTGCGTTGTTGTTGCTGTTGTTGTTTGTCGTCGTCCCACCCGCGACCCACCCACGACCCACCCCGCGACCCACCCTGCGACTCATCCCGCGACCCACCCCGCGACCAACCCCGCGACCCACCCGCGACCAAACCCGCGACCACCCCGCGACCTACCCCGCGACCCGCCCGCGACCCACCAACGACCCACCCGCGACCCACCCTGCGACCCACCCGTGACCCACCCCGCAACCCATCCGCGACCCACACGAGGCCCACCAACGACCCATCCGCGACCCACTTGCGACCCACCCGCGACCCACCCCGCGAACCAGCCACGACCCAGCCGCGACCCAGCCGCGACCTACCCACATTTGTTTAACGAAAAATTCGGCGCCTGCGGCGGGCTCGTTGTATAATGTGTGAACATTCGGCGCCTGCGGCGGGCTCTTCCAGAGACTCGCCAACTGCCGACGTCCCCACCGCCCCATCACTCGTATCCGCATCTGCGGGGTGCTACGGGTAAAATTCGAATTGAAGGAAGGGATCCACCCAGGGCTCCACCCCCGGCGCGAGCCCGTCTAGAGTTTTATGGGGGGGGGGGGTTGGACCACATGTCCGGCGAGGTGGACGGGGTCGGGTGCGGAAATGTTTCCGAGTCTGTAGTTGTAGGAAAATTGTGAACTGGCAGTCGTCACAGTCGTAGTAGTCCTAATCGTAGGCGTAGGCGCAGGCGTAGTCGTTGTGATCGTGGTAGTAGTAGTAGTAGTAGTAGTAGAAGAAGTAGTAGTAGTAGTAGTAGTAGTAGTAGTAGTAGTAGTAGTAGTAGTAGTAGTAGTAGTAGTAGTAGTAGTAGTAGTAGTAGTAGTAGTAGTAGTAGTAGTAGTAGTAGTAGTAGTAGTAGTAGTAGTAGTAGTAGTAGTAGTAGTAGTAGTAGTAGTAGTAGTAGTAGTAGTAGTAGTAGTAGTAGTAGTAGTAGTAGTAGTAGTAGTAGTAGTAGTAGTAGTAGTAGTAGTAGTAGTAGTAGTAGTAGTAGTAGTAGTAGTAGTAGTAGTAGTAGTAGTAGTAGTAGTAGTAGTAGTAGTAGTAGTAGTAGTAGTAGTAGTAGTAGTAGTAGTCGTAGTCGTAGGTAGTAGTAGTAGTAGTAGTAGTAGTAGTAGTAGTAGTAGTAGTAGTAGTAGTAGTAGTAGTAGTAGTAGTAGTAGTAGTAGTAGTAGTAGTAGTAGTGTAGTAGTAGTAGTAGTAGTAGTAGTAGTAGTAGTAGTAGTAGTAGTAGTAGTAGTAGTAGTAGTAAGTAAGTAGTAGTAAGTAGTAGTAGTAGTAGTAGTAGTAGTAGTAGTAGTAGTAGTAGTAGTAGTAGTAGTAGTAGAGTAGTAGTAGTAGTAGTAGTAGTAGTAGTAGTAGTAGTAGTAGTAGTAGTAGTAGTAGTAGTAGTAGTAGTAGTAGTAGTAGTAGTAGTAGTAGTAGTAGTAGTAGTAGTAGTAGTAGTAGTAGTAGTAGTAGTAGTAGTAGTAGTAGTAGTAGTAGTAGTAGTAGTAGTAGTAGTAGTAGTAGTAGTAGTAGTAGTAGTAGTAGTAGTAGTAGTAGTAGTAGTAGTAGTAGTAGTAGTAGTAGTAGTAGTAGTAGTAGTAGTAGTAGTAGTAGTAGTAGTAGTAGTAGTAGTAGTAGTAGTAGTCGTAGTAGTAGTAGTAGTAGTAGTAGTAGTAGTACTAGTAGTCGTAGTCGTAGTAGTAATACTATTAGTAGGAGTAGTAGTAGAAGAAGAAGATAAAGAAGGGAGCCGTAGTAGTAGTAATCGTAGTAGCAGTAGCAGCATACGGTTGTGGTTGAAAGAAATGGCCGCCGTCGAATCGGACATCGTGATTTGCCTTCGTACTGTGGGCTAGAGTCGCCACCTGGCTTCTCGCCCGATCCTCCCCAGGAGAGGTGTGATACATTCCGAAACTGTAGAACGCTGGCCTCCCGACCTACCCTAAACCACCTTGGTTGCTTAAAAACTTCGACTAGGATTTAAGTTCAGAAGCTGCGTGGCAATGATAAGGGAGAACTGGCAACGGCGGACAAAACACCGACCGGTAATCGCGATACATCGCAGGCAGATCGGCGATAGGCTCTCGATCGCAAATCCGTACGTTCCTGGGCAGGTTTGGGCCATCGGGCCCACATCGGCGATCAATGGGCGATTGTGGGCCGATGCATCCCCCCCATATGCCCATCCCCCCCTATCGTTGTCCCCGAGGAGGTCGTAAGTTCGAAGCTGGAGCTCGGCTACGTCCGATCGGCATCTCTGCAGACCACCGAGGACAAAGACATAGCTCAGGGAGGTGCACGTGCAAATGCCATCGGAACTGGAATTAGGAGGAGGAGGAGGAGGAGGAGGAGGAGGAGGAGGAGTACAAAGAACTGAATAACACATTCACTCTGGACGGTCCGCGCGGAATTTCTTGCATCTGCGCTGGACCCCCGCCCTGGCACGCGGAGCGCGCCAGGGGCGGCGCCGGAGGCGCCGCCAGGGGGGGGGGCAAGCGCAGATCCAAGAAATCCCCCTCGGGGCTCTGACAGTTCATGTTTACAGAGATGTTTCTGATTCGAATTCTACTACCTGGTGGCGCCATCGGAGGTAGCATCTTGTATTGGGGGTTCCATGCGTCCCCCCGTACGCCCCCCCATCGTTGCCCCCTTTTCGTTGCCCTGGGGACAGACCTGGATCTTCCTGGGGGCCGTGCTCCCCAATCTCCGATGCCTAGGTGTCCCACCCAACTGCTGCTTTCTAGAAATCGAGTGGGGGGTCGACTACAGAATCGATGTACCCCAACATTGATTGGTTCGTCGAGTCCAGAAGAAATGCGTATAATGTCCTTAGATCTACGAGCATCCGACGTGTGACTCAACGAGAACATCAAATCTGGAGCAATTCAACTCTGTAGTCGATGTCCGAATCGAAGAAAAACAACGCCCTCGAGGTGCTTATGCGACGTCTTGTTTTTGTTCCATACACGGGCCCGGCAGCCCCGACCCTTGCCCCGGGACTTCAATCGGGTCTGTCCCTCTACAGGAAGAAGATTGGAAAATGGTCAACAAAGAATCAGGGGTGGTCAACAAATAATCAGGGGACGATTTGTCGATCACTTTTTACCATTTGGGGGGGCAGGCTTCGAACATTTTGCATTTTTTTCCTGCGAAAGCCGTCCGTAGGGGGACACGCCCGACTTCACCCGGGAACGGTCTTTCGTCCCGAATCGTTTTTGGGATGGCTCGGGGATCTTCTGACCCGGGTCAATCCAGACCCGGGTCAGCAGGAAACCAAAAACTGCAATGCAGGGAAAAAAAAACTGCAACACAGGTCCTCGCAAACCCGGGTCAGCCAATGTGTGCGGCCGCCTCGCGGCCACGAGCGGCTCCCTAACCCGGGTCAGCCAGAGGGGGCCTTCGCAGGATCCTGCAGGATCCGGCGCCCTGGCTGACCCCCGTTTGCACTGACCCCCGTCTCGAGGCTCCCGAATGGCCCAAGTGCCCGGCGAGGGCCCGGCCGCCTCGCGGCCTCCACCCGCTTGCCCCCCCCCCACACCACACATGCGACGTTCCTGCTTTTTTGTCAATACAGTCGGCCTTGATCGGACAAGACACGCGAGAGGACACATGACCCTTCCGAGGGCCACGTTGCCACAGGGATGTAGGGAGCATGGGTCTCGCGAGGCAAAGGACGCAAGGGTACCCATGATTTGGCAGGCTCGACCTACTAATCTGGGGCGACTGTACGCGGCCCCCCAGGTCCTGAGCGTCTTCTCAGGGTGGAGGGCTCAGGGTGACGTCCAGATGGACTCTTGCAACTCGAAAATCAGTCCGTCCTCTGATTCACCTTTTGCGGATCCGAGCCTCGCAGACCAATCGACACCGCATCTCAGATTCCACACCCCTGTGCCCTCCACCCCAAAGAAAACCCTCGGAAGTCCCGACCCTCTACCCCTTCCCCAGGGAGCGGTTCTACATCCCGAGCCGCTTCTTGACGGCTCCTGGGCCCGGCGAAGGCCCCGGGAGGCCGAGAACGGCCACAAAGGCCTCCCGCCGTGACCTCTTTGCTGCCGCTCTCTCCACGACGCTCGGGTCGGGCAAAAGGGGGGGATAGCAAAGGGGGGGGTTGAGAATCAGCTCACGTAGCTGATTTTCCTGGCGCCTCCCGGCGCCGGAGGCGACCATGTATCGAGGAATCGGCCCCTCGGTGGGGCCGAAACCAGCTGCATGCAGCAGATTTCGTAACCCCCCCTTTCCCAATCCCCCCCTTTCGCCCGACCCGACGCTCTCTCCACGACGCGATCTCGTGCCCAGGCCTGCGGCCCCCGTGCCGGAGCTGCGCCCGCACCGGTGCCCTCGCGGCCCGGGGGCACGGGGGCGCGGTCCCCGTGGGTGCCGTAGGGAGCCCAGAGAGGACGTACGCGCCCAGCTATGTGCATGAGCACGGCCCCTCGGTCCGCGAGACCGGCCGCGTGACGCGAGCATTCGCGCAGAGCGTGCCCTCGGAACCAGCGTGGATTCATGCACGCGTACGTCCTTTTCTGTGGCTCCCGAGGTGCGATCCCCGTGGGTGGCTTCCTCGCGGGGCAGGCGCGCAGCGCGACGACGAGGCCGAGCACGAGGACGACGGCCACCACCGCGCGACGACCGCAGCGCCCACGACGACGACCGCGGCCACGACAGCGCCGTGCCCGTGGCGTGGCGGCCGAGCAGTGCACACCGCGAGGCGACGGACAACGGCCAGAGCCGTGACACAGGCCAAGCCTCCCGCCGTGACTGACTGCCTACCGGACCACCCCAACCCAACCCGAAGACCCGAATTTCGGGTTGGGGGGGGGGGTACGGGTTCCATATGTGTTTTCTCGATGTTCCCCGACCCCCCCGAACTGGAAATGGAGGGCAAATCGAGACCTTCGGGTTGGGTTGGGGTGGTTTGGTGGGTGGTGAGTGACCTGCTACGACACGATCGTGTCTGGGTTGGGCGCCGTCCGAAGCGTCGCGCCCGCCCCGCTCATTTGAGCAGGGACCGACCGCCCCGGCATTCCTAGAGTCAACTAGGCCTACCACGACATGCTCTTAGAACCCGGCAGTGTTCTCGTAAGCAACACACTGCTGCTAGAGCATAATAATTACTCGAGGTGTGAAAACAAGCCGGTTCCAGCCGGAAGTGGTCTGAGAACACCACGTGCAAACCACAAGACTTCATCAGAACATTCTTTGGTCGGGGATCTGCTGACCCGGAACAATCCAGACCCGGGTCAGTCAGCCCTTGCAGAATCCTGCAGGATCCTGCAAGATGCTGCACCCAAACCCGGGTCAAGGCGGTAGATCCTGGAGGATCCTGCGCCCAAGCCCGGGTCAATGCGACCCTGGCCCTGCAGGCTCCTGCAAGATCGGGCGTTCTGGCTGACCCCCGCTTGCAGTGACCCCAATCTCAAGGCTCCCGATTTGGCGGGCCTGTATGAAGGGGCCCTGGGACACACAAGTAAACACACAATCAACAGGATTCCCCATATTTCCCCATATCGTCTGGGTTCTTGCCTTCCCCCCCCACTTCCCATAGTTTCCCAATATTTCCTGAGGACTCGACGGCTCATTGTGTCTGCGTGTTTTTTCCCCCTCCTGCCTGTATCGGCGGTGGACAAACCTCCCTTCAGTAGACCTCTCCCCTTAGCGAAAACGGCCTGGGACCGAAACCGACGGACCTGGACCCGCAAAAAGGACGGCCGCGACGCCCTCTCGCGAGCCGAAAACGGCCGATTCCTCAATCGACGTGTCAGGGTAGGAGGCCTGTCCACCCCCGACAAATAAACACACAAACAACAGGATTCCCCATATTTCCCCATATCGTCTGGGTTCTTGCCTTCCCCCCCCACTTCCCATATTTTTCCAATATCTCCTGAGGACTCGACGGTTCATTGTGTCTGCGTGTTTTTCCCCCCTCCTGTCTGTATCGGCGGTGGACAAATCTCCCTTTAGTAGACCTCTCCCCTTACTGAAGACGGCCTGGGACCGAAACCGACGGACCTGGACCCGCAAAAAGGACGGCCGCGACGCCCTCTCGCGAGCCGAACACGGCCGATTCCTCAATCGACGTGTCAGGGTAGGAGGACTGTCCACCCCCGACTTCTGGGTTCTTCCATTGATGCTACTGACCGTCGCCTTAAAACGACGCGAAGATCGGGACAAAATCGGATCAGGATAACTCGAAATCTCTGATAAGATAACTCGAAATCTCTGATAATCGGCGGGTTTGGAGGATGTATTGAGCGCCGCGGCCGCTCCAGAGCGTTCCGGAACGCTCTGAGAGCGCTCCGGAACGCTCTGGAGCGATTTATCCCGATCCTAGCCCTGTTTTAAGGCTTCTGGGTTCTTCCACTGATGCTCGCCACTGCTCGCCTCCTGCCGCGGCTCCTTCCGCCGCGCGCCCCGCCCGCCGGCCCGCGCGCTCCGGGCGCGCGCCCCGCGCTCGGGCGCTCGCGCGCCCGGCCGGCTGCGGGGCCGGAGCGGCGGCGCGCGCGCGCGTCGCGCGAGGGGAGGGCGGGGCGCTCGTCGCGCGCGGGAGGAGACGCGCGCAGGGCGCCCGCGAGGCCACGCCCGGCGCCAAGAGCCCTCCCTGAAACAGGGCTATAGGATCCCGCCCCAGAATACTCGCGTACACCCTTCGAAATGCTTAAGAAATCATGGGTTAAGAAACTCATAGTCTCAGAACTTGAATAAAAACCCCACATTTCCATTAAAATCTTAGGATTTACGTTGAAACGTTAAGGAAAATCGAGACTCTGGCCGAAAACTTGGGTTTTCTTAAGCATCGCCTAAGGCGTACATGCGTTTTCCCTGCCACACCCCAGCAACGACGACGACAAGGGAGCGACGACGGGCGAGAGGAGCGGGATAGAGGCCACGGAGCCGGGAGAAGAAGAGAGCACGCGACAGCAGAAGCCGCGGAAGAGGGGCGAGGAGAGAGGAGGAGAAAGCAGGCAGCGGAGGGGGGGGGTGGCAACGTAGAAAACATCCGTATGGCATCTATGCGTACATGCCACGCTTGAAAAACCCATTGTGTGCTACCACGCTCAGAGCTTGAGCTCGTCGAGCAGCTGGATGCGCCGCTCAAGGGAGCCCCGCGGGGCCTGGCCGACGAGCTGCTGGCCCCCGGCTTTCTTCATGAGGGCGAGCGCTCAGAACGCTCTGGAGCGCTCCAGAGCGTTCTGGAGCGCTCTCAGAGCGTTCCAGAACGCTCTGGAGCGGCCGCGGCGTCCAATACGCATCCTCCAAACCCGCCGATTCTCCGAGATTTCGAGTTATCCCGATCCGATGTTGTCCCGATCTTCGCGCCGTCTTACTCCCAGCCCGAGCCTCGCACGCTCTGCCTGGGAGCTTGCCCGCGCGCGGCCGCTCGCGCGCCCGTGGCGTGGAGCACGGCCCTCCGCAGTCGCCCGGCACCGGATGCCCCGGCTCTGCCTCCTGCTGCGCCGCCTGCTGCTGCCCCGACGCCGCTTGCTCCGCGGCCCTCTGGTCATCGGACTCCACATGTTCTGCGGCCTTTCGGCCCCCCACGCCGGTCGGAAGAGACACCATCGAAACGTGTGTGAAGTGCGGGTGGGAAGGACACAAAATCCGCGGAAGCCGAAATTGGGTGTTTTTTGGGCGGCGGGCGACCCGTGAAAACGGCAAAGGACGGGCCGCAGAGGCAAGGACACAAGGGTATCCTAGATGAAGGCGCGCGTCCTTACTAGGCGCGTTGACTGTGGGTAAGAAGATGAAGTAGGAAGGCGGCGAAAGTATAGATTGGATTCGGGCCCGCCCACATAAAAACAGAAAGCAGCAAAAACACATACCGATTCTGGAGAAGGTAGACGGCGCTTGAAGTAGTTTGGGATATGGATATCCCAAAACACATATTTTCAACGACCGGCGTGTACACAAAACCAAGGTTCCTCATATGTCCAATACTTTCTGGAGGCTCGTCTTCCACTCCACTTCCCACATTGTTTAAAAAATTCCCGCGCGGTGGTCCTTTCGAAGGCAAATGTCTCGAGACAGCATCCGACCGACATAGATCGGTATCTCTGAGAATCGGCGACTTTGGAGGATCTCACGGGCGCCGCGGCCATTTCAGAGCGTTCGGAACGCTCCGAAAACGTTCCGCAGCGCTCTGGAACGGATTTATCTGCGTCCTCGCCCTATCCGAGCGGGGCTGCCGCGCGGGGACACGCAAACCAATGTATACAAATACCACGATTTCCTGTATGTTGAGTATGTTATGCATGGTCGTCTTCCCCTCCACTTCCCATATTTTCCACATTTTCCGCGCCGTGGTCCTTTCGAAAGCAGAAAATTCGAGACAACATCAGACCAATATAAATCGGGAGTCTCTGAGAATCAGCGGCTCTGGAGGATGTCTCGGGCGCCGCGGCCGTTTCAGAGCGTTCCAGAATGCTCTGCGAGCATTCCGAAATGTTCTGGAACGGATGTATCCCGATTCTAGGCAAGGCCGACTCGGATGGGGGGCCCAGGGACATCCAAACAAATAGACACAAATCCCAAGATGTCCCACAGTTTCGACATGTACCTTCGCCTTCCCCTCGCCTTCCCATGAGTTCCATACGTTCTCAGGTGATTAGTTGTGCCTGCGTGCTTCCTTCCCTCCTCGAAGGCCGCAGAAGCGAAGTGACCTTGAGGCTCCAGAGCCCTGCGCGTAAACGACGGGCCCCGACGACGTCTGCGGAGGGCGTGCTGCCCCCGCGGGTCCTGAGCGCGCCCGCCCTCCGCCGACCTCGGTGAATGCCCCCGTCGGGGATTCTCCTCGACGGGGACATTCACTGAGGTCGGCGGAGGGACATTCTCCTCGACGGGGACATTCACTTAGTGATCTCCTCGCTGCGAGGCCTCTCATACTTTCAGGCCGTGGCCAGGCCCGCGCGTGCGGCGCCGGGTGCCGAAGCAGAACGACAGGGCACGTTCAAGGCCATCCACGAGGGACCCTGATGGGGGACGATGATGATGCTGATGCTGATGGCGATGATTATGCTGATAATGAGGATGATGATGATGATGATCTCTCTCTCTCTCTCTCTCTCTCTACGTTGAGACTCCCTGTTCGCCTGACGAAGCACGGTGCACGAGCGACAGCCAACTGGAATCACGGTCGCGAGGCCTACTAAAAGTCGAGGCCCCCTCGATAGCACGAGGGGCCTGCTGCGCACTCCAAGGTGACGAGATAAAACGCGCGAGCGGAACCATTCGTCACGAAGCACTGGCCCCCAAACAAGCACTGGAGCGGCACTAGCGGCAGCTGGCCGCCACCGCCCACACGCTTGCAGGGCGCATTCAGACGCCTGAATGCCGCCCACTGCTACTAAAAACGCCAGCGGTCGAAAACTTCAAATCCCACGAAGCTTCCGCTTTCGCGAAACATCTCTCGAGTTGCACACACTAGAAGAGGGGGAAGGGATCTCACGATAAGCCGAGAGGCCTCTCAGATACTCCGCTGGCCCTCCATTCTCACAATGAACTCTAGATTCGGAATGGACTCCATCACATTGAACTCTGGATTCAGAACGACCTCCCCATATCGTAGTGAACTCTGGACTCAGAACGACCTCTATCGCGGCCAACTGCAGCACTGAATTCTGAGCGAACTCCGCAGCCTGGCCCACTCGATGTCGCATGGACTCCCAACTCTCGGGATCTCACGACTGCGGCTGCTCCTGGAACTCGCCCAGTTTCACGAGGCCCGCGACCACTTTCCGAACGTTTGGATTGCGTGGAGGGCCCCTTTCTCGATCTCCACCTCTGGCTTGAGAGCGATGGCATTCATGATCTCTGTTGCCACCGTCCTCACCTCGGGTATGACCAGCAGCTCTATCTTGAACCTGTCCTTGTCGCCCCACGCTTTCTGACGGTAGCACTTCTTCTGGAAGCAAGTGATCACGTGTGCTCCCACCGCATTGATGTCCGACTGGCTGGTGTGGTACGCGATCAGCGCGGTTTTCTTCTTGTCTGGGACTGACTTGTCGGCTCGCACACAGTTCACCAGCTCGATCCAGGCGCGAACGTGAGAGGGCACCAGTTGGGAGCGCTCCTCGGAGGTGGTGGTGGCCTGCTTCTCCTGCTCGTAGGCTTTGGCTCCCTTCTTGATCGGCTCGAGGTATGGGTGATGTTCGTCGACGAGCGCCACCTGTCCCAGCACGCCTTGGATTCGCCTGTTGGAGCTGTCGATGCCCACCACGCTCTTGGCCGTGTTGATGGCCAACTCCCTCACGTCCTGATCCATGCCCGCCGAACCCACCGCTCTGTGCTTGGTCGCCGGCGTCGCCGAGGGAAGGGTCATCAGCTTGTCCATCTGCGACGGCGAGAGAGGGCTCCACGTACGTCCCTTCGGCAAAGTGCGATCTGATGTGCTCGTGGAGAGCGGGTAGGGAAGAGAAAACCAATGTCGTGCACGAGAACGGGCAAGCGAGAACTGCGGGAGCCTGGAGTGTCGCCAGGCCTGAGATGGCTGAACCCCCACGGACAGGGCAGCTCGGTGGAAGCTTCTGCCCTCGAGCCTCAAGATGTCGACGGACCGTATCCATGCTGGAAAAACACCGTTCACACCAGGGACATTGGTTACACACTGCTGCCTGACGCCATCGAGCACGCAGATGATGATGATGATGGGTTTGGTGGGCCTTGAGCTGTCGCAGGGAATGACACGCATACGTACATCGGCACCCCGTCGCTTCCATGATGATGATGATGATGATGATGATGATGATGATGATGATGATGATGATGATGATGATGATGGTGGTGGTGATGATGGTGATGGTAATGATGATGATAATGCTGATACTGCCCATGGCAGTGACGATGACGACGATGGTGACCATGATGATGATGATGATGATGATGATGATGATGATGATGATGATGATGATGATGATGATGATGATGATGATGATGATGACAAGTATGGGGATGATCATGATGATGTTGATGCTGATGCTAATGATGAAGATGATGATGGTGATGGTGATGATGGATAATATGATGATGACGATGCTGATAATGATGATGATGATGATGATGATGATGATGATGATGACGATGATGATGATGATGATGATGATGATGATGATGATGATGATGATGATGATGATGATGCTGATCCTGATTATGATGATGAGGATGACGATGATGCTGAACCTGATTATGATGGTGATGATGATGCTGATGCTGATGATGATAACGATGATGGTGACAAGGAGGAGGAGGAGGAGGAGGAGGAGGCAAGACATCGACGAGAAACCTCGGGTAGGAGCAAAAGAACCTGTCGGGGAGGAGGGCGTGGCGAGTCGCCACCTCCTCGTCCTATTTCTCCAATTCCCTCTCCTGCGGCTGTCGCTGCTGCTTGTACCCCTCCCTCTTCCCTTCCTCCTCCTTCCACTCCCCTCTTCTGGGAGCATCTGAGAATGCGCCGCAGAACGAAGTCGCCAAGCCGCTTGTTCAAACAGCTCACCCCCGACACCGCTCGTGCCCCCCAGGAGGGCGCCTGCGGGCCCTGCCTCCGCGCGGGCGGCAGGGCCCGCCAATCAGGGCCACGGTCGTGCCGCTCGGGGCGCCCGGGAGGGAACGGAAGCCAGGAGGGCCACCGCCACACTGAAGGGCGCCCAAGACACACAAATAAATACACACAAATAAAAAGATTCCCCATATTTTCCCATTTTTTCTGTGTTTCTGTCTTCCCCCCCACTTCCCATATTTTCCCATATTTCCCTGGAAATCAACAAATAATTGTGTCTGTGTGTTTTTTCCCCTCCTGACACACGTACGACGAACAGAAGCGGGCCGTACGCGAGATGGCACAGCGACCTCACGCAGCGGCTCACGCGGACCGCCGGCGCGGCCCGCCACATTGGAAGTGAGGGCGCTCGCGCGAGACCTCGCGCGGACAACTTGCGCGCCAATGACGGTGAAAACGCTGTTTTTTTGCATCGCCCACTGGGGGATAAGGGCAAATCCAGACTAAATCGGTCCCCGGACTCCTCAAAGGGTCCACCTGGTGTAGTTTTGTTCACCGGATCCGTTTTCGGGGGTCCCAGGGCCAGAAACCAGTTCTTGACACCGAATAAGGTTAAACAAACCTGGTCGAACCGAAAGGGCCTCGAACGTATCCCTATCCCGAAGATTGACAAGCCCGAAGGCGATGCCACCCTCAGGAATACGCCCTCAGAAACTAAGGGGATCCGGAAGATCGGCATCGAGATCAGGCGTTACGAATCATAGGGATAGGGATGTGTTCCAGGCTGGTATTGAAAAGTTAATGAGGGGCCGACCGTTCCGGCATTCCTGCAGGCATACCACGAGATGTCTTTAGAGTGGAGGAGTGTCCTAATAACAACAGCAATGTTCTTGGAGAGTAAAGCCGATGCTTCAAAACACGACAACCTCAACCACATATGAAGGGCAACTCTACGGGGGGACTGGCATTCGGGGGGATGCATCGACCATCGACCTGGATCTTGCGATACACCGCCGATAGATCGGCGATAGGCCGCCGATCATGGATCCGCACCTTCCTGTGCAGGATGGGGCTAGCGTGACCCACCTCGGCAACCATTGGACGACTGGGGGTCGATGCGTCCCCCTTAATTATGCCCCCTATCGCTGCCCCCGAAAATCCGTTCTGAGAGCATGCCGTGCAAACTACAACGGGCTCTCAGAGCATTCTGCGGTGTGCCTACAGGCAGGCCAGGACGCCTCGCCACTGCTTGACGCTAGGAATCGGCGACGCGCCTGGGGGGGAAGCGAGCAGCGGCGGGCCTTCCCAGAGATCGCCGCTGCTCAGGAGGCCTCCTCCTCAGAGATCGCATGCGAGGCTTCGCCTCGCCTGCGATCTCACCTGAGAAGCCTCGCCTCCTTCTGAGAAGGCCTCCTCCTTCTCACCTCCCCCCCCCTCGCCGCCGACTATAGTGGGAGGCCTGGAACTGGGCACCAACACCAAGACAGAGGGCTGCCTCCACAGGGGGAGGTGATCCTAGATTTCGGTGTTTGTGGTAATCTTTCGGCCACCTTGGAAGCCATAATATTACCACCATCGCCGAGATCGGGATCTGCTCCCCTCGGTGGAGGAACACCGCCGATCTTGGTGTTGGTGTCAACCTCTAGGCCTGCGATATAGGCAAGCCAGGACTCCTCGCCACTGCTTGATTGAAGGGGCCCCAGGACACATAAATAAATACACACAAATAAAAAGATTCCCCATATTTTCCCATATTTTCTGGGTTTCTGTCTTCCCCCCCACTTCCCATATTTTCCTATATTTTCTGGGGGATCGACGATTCATTGTGTCTGTGTGTTTTTCCCCTCCTGATTGATGCTATGCAGCCGCGCCCCGCGCTCTTTCGGCCCCCCCGCCGCGCGCGCGCGCTCTCGGCGGCCGCCAGCGCTCCCCCCGCGCCCTCGGCGGCCGGCGGCGGCGGCGCAGCTGCGCGCACCGGCCCCGCGCGCTGCCATCCTGGGAGGGGCGCCGCCGGCCACAGCGGGCGAGCTCCCGATGGCCCTCGCCCCGCGCTGGCCCGCGGGAGGAGGGCTGCCGAGATCCTCCTGCTCCATATATGTATGTATGTGCAAACATGCATATGTAGATAGGTGTAGACATGCATGCATGCATGCATGTATGCATGTACGTACGCAGGTGTGTCATGACTGCCTGTCGGTCCGCCTGTTTGCATGTGTGTATGCTTGTTTGCATGCAGGCATGGATGCATCTACGCATATACATATATATATATATATACACATATATATATATATATATATATATGTATATATATATATGTATGTGTGTGATTGCATAGTATGTGTGCACGTACATGCATGTGTATGCGCATATGCATATGTGTACGTAAACGGGCATATGTCTAAGCACGTGTCTAGGCATGTACATCTACTTGTATTTTAAAGGAATACATGTGTGTACGTGTATGTGTATGCATATGGTATATGTGTATATGTTACGAACATGTATATTCATGTGTATGTATATCCCTATATAAATGTATATATATACACACGCCTCCTGGCACGTTGAGGCGTGGAAGAATGCCAAGTGCTGTCTGGCAAGCACCAACCTATTCCTCTCCCCACAGAGTGGTTCGTGCACCGCAGCTCCAGCCGAAGGACCCGGGCGGCCATGCTGCTTCCCTGGGGCCCCCGAAGCATTCCCAGACGGCCCAGGAAGCCTCCGTGACGGCCTCAGATGGCCCAAGATGGCCTCGAGACGGCCCTCGAGACGGCCTAAGAGGGCACCAAGAGGGCCCCAAAGCGGCCCAAAAGAGTGCCAAGATGGCCCAAGAGCGGCGCTTCCCCCGCTTTCGCGGCCGTGGCGGCGGCGCAACTACGCGAGCGGTCCTGGGCGCGGCCGCTCTTACTTAACCAACCTCCATCTCATCCCTATCCCGAAGATTGACAGGCCCAAAGGCGATGACAATCTCAAGGATGCGCCCTCGGAAACTGAGGGGATCCGTAATATCGGCATCGAGATGTGGTGATACCGATCACAAGGATCCAATCGGGGTTGGTTGGAGAGAGTACGCGAGAGGACATGAGGCCCTTCCGAGAGCCACATTGCCATAGGAATGTTGGAGGCATGGGTCGCGAAACACAGGACACAATGCTACCCTTGATTTGGCAGGATCAACCTATTTAGGGCGATGGCGGGACTGTGTTTCGTGGGGCCTGGTTTGATGAAATGTACCCCCCGCCTCATTGCACTGACCGGAACTGCCGTCACCCGAACAAACACCAACTACTGCAGACTTGGTTTCATGATTATGGTGCATGTTTTGTGGCTCTGGGCCCCGAACCACTACTCCTGCTGCCCTTTACCCAGGGTCCTGGCTGTATCCGACCTGTTAGTCAACCTTGTCCCTCGTCTGCCGCCTTTGTTCTGCCTCGTCCTCGCGCTCGTACGTCCTCGATCTGGCGGCGAACGAGAGGGGGAAGTGAGAAGGGGCGGGCCTTCTCCGAAGGCGCGGAAGTCCCCCGGCCTTCTGAACAGTTTTCTGAGCCTTCCCCGAAGACGCAGGACACCTCTCAGAAGACGCGAGGGTTCCCGAGAAGCCCTGTCCTCTTCTTAGAAGGCCTTCTACTCATTTCCCCCTCTCGCTCGCCGCCGATCGATGCTGCTCTCCGACAAAAGAAGGCACGTATGCATGACACACATGTGTGGATCATCCCCCCAGCCATCGTGTACTGCATTCGTTTTCTTAGTTGATTCGTCCCCCCCTTCTCCTTTGGCTGCCTACACCTGTACTCCTCAAGCCTCAACCTGATCACCTATCTTCTCCCGACGCTGCTTTTTCTCCTCCTTCTCCTCCTCCGCCTCCTCGTCCTCCTCCTTCGTCTCCTCACGCCCGCACTCCTCGAAAGATGATCATGTTCTCTCTGCGCCTCCCCTTGGCGCCCCCGCTCCACCTGAGCTTCCTCCGTGTCATTTGTGTCAAGACTCTCCTGCTCGTTTTTTTGGCACTGTGTAAATGTAGTGTAGTTTGGGTACCGTTATGAAACAAATTGGTGCAGCTGACTCAAATTAGGCTCTGTCCGAAGTACGAGTAGCGTGGCTTGGGAATCCTGATGAATCAGCATTGAGTAAGTTTGCTCGTGGTTCCCTGTCCGTTGTACAGCGGTATGACACGAGCACGTTTCCATACCAGGGTTTCCTGCTGTGAGAGTGACGCCTTAAAGAATAATGGGTGGACGTGCCGAACCTTGCTAGCTGAGTAAGTATGTTGCTATGCTGTCGGACCTGGTTGTTTACGTCGCGTGACGTTTCTTACACGTGTCGTTGCGCGTGGTAGCTTGATCGCAAAGTCTAATGTAAATGGTGTGACTATCTGTGCCCAATGTGGTGTTGTAGTACTGGAATGAGCCACTGTCGTTGGTGAGATAAGACTATTATTCTTCTTCTTGTGTACTGTGTTTGGTGAATTCGTCTCCAGTTGATTCGTCCTCCTCCAATACCTTGCCCGTGGCGCCGGTGGAAAAATGGCACGGCCTAGAATTAAGCTGCCATTTGTTCTGGTGGCTGGTCCGGGACTTACTGCCACGCTGCCTTGTGCTCGCGTAGGTCGTGCAAGCGATGGAATGGGTCCGGAAGAGATGCGACGTGGTTTACCCTGTCATACTTTGGTAGAAGCGTCCGCATGGCTTGCTCTGCGATGCGGTGCTGTAAACCGTGGCAGTGCACAGGGCTAAAAAGTTACTCCTGCGAGTTAGTGTTCGATGACGGTGGTTGGGTTTGCATGACATAACGGTACTTGCCGTGTTTCTGTCTTGTCTTAGAATAGCTCTTGCGTGCCGTCTGAGTCAGATACGCTTCGTGATATCAGCAACGATGTACGCGTGTCGCGGGGTGATGTCGTCTGTTAGGTCACACTCTGCCGCTGCAGCATGCGGAATGCTGGTGGTGATCATTCACTTGCGTGTCCCAGGTAGGTAGAGCTTGACTGTCAAGTGGGCTGGCAAGGGCGTCTACTTGACTGGGTATTGAAGTTTTGGTCGGGTCATATGATGGTGATTGCTTTCAACGAGCCCTGACATGTGGTCTCTTGTGCTCGATCATCAAGTAAAGTCGGTGAAATGGTGTACGTTTTTTTTGCTCAAGCAACGCGTCGGCGATCAACGTGTAGGTCAGCGCCGCATGGCGCCCAATCGCTGGCAAATGCTATGTAATCGTTCCTGTGTTTGGTAAGATTGCCATTGATATTCCTGACTAGCGTGCGCGCAAGTGTGCGTCGACTCGCGAGGTACGACCAGATCCGCGCATGAGAGGTCGCGCGCCTCCATGGTGAGTCGAACCTGCGACGCGTTCTCCGATTCTCCTTGTCGTCGGTGTACCGGAGGTGCTATGGTGACTGTGCCTGCTGAGACGTTGGCATTGACGCGTGCGTTGCATTCAGCTAAGATGACGGTGGGAAGCTACTTGTTGGCACGATCCGAGAGTGTCTCCCACCATCTGCGATCATGAGAGGTGCTCTTAACCTGAAGAGTAGTAGTCGGTGGGCGGGATGGGTGCAGTACCCCGAAGCGCTTGCATTTGACATGCTGGCATTGTTTAGGCGTGGTCGTGCACAGTGGAGCTGCGATGACTGGTGGGCTGCGCCCACATCTGGCGGGGTGCAGTTGCGCGGTAAACTGCGTGAGAGTCTGCAGTGCTGCAGTCGCTTCGGGCTGTAATTTCCTGTGTGCACACGATGTGAACCTTCTGCTGTGCGCGCCTGTGCTGTGGTAGAGGGTCTTCTTGTCGCGGCATAGGTCGTCGCTCGTCGCGCCCGCCCTTGCTCGATGTGCGTTGTGCGTGGCCAGCTTGAGGTGCCATGTGATACTATTGGTTCCTTATGCCGTCGTTGTTTTGGGTGGGCGCGCGTCTCCGTTGGCGTCGCGGTCGGTTGCAATGATGCGCGGCGTTGGCTGGTTTGCCGCGGGAGTCTGGTAAAGGACACCACCCTGCTGCATGAATGCGCATGCGCAGTGATCACCTGGATGTTCTCCCTGATAGAGGGTCCAATATTTGCGAGGGGTCGGGCAATACTGATAGCAGTCCGTCGTCTGGCCGCGGGAACCTGCTGCCCGCGGCGCGCTGGGTGTCGAGTCGGAATTGACAGCGGCGCGGTCGTTGGCCGGCGCGTCTGCCAGTTCATTCCGGTCCTTATGACCATGCGCGCGGAGCTTAGTGACGGAGCACAGTTTGCGTGACTGGTGACAAAGCACTCGCGCGGTCTTGATGATTGGGTCGTCGCTGTTCATCAGATGGGCAATGATGTGGGTTGCGCTGTCTGAGTCAGCGCGCGCTCTTTTGTGCAGGGGAGGTAGCTGCTGCGCCGCGTATAGAACGGCCAGCGTGATAGCTGCTAGCTCAATGTTTGCCCTATCTAGGTTGTCTCGGTCGATCTCGCCGCGGGCGCCGCGGGCGAAGCCACCGGCAAGAAACCCGCGGATTTGCGGCCTGTGCTCGTCATATTTGAGCACCGCGAATGCCCGCACTGAATGGACCGCGGAAGCTTTTGGTGAACCGCCTAGATCGATTAACATGGTGGAGCATGCAGGTATCGGTTGACTATGGATTGCGCGCTGCTTGCGTAGCTGGGTGAAGCACGATGACAAGCGCCTTTCGCTGCATGCGCTTGCTTGCGTCGCGGGTGAAGGTGGGCAAATGCATGGGAATGGCCAATCGGAAATGATGGTGCGCACTACGCTTTGATGGAGTCGGAAATATTGCGTCACCTGCGCTGCAATGCTGGCCTTTCCGCGCGCCTCGTCTGACCTCTTGTGGGTCGGGCATGGGATTCCGCGCGCTAGTCGCGCTGACCTCCTGGGCCCTAGCAATAGAACTTGGTCGGGTAAGACTGCTGCCTGCCACTGGGGCTGATCGGCATCTAGCGCTGTCTGGCCTAGTGGTCGGGCGCCAAGAAACGGCGCGGGGCAAGCGGCATCTCTGCCCCCAACCACTGCCGGCGCACGTTCGGGGGCATAACGAGGCGGAAAGTGGGAGGCTTACAGCCGACGGCTGGGACTCGACCTTGTTGTGAGATTTCGTTCTAATGCCAATCCTTCTTCTGCAATCTGCTGGAATGGTTCGCACTGGTCCGCAGCCCCGTGCTGCTGTGATGTAGTGGCGCACAGCTGTGCGCCGCCCTTGGGAGCGAGCGTGAAGCCGCTGCTCCGCTGCGTTTTGGCGCGTGGTTGTGGTGCTCTGGGTGGGGATGCTTGTTGATGTGGTTGGTGTTTCTGGGGGTGAGTCAACCCTCAATGGTGAGTCGTGTCGCTGTTGCAACGTGAAGCGCTGCATTGGCATGCGCGCAATGCTGCGCGATGCTGTAGCATCGTCCGACTTGTCGTGGGCGTCGCCGAGATCGTCACCGATGAAGCGTACCAAAGCGTCTCCTAAACGGTGTACGTCATCTTCGGTATGTTATTGTAATTGTTGTTGTCGCCAATGTCCTTCTCCGACTCCTTCTTCGATCGAAGCCGCTCCCTCGGCGTACCGGTCGATCTGGAACTGACTGACCATGCCCTCAAGTAGGTATTGCGGCTTCCGCTCGTAGTCTGCTGTTGCTTGATGTAGTAGTGCCGTTAGTCCAGCTTCTCCCTCAACGTGCAATTTGTGACCATTCGTATGCTAAGATGTATCTGCGCAGCGTGATGTGTTGATTTTTGAATGTGCGTTTCAATGCCTTGCTCATATTGTTATGCTGTAGTCCGCCGCTGCTGGTAGTGCTGGTTGGTCACTCGCCATTGCTCACTGGCGCTTGCCATAATGAGGTGTGCTGTTTCTTGGTCGCTGTATTTGGTCAGTAGGTTGCTTTCTGTTTGTTGGAGAGCTTGAACTGTGCTGCAGTAGCCTCTTGGTCACAGGCCGCTCGAGCTTGTGCACATTGTGCTACGTAAGATGCGAACTGTACTTCGTGACTCTGGTGTTGCTGACCGTACCACCTGGGTTGTCGAACTTCCTGGGCTACTCCTTGCTCTGGTGTGTGTATCTATTGTTCTGCCGTAGTCATGTAGGTTCCATCACGTTGTGCCTGCTCCTTTTGTTGTTGTCTGCAGTGCTGGTGAATTTGCAGGGTCGCGTGCTGCATCTTTCTTCAGTAGCCTGTTCTGCTCTCTGTATGCTGTGTGCGTAGCTGTCGCTGGTCGGAAGTCGTTGTTCTTGTTGTAGTTTGTATTTCTCTTTCATTGCTTGCCGGAGCTCGGCAATGATGGCCCCTGCCTCGTTGCGCGATGCTTGGTGCCCGGCGCGCCGTAGCATCGTGGTCGCTGTGTGCCTGTCGGCTTCTGAAATGTGTGCTATTGGAGTGCTTGTTCCGTGAGACCCCCTAAGTGCTGTTGTCTGTGCTCGTTCTGAATTGCGGTGTCTTCGGAATTTCGTCGTGCTGCCTGCCTGTTCTTGCCGTGTCGCGGTTACGTTGGCCGCTTGCATTGGAAGCTCTGCTTGTCGAAAACCTTGGTTGCGTTCTCTTGTCTCGTGGTAGGTCGTTGGACAAGTGGTCGTTTTCTTCTTGTCGTTGTCGCATGTTTCCTTCTGCTGCTTGCAACTGTTGTTGTGATACGCTGTTCTTGTCGGTGTCTTGTTGCGTTGCCTTTAGCTCGGCAATGGTCAAATCGTTGGCTTTGGGCTGGCCGTAAGCTGTTTTTAATCGTGCATTAAGCTTCTGTGTCTCTCAGTCTGTTCAGGTGCTTGGGTTGAGCGATTCGTGTGGTGATCGGTCCCTTGGGTAGGAGCCGAGCTGTACGCCTTGTGTTCGTGACTGTGGACTGGGCGTGTGCTGTCGGTTGTTGATAAGTTCCCTCCAGAGGATAGCATAAGTCTTGGTGTCGTGTATAGTGTATTCGTGTTTCTGCTGGGCTTGCTCGGGTGTTAATGCTGAAAAATGTGTGCATACTGCGTAGTCATTGATGAATCGTCGCATGTACTGTACATTTTCAGCTTCGGGCTTCTGGTCAAGCAGTTGCCTGTTGATGACTGCCAGTTCAGACCGAAGTTGTTTAGCCTCCTGGCCTGCCTTTTCCGCTGCCAGGATCTGAGTTGCAAGCTTGCGCAAGGCAGCAGTTTTTGAGGATTTCCAAATTCCAACTTCAGGTGGCGTTGCTCCAGGATCGTCTTCGAGCGAAACGTCGCTGTGGTATGCTACTGGTATGCTGTCGATGAACGCACGTTTATCTCGCGTGGTGTGCGCTGCTTGTTCGGACCTGCTGCCGCAACTTGGTTGAGCTATAAAGTCCCTGCTCCGTGCTGGGGGAGCTGCTGGTTGTTTTGGTTAGGGCCTTGGTGCAATTGGCCTCCGTGGCCCTGGAATGTGAGGCAGCCTCCTCCTCTTCCTCCTCCTCCTCCCCTCATCCTTGCTCTCCTCCTCGTCCTCGTCAACCTCATCTTGGGTTTCCCCCGCACGCCGACTCCTTCCCTCCTCCTCCTCCTCCTCCTCCTCCTGCTCCTCCTCCTAATTATAACACTCCATCCCTCTCGCCGCACACCCCCCGCCCCTCTCCCCAGACGTGCCGCGAGGGCCTCTCGGGAGTGGCCGGGGGGGCACGGGTCGGGAGTCCTTTTGTTTTTGACATTCGCATCGCGAGGCGAGCTTGGAAGAAGGGGAAACGAACAGACATGCAACTGTTCCTTGTACTCGATCCGAGGCGCTGCATTTGCCCACTCGGCTCAATCAGTCCTAGCCCCAGGGAGGGGGAGGAGAAAGCAAAGGAGGGAGGAAGAGGAAGAGCAGGAGCAGCTGGCGGAAAAAAAAACATTAACAGGGGGATATGGTTCCTGGCGAAGCGGATGGGGAGTGGGAGAAGAAGGGCGAGGACGAGTAATGAGAAGGAGGACGAAGAGGATGTGGGCGGAGGGGGGCGACGACGATGATGCCGATGAGGACAAGGCTGACGTGCACGAGGAACGCAAAGGACAACGACAAATGGAATGCAGCGGGAGGAGAAGTGAGTCGAGGAAGGAGCGCATGCGGGGCGATGAGGCCGACAAAAGGAAGGCGAGGTGGGAGGGAGCGGAAGGGGGAGGACTAGTGGATGAGCTGGTAGGGTAAGGTGGGCGGGGGAGGTGATACGGATCCACTTACGCGCGCCTGTATGCCTGATGGACCTCGTAACCCACGTTATTTGGCAACCTTTTTTACACCTCGGGGGGAAGAAGAGGAGGGACTCGGGGGTCCCCGCTACGAACACGTGAACCGAAAACAGCAAGCGCCTCCCGTTTCAGGAGCAATGACAGCAACCGATCGGTGTCCAAGCTGGACGGAAAACTATCAAGAGTGCGCAGCGCAAGACTAAATCCGCCGACCTACGCTTTCCTGGGGTGCATAGGCGTGTGAGATGATTGGCTGTCCCCCTCCCCCTTTCCTCCTTCCCTGGGGTCTGAAATCCGATTAGAGGGGGGGGGGCTGGAGGGGGGGTTCGGGGGCGAGCTCGTCAACGCACCCCGGGGGCCTCCGGAACCTCCAAATCTACAATCCGTGGACTCCAGGGTGCCCACGATGCCATCTAAGCTGACTCAAGCTGGGCTCCAACACAACGATGAAACCTCAAAGACGACCACGCTGGCCTCAAGACCAACGCCCAGAAGACACCCCAGGAGGGCTTCAAGACAATGCCCAAGAGGGCCCCAAGACGCAAGAATCGTCAACATCCATGGGGAAAACGTATGTTTTGATCATGTTCGCATGTTTGGTCGTAACAGCGTGCCAGACGGCTCAAGAGGCCCCAAAGATCGCTCCAGGACGGCCCAAGAAGCCTCCAAGAGGGTCCCAAGACGGCCGAAGAGGACCCCAAGACGGCCTACGAGGCGCCAAAGATGGACCAAGAGAGCCCGAGCAGAGCCCCAAGAGGGCCTAAGAGAGGCAACTCGAACTGACATTCCGAGCCCCACACCCCAAGAGGACCTCGACACCGCACGCAAGCGCCCAGGGAACTCCCAAAAGGGCCCCAGAGGGGCCCCAAAAGGTCTCACCCGTGGACTTCATCCCACTCCTGGGGTCGGCGGAATAGCGTAAGCCTCTTGACTACTTCGTGCCTTAGAGGCGGGCCATAAACAACAAACATCGCGCCCTCAACACGGCATGCAAAATCTTGGCATGCACCAGCGGAGGTAACGACCCCTCTATCCTAGACCGCCCATCTCCATGCAACAGTGGAGCCTATCCAAATACCCCGCCACGCCAGGGGCATGCATTCCAATAGTGCTTCGAATTCTAAACAGATGGCCACCAAGGCGTGGCAAGGAGCGCAGAACATGTGAGACATTTAAGTACATTCATTACCCGTGGCTAATATCAAGGCGTGCGGGTCCGCACCAAAACCGCAAACACATGCCTGGTGCGGACTACATGAACTGTTTCCGATATCTGTGAAAAGCACATGCAGCGCTGGAGTCGTTTGGACGTTGACAAGGGGGCAACAAACACCTGGAACGACCACAGCGGATCAACATCCCCCCTCCACTGCCCCCCACATATCCCGCCTCGCCATCGCTCGGACGTTCATTCCCCGTGCATTTGTCGACTTCGTGCATAAATTTTCGGCAAGATGATCCAACATGCTCCTCGCCGAGGAAGAAATCACACGTCCGAGTGATGCCAACTCCCCAAAGAGCGGTTGAGACACAGGTCGTGCCTCGGCGAGCCCCCGCCACTCGGTGGATTTTCCCCCACGCTCCCGCTCGGCCGAACCTGGAAAATCCCAACGCTAGAGGCCTCTCAGATGGGGCGCGACGACGACGACGACGACGACGACCACGCCGAGGACGACGACGTCGTCGTGATCGACGACGACCGCCGAGACACCTGCGCTGCAAGGCTGCAAGAGCTGCCTGATAACGATGAGAAGGGAGATCAGATGGGGTCGGAGGATCGCGCCGCCTCGTCGATGCATAACCGATGCATCGGCGATGCCGGAAACGACGTCGGCGTGGAGAGCATCGGGCTCCACGTCGAGCCGCGTCGCCGTTGCATCGGCGATGCGGCGCGATCGCCCCACCACGTCTGCTCGGGCCCCATCTGGAGAGCCCGGCAGCTCTCAGCCGCGGCATGCTCGCGAAGCGGCCCGGGGCGCGCCATGCCTGGACCGCGCGCGCGGGGCCCCCGCCACAAGATCACGCGCACGCCACGCGTCGCGCAGGCACGGCCCGCGACCCAAACCCCCGACGTAATGAATTTTTCATTACGTCGACCCCAGAGTTCTCGACCCCTTCCCCAGGACCGGTTTGTCATCCTGAGTCGTTTTTTGACGCTCCCGAGGCCCGGTGAGGGCCCCCGGAGGCCGAAAATTAGGAAAAACCTCCCGTCATGATTTTTTCATTACTCGAGGGGGTCTGGGGACCTGGCGAGCGCCCCCCTGCGGCTGAGCTCGCGAGGCGGAGCCCCCCGCCAGAGGGGCGGGCTCGAGCGCGCGGCGCTCGGGGCCCTGGCGCGCTCAGGGCCCGGGCGGCGCCGCCGCCTCGGCCCCGCACTGGTGCGGCAGCGCCAGGCGGAGGCCGGCGAACTCCCCGGCGCCGGGCTCGCCGGGCGCGCAGAGGCCGAGGTCGGAGGCGAGCGGCAGCGGCTGCGGCGGGGCGCCGCAGGCGATGGCGCTGAACTCCGCGCCGCCCGCCTCGGCCGGCGCGCTCGGCGGCGACGGCGGCGGCGGCGGCAGCCTCGTGGCCGAGCGCAGGCTGCGGACGCTGCCCGAGCTGCTCAGGCTCTGCAGGGACTTCTGGGAGCAGGAGCCCAGGCTCAGCTGCGAGCCGCGGCGCGGCCTGCGGCCCGCGCCCGCGCGCCCGGGCCCGCCGGCCGCGGCGCGCGCGAAGGCGCCCCAGCCGGGCCCGGAGGGCTGCTGGCCCGCCAGGGGGGAGGCCTGCGAGCCGGGCGAGTCGGGCCGCAGGGCCTCGGGCGAGGCGGCGTCCTGCCACTCGGGGAAGGCGGCCTCCAGCATGCTCTCCACCTGGGCGTCGCTGAGGCGCATGTCCGTCAGGTCGTCCAGGTACTCGTTGAGGTGGTGCACGAACTGGTCCGCGTACTCCCCAGGGTGCAGGGACGGGAACTTTTCGCACGCCTTGTGGAAGGCTTGCGCGGTTATGGACAGCATGCGGCAGTCGCTCCGAGCCATCAGCGTACCGCAGTGGGTCCATCTCGTCCACAGGACCGCTTCGCACAGCCACTGCCCCTCCTTGACATCCTTTCTCTCGCGCTGCCTCGTGTAGTAGAGACTGCCCTCAACGACGAAGAGCATCCTCGGCAGCACCGGCGTCTCCCCGTTGCTGAAGACGATGTCCCCAGGGGACTGTATAAAATTCGACGCGCCCGTGTGGCAGATCATCCGGACGGCCGCGGAGTTCACCTCCATGAAGTTTCGAAAGAAGGGGTGCTGCAGCAGCACGGGGGAGTGCACCTCGTAGTGGACGTCCACCTGCAGGTCCAAGGATACCATCTGGAACAGCTCGATGCTGCTGTCCGGCGCGTTGCGCTTCTGCATAGCAAGCGCGTGCTCTGCGTTTCTATGAACCCTCATCGCGAGCTCGCGGGAGATGCGGTGGTCGATCAGGAAGCGGTGGAGCTCAGCGAACTGCTTCGACTGATGGCTGGATAGGATGTGTAGCCGGGTCATCGACGTGGTGATTCTACTCACAAACATGGCGGCCGCCACGAAGAAGAGGAAGACCACGACCAGTGCGAACATCCGCTGGCTGGAGCCTTCTGGGGCAAGGATCATCTCCCCGGGGTACTGCGCCAGGGACCAGTGCAGCGCGAAGGCGTAGTGGTCCATGACGGTGGCGTCCCTCAGGCCGTTCTCGCGCAGCCAGCTCGCCTCCGCCCCTACGGCCGCATTGGCGTACCTGCGAGGCGGGGATCTATCCATATCCACCGCCTGGGAACCGACGCCCTGGTGCCCCAGCGGGCGGTGGATACGGATACCTCTCGGCCCCCGGGGCCCGACGAATTATGTCCATCTCCACCGCCCGCCGGGGCTCCGAAAACGGACCCCCTCCGGGCGGTGGTCCTGCAGAAAGTTTCCCGCCTCGGAGCACCACGCGCACGCGACGAAGTGGGCCATGCCCAGCATCAGCACCACGCTCCACAGGATGCTGCCCACGAGGCGCACCTCTCGGGAGCGGCCAAGAGGGGGGGGCGTCCAAGAGGGGGGGGTGCAAATCATGACCAGCGGCGTGTGCGCGGCCCAGCGGGGGGGCCAGGGACGTAATGAAACAAGAAGAGGCGCCATGAAATCTGAGGAAATAGCATGGCCCCCGCCATGATATCTCCCCCCCCCCCTAGTCGTCACCCCCCTCTTTTCCGCCCCCAAAACCTCCTCGGAGCGCACGAGGCGGTCCGTCCACAGCTTGGCGCTCTGCACGGCCCGGGCGATGCGCGCCACGCGCAGGAAGCGCCCGAGGTGGCCCAGGTGGAAGCCGTGGGCGACGGGCAGGCGGCCGCCCCCGAGGCAGTTCGTCCAGTCCAGGGCGAGGCACAGCAGGTCGAAGGCCAGCCACGTCCGCGCGTAGCGCCGCGCGACGACCCCGGGCCGCATCTCGGGGCTGCCCTGCACCTTGAAGTAGCCCGCGAAGAAGGAGGCGGGGACGTCCAGGGTCCAGAAAAGCCTGAGGGAGCACATCCTCTCAGTCGCGGCCGTGACGGGCGTTACTTAGGGGGGGCAGGGGGGGGGGGACATAACGTAGCGCGCCCCCCCCCCCCAGACTGGTGCCAGACGCACTGCGGCAGAGCCGGGGACGCACTGAAGGGAGGACCGTTACGTTCTGGGGGAGGGGAGGGGGGGAGGGTAGGGGCATAACGCGCGGCATGGCCAAGATTAGGTCGGGCGTGTCCCCCTACAGGCGGATTTAGGCGAACAAAAAAAATACCACGACATGCACACAAACTTATTCAAACATAGTCAAACAAAAAATCGTCCCCAGACTATGTTTAAACTAGTTTTGGATATCCCCCCTGTAGAGGGACAGGCCCGACTTCAGGCCAAGAGGATAAAAACAACACTCTCCTGGCGATCCACGACATGGCCGTCTCCCAGGCGCCGAGGAGGGGCCCAAAGACGTGGAACGGCACCATGACAAAGTCGTGCACCAGGAGCAGGGACCCGAGCGCCTCCCGCGCAATCGTCTTCTTGGAGCTCGGCGAAACCATGGACCGCTCCCACAGGCCCTCGCCCACCGTCTCCCCGTTCCGCGTGGAGCCGAGGCGGGACCCCGCGAGGAGCCCGATGATGGGCTGCGAGTTCACCACCCGGGGCTGCGAGCTCTTCAGCTCCTCGAGAACCTCGAAGATCCTCAGAGGAAGAAGCCGCTGCGCACACATGAGCCCGCGCAGATTTCTTGCATCCGCGCTGGACCCCCCTTTCTGGCACGCGGAGCGCGCCAGGGGCGGCATCGCCGCCAGCGGGGCCCAGCGACGATCCAAGGAATCCCCGCGGAACGTCGAGAGATTCTGTCTACAGGGCAGTTTTTTATACATGGGATGTTTAAAACGACCGGATTTGAAGTACATCATTTATACATGAACTCATCGATGTTTTCAAAACTAAATCCCTGCATTTTTAATACGTGATCCGCACGCGGAGCATGTATTAAAAACGGCACTGTATGCCATTGTCTGCTCTTGCTTCCTCTCCGGGGCCTCCGAGCACAGTGGTGCTGGGCGGACCGGCTCGGCCAGGGGGATCTGGAAGCGCGGGCACGCTCCTCCTCCTCCTCCTCCTCCTCCTCCTCCTCCTCCTCCTCCTCCCCTCCCCCTCCTCCGCCTCCTCCTCCTCCTCCTTCCCGTCCCCCCTCCTCCTCCCCTCCCCCTCCCTCCTCCGCTCTCCTCCTCTACCTCCTCCTCCTCCTCCTCCTCCTCCTCCTCCTCCTCCTCCTCCTCCTCCTCCCCTCTCTGACCTGAACAATGGTCAACGCGACGGCCTCTGCCGTGAACGAGGAGACATGTCATGGCGCCAACATCGCAGAGCGGATTTCGTTCAGAAAACGATTGGGTGGGCCCGGGGTGTCCTGGAGAATTTCGTTCTGGATTTCGAGGTGGATTCCGTGCGGATTTTCTTGGCCAAGAATGGAGACCAAAAAGAATTCACGCGAAATGCACTTCGTGTTTCGCTCGCCGCTTCGGGCAACATGATCGACCCACGAACCCGGAAAGGAATATAGACATGTAAGGCATGGCAACGTTTCAAAGACACCTGATTGGGCGACGGGCAAACGCGATGCTGAGTGTATCGATCTTGATGTACCGTGCCAAGGGCTGTGCTGTGCAGCGCCGTGCTGAACTGCGATGTGCCATGCCGCGATTGTGCTCTATAGCCTCGTGGATCGAGTCCTCCTTTGCATCCGAGTCCTGACCGAACTGATCTGGATCTTAAGCTCGAGCTGCCTGATCACATAGTAGCTGCCCCAGAGCTAATTGACAGGGGGATATGCCAGGAGGACTCGACGCGGAACGTCTCAAGGGACGCGCCAAGCGACGTGCCAAGGGACGTGCCATGGAGTCGCACCGCGGGACGTGCCAAGGGGACGCGCTGCGGAACGTGCTGGGGACAAGCGTTTCGCTCGAGACATTCTGCCAAATCCAAAGAAACCCTGGCAAAACAAACGAATTAGTCGAGACATCCTCAAACTTCCTGCGCGCGGGACGCGGCACGCGCGAGACATCCAGAGCTGCCCCAGAGCTAATGGACAGGGGAACATGCCAGGAGGACGGGAGGCGGAACGTCCCAGGGGACGCGCCAGGCGACGTGTCAAGGAACGCACCACGGGGACCGCGGGACGCGCCGAGGGGACGCGCCACGGAACGCCGAAATGCGCGGTCCTCGCTCGGGGCAACCTTGTTAGACCTCCCCCTGGAAGGCCTGGACAACTAGAAACACATGGTGCCAGCTCGGGAAACCATGCTATGTATACCCCTGACTAGCCTGGACTCGTTATAACACATGGTCCTTGCTCAGAACAGTCATGCCAACTACCCCTATGGGTGGCCTGGATACGTAAAAACACGTGGTTCAAGCTCGGGACAACGATGTTAGATACCCCCCTGGGTGGCCTGGAAACGTGAAAACACGTGGTTCCAGCTCGGGACCACCATGTTAGATACCCCCCTGGGTGGCCTGCACATGTAAAAACACGCGGTCCAGCCCACCCAGGAAGGATATCTAACATGCGGTCGTCTGGAGCGCAGGAGGGCCCAGGAACGCCCGAGGCGCCTGGAGGCCAAAAAGTAAGCGAATCGATACCAAATACACATGAACTCTCGACGTTCCGTTCCGAGTTCCAGGAAGGATCCAGGAGGCCCATGTTAGACACCCCTTGAGTGGCCTGGACACGTGAAAACACGTGGTTCCAGCTTGGGACCACCATGTTAGATACCCTCCTGAGTGGCCTGGACACGTGAAAGCGCGCGGTTCCAGCTTGGGACCACCATGTTAGATACCCCCCTGGGTGGCGTGGACACGTGAAAACCGTGGTTCCAGCTTGGGACCACCATGTTAGATCCCACCTGAGTGGCCTGGACACGTGAAAACACATGGTTCCAGCTCGGGACCACCATGTTAGATACCCCCTGGGTGGCCTGTACACGTGAAAACACGTGGCTCCAGCGCGTGACCACCATGTTAGTTACCCTCTGAGTGGCCTGGACACGTGAAAACGTGGTTCCAGCTCGGGACCACCATGTTAGATACCCCCTGGGTGGCGTGGACACGTGAAAGCGCGCGGTTCCAGCTTGGGACCACCATGTTAGATACCCCCCTGGGTGGCGTGGACACGTGAAAACACGCGGTTCCAGCGCGGGGCCACCATGTTAGATACACCCTCTGGGCGACCTGGGCACGTGAAAACACGTGTATCCAGCGCGGGACCACCATCTTAGACACCCCCTGGGTGGCCTCGACAGGTGAAACACGTGGTTCCAGCTCGGGACCAACATGTTAGATACCCACCTGGGTGGCCTGTACACGTGAAAACACGTGGCTCCAGCGCGGGACCACCATGTTAGATACCCACCTGGGTGCCCTGGACACGTGAAGCGACGTGGTTCCAGCTCGGTCAGAACATGTTAGATACCCCCCATGTGTGGCCAAGGGAATCCTGGAAAAACAAGCGGATGAGTCGAGACATCCTCAAAATTCCTGCGCGCGGGACGCGGCACGAGTGAGACTGACATCCTCGGAATTCCTGCGAGCGGGACGTGAAAACAAGCATTTCGCCTGAGACATCCTTTGAATTCTGCCCCCCCACAAGGCCCCCGCTCGAGACATCCCCCAACTCTGCAAAACCAGCGTTTCGCTCGAGACAGCCTCAACAAATTTTGAAAAACAAGCTTTTCGCCTGAGACCCCCTCAAAAATCATTCCGCCAGCCTGTTTTCAAACTCGTCATTTATCGCAAAATAATTCCGCCGCCTCCAGCAAGTCGAAACCGGGGGCAACAATACTTAAACAAAAAAAAACCCTGGGCTGGCGCCCCATCCAGGAAACATCCACGCAGACATACACGCAGAACTCTGCCGCAGCACGTCTGAAAGGCCGGTGCAATGAGACATGGGTGCGGATGAGGAGAAGGAGGAGGAGGAGGAGGAGCAGGAAGGAGAGGAGAAGGAAGGAAGAGGTGAAGGAGTAGAAGGAGGATTTGGAGGTGGAGGAGGAAGAGGAGGAGGAGGAGGAGGAGCAAGAGAAGGAGGAGGAAAAGGTAGGAAGAGGTGAAGGAGTAGAAGGAGGATTTGGAGGTGGAGGAGGAAGAGGAGGAGGAGGAGGAGGAGCAGGAAGGAGAGGAGAAGGAAGGAAGAGGTGAAGGAGTAGAAGGAGGATTTGGAGGTGGAGGAGGAAGAGGAGGAGGAGGAGCAAGAGAAGGAGGAGGAGGAGGAGGTGTTTCTTCTTCGGCTCCTGCCGTCGCAGGTCTGGATGCTCATGGCCGAGGCCCCCTTCAGCAGCGCGGTGCGCCGCCCCTCCGTGCTGCTGTGCTCGGCGCTGGCCGTGCTGATCATGGACCTCGCGGAGGCGGGCGACCGGGGCGAATCTCGGGTCGGGCGAAAGGGAGGGACAGCAAAGGGGGGGGTTGAGAATCAGCTCACGTAGCTGATTTTCCCGGCGCCTCCCGGCGCCGGGAGGCGCCCATGTATCGAGGAATGGGCACGGCGGCGAGGCCGAAACCAGCTGCATGCAGCAGATTTCGTACCCCCCCTTTTCCCAATCCCCCCCTTTCGTCCGGCCCGAGAATCAAGGGGAGGCCAGTGCACGAGAAATCCTCCACGAGAAACCCAACCCCGAGACCCCAGGACGTCCATCGATCTCTGGCGTGGGAGCGTCACGCCCTCCATGGCAAAAAGCTATTATCGAGACCCACGACGCCCTGGGCACCCTGGAGGCAAGCAGGGCGTTCCTTAGCCATGGGACTCTCTACCGCAGCCCAGGCAATTCGAGGGCCCGCAGCAGACGCGTGCGCCCCGCCACGTACATGCGCATTGCCCCCCCAGCCCGCGAGGCCAGCCTCGTGTCACGCACGCTCGCGCAGGACGCGCCTTCGAAACCGACGTGGGTTCATGCACGTGTACGCTGGGGAGCCCAGGAGAAAACGTGCGCGCCTGACCACGTACACGAATCTGACCCCCGAGGCCGCGAGACCAGCCTCGTGATACGAACGTTCGCGCGATGCGTACTCCCGAAACCCGCGTGGACTCGTGCACGTGCACGTCTTTCGCTCGCTCTTGATGCGTCCTCCTGTCGCTCCTGACCAGGGGCGGGCATTACACGCATTCGCCAAGGAGCCGTGCCGAAGACGTGGGCCATCGGCGACCTTGAACATTTGACACGCGACAGCGCTGATGTTCCAGACGCGGCACCCAAAAGATCCGACAAAACAGAAACAACCTCCCGTCATGATGTTTCCCTGGCCCGAGGGCGCCTGGGTAGTTGCAATGTATGGTTCCCCCGTGGCTGCTCGCCACGGCCTGACCGGCAGTGAAAGGACTCCTGACTGCACGGTTCCCCCAGGGGCCGTAGGCGACCCGAGGAGGAGGATGATGAGGAGGTAGAGGAGAGGGAGGGGGAGGAGGAGATGGAGGCGGAGGAGGAGAAGGAAGGAAGGAGGAGGAGGAGGAGAAAGAGGAGGAGGAGGAGGAAGAGGAGGAGGAGGAGGAAGACGGGTCGCCTAAGCCCTTCGGAGAAACCCTCCATCCCTAACCCTGTGGGAGGGGATTAGATTAGGAGGGCCAGAGACATTAGGGATAGGGGGTCTTTTCTGCAGAGGTGTCACACCAATCCGCCCGAAAGTATCATCCCTCATGCAAAGACGGGGACCCAAGTGAAGCAACGTCTCCACTCTGCTTTTAGGGGCAGGGGCTGTTCTGACTTCTATCCATCAAGTGTAAAAGAACCCCCTGAACCTAATAACATAGCGCAGACGTGGCCTCACTGGGGCCCCCGTCTTTGCATCAAGGATCATAAATCTGGGCGGTCTGCTTCGACATTATCTGCCGCACAGGCCCCCTGCCCCTAGTGCCTCTGGCCCTTCCCACTTGGGCCCCCTCCAAGAGGCTTCTGGGTTCTTCCATTGTCGGCGGTGGACAAACCTCCCGTTAGCAAACCTCCCCTTAGTTAAAACGGCCTGGGACCGAAACCGACGGACCTGGACCCACAAAAACGACGGCCGCGACGCCCTCACGCGAACCGAAAACGGCCACTTCCCTAATCGACGTGTCAGGGTAGGTCTGTCCACCCCCGACTTCTGGGTTCTTCCATTGATGCTACTGACCGTCGCTTCTTCCTCCTCCACCTCCTCCTCCTCTTCCTCGCTTGATGCTACTGACCGTCGCTTCTTCCTCTGGGTCCAAACGTACCTCCACCTTAATGCACCAATCTACCAACACACCAGTGAACCAACTCCTCATATTCCTCCATGGGGCCGTGAACGGGATTTATCCCCTGCCGGCTGACGGTGCCTGTCAATGTCAGTAATCTATTACTCTGTGGCGTCAGTTGCCAACCCAGTACACCAGTGCACCAAGGGTGACGGTTCGACCCGTGCCGCCGCGGTGTCACATGTTCCGCCGCGGCGTCACTCTTGAGGTCGTTCCCGCTCCCCGCCCTTAAGCCGAGCTCTCCAAGGACGGATATGTAAAACCCTCCCAGCCACCTCCGTCTGCCACTTGGGGCGCAGGTGTGTGGCTGGGCCTACCCCCCTCCTCCTCCTCCTCCCCCCCCACGCCTTTCTTTAAGGATGGGTATAGCCGCCGTCCAATCTACACGTCCGGAGCAGCGGCCCTCGCCGAGAGCTGTCCAGGGGCCGCCTTGGATCGTCCCCCCCTGTCGCTTTCCTTCGGCTTCAGGTCCCCCGGTCAGGCCGCTTTCTTTTTTCAGGTTTCCCGTTTCAGGTGCCCCCGTCAGGACTTTTGGCCGCAGCTCCGAGGTTCGAGGCGTCCTCTTCTTGCTGTGTCTTTTTCGTCGTGTGCCCCCGGGGTGCGTGGTCGTGCGAGTGCGTGTGCGTGTGTGTGTGTTTCGTGTGTGTGTGTGTGTGTGTGTGTGTGTGTGTGTGTGTGTGTGTGTGTGTGTGTGTGTGTGTGTGTGTGTGTGTGTGTGTGTGTGTGTGTGTGTGTGTGTGTGTGTGTGTGTGTGTGTGTGTGTGTGTGTGTGTGTGTGTGTGTGTGTGTGTGTGTGTGTGTGTGTGTGTGTGTGTGTGTGTGTGTGTGTGTGTGTGTGTGTGTGTGTGTGTGTGTGCGTGTGTGTGCGTGCGTGTGTGCGTGTGTGCGTGTGCGTGTGCGTGTGCGTGTGCGTGTGCGTGTGCGTGTGCGTGTGCGTGTGCGTGTGCGTGTGCGTGTGCGTGTGCGTGTGCGTGTGCGTGTGCGTGTGCGTGTGCGTGTGCGTGTGCGTGTGCGTGTGTGTGTGTGTGTGTGTGTGTGTGCGTGTGTGTGTGTGTGTGTGTCGTGTGTGTGTGTGCGTCGTGGGTTACGGGCGTATGCCCCTGCGGGTACTCCACCCCATGGGATAAAGCCAATACGTGCCTTTGGGTGTACCGATCCATCCATGTTCTTTGGGTGTACCGGCCTATCCGCTGTCGGATTTATGTGCTGTTGGGAGTACCAGTCCCTCCATGCTGTCGGAGAAAATATATCGCGCCCGCGGGGGGGGGGTTACAGGTCGTGGATTCCTCTGGCCTGTGACCCTTGTCGGCCTCCTGGGGGCCTCCTCTGGTCACTGGGCTTCGGCCGGGTTGACGTCACCACGTGTCGCTTTCGCACTCCAGGTGGTGCATCCCTGCCGCTGCGCGCTCCCAGGGTGCCATGATGCAGCGTCGCTGCCAGCTACCTTGTGATACGAAATCTGTGTATTTCGTATCTTCCGGGTCGGGGGGCCGACCCCCCCCGAGGCGTGCACATTAGTCCTCGTCTCTGCCTCGTTCTCTCTCTCTCTCTCTCTCTCTCTCTCTCTCTCCCTCTCTCTCTTCTCTCCGTTTTGTCCTCGTCTCTGCCTCGTTCTCTCTCTCTCTCTCTCTCTCCCTCTCTCTCTTCTCTCCGTTTCTCTCTCTGCCTCTGCTTTTTGAACGGGGCTCCTCTGGAACATAGGCGGAGGACAGACGTTGCTTTTAAGTCCCCTTTTCAGGTATCCCCCCAGGACGTTGCTGCCGGACATCCGCTTCGACTTTCTGCCCTCTTCCCCCACCCCCACCCCGGTGAGGACCATCATAGGCCTCACCAGTGAGGACCATCATAGGCCTCACACCCCCTGCGGCTGCCATCAGAGGGGCCGCGGGGGTCGCCCTCTCCCACCAATACACCAATACACTAATATTTTACGGCGTCAATAGCCAATGGAGGGGGCCGAGGACCTCCCTGCAGCCCCTCGGCCAACGAAGACGGCTGCAGGGAGGGGTCCAAACGTACCTCCACCTTAATGCACCAATCTACCAACACACCAGTGAACCAACTCCTCATATTCCTCCACCTCCTCCTCCCTCCTCCTCCCTCCTCCTTCCTCCTCCTCCTCCTCCTCCTCCCTCCTCCTCCTCCTGGAGGAAAGAGAACTATGCACATGCACCGATTTTTGCCAGGACCATCCTGAGCCCAGGATCGGTGCATATGCCCTCCTGCCGTGGCCAGGAAAGCATATGCACCGAACCTGGGTCGAGGATGGGCCTTGCCAGGATCGGTGCATGTGCATAGCTCTCTTCGCCCGATCCTCCTCCCTCCTCCTCCTCTCCTTCTCCGACCTCTGCTTGCACCACCTCGGGCCCCTGAGCGGGCTCATGTCCGTGCCCGCGTCCGGCGCCCTGGCCCGGGCGGCCGGCGCGTCCTCCGCGCCGTCGTCGGGGGGGCCCACGGCGGGGAGCTGCGGGCTCGGCCGGCGCCTGGGGCCGCCCAGCGCGGCGGTTTCGGCGCAGCGCCTGGGGGCCTCCTCCTCGGGGAGGAACAGTATACCAAACGTGCCCGCGTCGTGAAAAAAACAACACGCGAGGCTTTCTTTCCCCATCTTCGACCCCTGGGAGCACTCACTCGACCCCGGGGAGGAAAAGGATACCAAACGTGCCCGCTTCGTGAGCAAAAGCATGATCGACCCACGAAGCCGGAAAGGAATACAGAAGTGTAAGCGCATGGCAGCGTTTTCAAAGACACCTGATTGGGTGACGGGCAAGTGCAATGCTGAGTGTATCGATCTTGATGTACCGTGCCGAAATCTGTGCTGTGCTGCGCCGTGCTGAACTGCGATGTGCCATGGCGCGATTGTGCTCTATAGCGTCGTGGATCGAGTCCTCCTTTGCATCCGAGTCCTGACCGAACTGATCTGGATCTTAAGCTCGAGCAGCCTGAACACATAGTAGCTGCCCCAGAGCTAATTGACAGGGGGACATGCCTGGAGAACGCGACGCGGAACGTCTCAAGGGACGCGCCAAGCGACGTGCCAAGGGACGTGCCATGGGGTCGCACCGCGGGACGTGCCAAGGGGACGCGCTACGGAACGTGCTGGGGACAAGCGTTTCGCTCGAGACATCCTGTCAAAATCCGAAGAAATCTTAGCAACACAAGCAAATTAGTGGAGACATCCTCAAAATTTCTACGCGCGGGACGCGACACGCGCGAGGCATCCTCGGAATTCCTGCGAGCGGGACGTGAAAAGAAGCATTTTGCCTGAGACATCCTCTGAATTCTAGCCCCCCACGAGGCCCCCGCTCGAGACATCGCCCAATTTTGCAAAACCAGTGTTTCGCTCGAGACATCCTCACTAAATTATAGAAAACAAGCGTTTCGCTCGAGACATCCGGTCAAAATCCAAAGAAATCCGAGCGAAACAAACGAATTAGAAAAGGCATCCTCAAAATTCCTACGCGCGGGACGCGGCACGCGCGAGACATCCTCGAAATTCCTACGAGCGGGACGTGAAAACAAGCGTTTCGCCCGAGACATCCTCTGAATTCTGCCCCCCCACGAGGCCCCCGCTCGAGACACCCCCCAATTTTGCAAAACCAGCGTTTCGCTACAGACATCCTCAACAAATAATGAAAAACAAACGAATTAGTCGAGACATCCTCGAAATGCCTGCGCGCGGGACGCGGCACGCGCGAGACATCCTCGGAATTCCTGCGCGCGAGGCGCTTTTCCGCGTCGCGGTCGGCTCTGCAAAACCAGCGTTTCGCTTGAGAAATCCTGAACAAATTCTGAAAACAAACGTTTCCCTCGAGAAATCCCCCAACTCTGCAAAACCAGCGTTTCGATCGAGACATCCTCAACAAATTCTGAAAAACAAGCGTTTCGCTCGAGACATCCTCGCAATTAATTCCGCCGGCCCGCCTCGACCTCGAAAATTACCAGGAAATAGTTCCGCCGGCCCACCTCCCGCGTGGCAATGGGGACAGGTTTACCTACTAAAAAAAAACCCTGGGACGGAGCCCTTTCCGGGAACAACACGCGAGGCTTTTCCCATTTCGACCCCTGGGAGTCCTCACCCGTCCCCGGAGTCATTAAGTGACGAGTCGCGATGAAAAGCTGGTGCCGAAGAAAAGGTGATGTCTGGGGCCCCCGCGCGGACAAAAATGAAGACATCGCATGTCTGCGATGGAAGCGGGAGCTCAAGAGGGCCACCGAAGCCACGGCGAGGAGGAGGGTTGGCTGCAGATGTCAGGGCAGCCCCGAGGGCAGCAGACGCCTGGTTAAGGGCGCCGAAAAAAAAACAAACAAAAATAACAATATCCGCCTCCATTGTTTCGAGACGCCGGGCGTGTGGATCTACATCCGCTTGCATCCTCGGCGGGCTCGGCAGACCGGCGAGGGGGACCACAGGGGCCCTCCACAGGCCCGCCGCGGCGCGGGCGGGCGGGACGGCCAGCACAGCAAAAAACAATGGCACCAACGTGAGCTTTCGGAGTTCCGCGCGGACCTTTTGGATCGGCGCTGATCGAATGAGGATCGGCTACAGAATTGACGAACCCCTAATTCGATTCGTCCGTCGACCCCGTGGAAAAGATGCAGAATAGTCGGTCAATCTACGGGGCAAACCTCCCACGTGTGTTTCGTAGATTCGACGGTCAATGAATTTTAGGATTGAGCTTTTCCGTAGTCAATCCGCTACTCGAGCTGAAGCCCCCCTCCCTGGAGCGCGGCGTTCTTTTCGGCGCGGCGCGCGCCAGGGGCGGTACCAGAGGCGCCGCCGGGGAGGTCCCAGGGCAGATCCCAGTCGGAGGAATCATGGAATCATGGATCCACGAAGCGCGCGGTGCACGCCGCACCGCAGGCGGGCCGCAATGGCAGGCAACCGGCACCGTCACCCCCGGCCCCCCTTTACAGGAGGAAGCGGGCCCGAGGGCGCGCGCTCCGACGAACAGGGGATCGGCAGCTACCTCGTCGCCCAGCGGCTTACCTCCAGCCGAGAGGGCGTGGTGCGTAGGGGGACGGCCGGTTCACCTCGCCATTGCGAAGAATTTCCCGACGATCAACCCCTGATCGATAAGCTGGCATGCGCAACTGGATTTGCTCTTCAGGGTGAGCGGGGGGCACGAAGGCACCATGGGACTTGCGGGCCACATGGCCTCGCCTTTCAACCGAATGCGCAATCACCCGTGCCTGGTACCCACCTCCAGGTCACGGAACGTGGCTCTCCGCTGCCACGGATGCCACATGGCTGCTACCAAAAAAGCGCGAGCCGGTTGAAGTGGCACCAATCGCCGCATACACTCAACACTGACGGCGTGCCCCGAGGAGTGCGTGGCGCTGACACCATGAGAACAGGTGACAAGCCCCCACCCCCGGGGTAATCGTCGTCGCCGTCGTTTCCGCCGTCGTCGCCGTCGTCGTCGTCGGAGGAGGAGGAGATTGAGGATAAGGAGGAGAAGGAGGATGGGGAGGGAGGTGGAGGGGAAGGGATGAGGCGGAGGAGGAGGAGGTGAAGGAGGAGGAGGAGAAAAAGGAGGAGGAGAAGATGAAGGAGGAGGAGGAGGAGGAGAAGAAGGAGAGGGAGGAGGAGAAGGAAACAAAGAAAAACGAGAGACAAACAAGAGTGAGTCCAAGTCGCCCAAACGTAAACTCTAAGAGAAAAGAGGTGAGGCGGGGGGGGGGGCCGACAACCGAGGCGCTATCGCGGCGGCTTGCCCTCCCGCATCCTCTTGATAGGGTGCTTCTGCACAGCTAGGGTCGGGGGGCGGTCCGAGGGGCCCTTGCAGGGCCGCTTGAGGGCCACCACCTTGCCCGCGTTCGCAGAAAGCGACGCCGTTGACATCGGCCATCCGATGGCCGCGGTCGTGGAGCAGGGCCCAGGCCGCAGGGCCCCGCCACCCAGAACCCCACGCGCGAATCCCAGGGGGATCCGACGGGGCCCCACCGCACGGCGGCCCAGGCCCCGAGGCGCGATCGGCGACCGCCGCCGAGGCCGACCTCTCCCCCGAAGCAGAGCCACCCGCCCCCACAGCGCCAGGCCCTCCATCGGAAGGGGTCAGCGCCCAAGAGCCCCATTCCGCCAGGCCCCACGGGAGCCTCCTCCGCCGAGCCCTCGGGTTCCAGGGCAGACTCCTCAAGCGGCCTGCCGGCCGCCCCAAGCGCCGCGCGAGCCCCCTCGGACACGACCAGCTCCCAATCATTGGGGCCCCGCCCAAAAACCCCAATCGCTTCCCAGAGGTCGAACGGGGCAGGACGGCAACGGGTGGCAACGGAGGCAAGAGAGCGGAGCCAAGTCTCCGCTCTGGCGAAGGTGCCACACGCCTGACATCGCCACTCTCCTCCGGTCTTGCCGCGCCAGAGGCGGTGGCCATCAGGTCTAGAAATAGAAACGACAGGCGCGCGCAGCTCGGGCTGGGGGGCTCTCGGTCTAGCATCCTCCGACAACGACTCCGACGAGCACAGACCAAGCTCAATGAGGCGCCCCCCAGCCCAGGCCAACAAAAACGCGAGAAATCCTGCGATTCCTTCAGGGCCAACCTATGCAGATCAGCCGCCCCGCGGCCAACCGAGTCACGCGACGCCCCCAGCTTGGCAAAGTAATCGGCCCAGGCGTTCCCAAAGACGTAACAAAAAAAGGGGGCCCCGCTCGGGCCCGGGGCAAACAGCGCAATCGGGGTCCATATGGGCGGGGCACCAATGCGCAACAGGGCGGGCCCCTCCCGGAGACTCGACAACAGCGTGGATCTGTGTCCACACTGACGCACGCTTGCCTGCTGAACTGGTGGCGACCGAACTCCATTCGTGCAGGTCCTGAGCAAGGCGAAGGAGATCCGTGACCACTATCTCCACAGACGGTAGCTGTTGCAACGCACGCAGCATCGCCACCCTCTCTGCTTCGCCGACGGTCTGGCTCGGCCCCGCTAGCCGCCCGTAGCAGGCGCGCAATGGGGGCCCTGCATCAAACATCTGGACGAAAGCCCATCCGCAGCTGCGTATTTCCGGCCGGTTAGACCACCTCCCCGATCCGTTCGTGAACACGACGTTTCCTCGCTGGCTCGGGGGGGGGGCCCATCACCCCGCCAGAAAATCGATGGGCCCCGAGGTGGCTGCACGCGAGGGCCTGGCAACATCGGCATGCCCACTGAAAGCTCAAACTTGTGCGGATCAGACATCCCTCCTGCTGCTGCTGCTGCTGAGTGCCCTTCGGCCCCCTGCAGCTGGGCACAGTGCTGCTTGGCAAGCTGGCGGGCGCCTGATCACCTTGCTGCTGCTGCTGAGTGCCCTTCGGCACCCTGCAGCTGGACACAGTACTGCTTGGCTGTCTGGCGGGCGCAAGCGGGCAGGCTTCTTACCATTCGACCCCCTCTGTGATCTGCGTGCTGGTACTAGGGCCGCCGATGCCGACTCCCCACCCTGCAGCGCGTGTTGCCTCCTGGTCGTACGTTTTAACGTCGCAGAGAGGAGGAGGAGCAGGAGCAGGAGAAGGAGGAGGAGGAGGAGGAGGAGGAGGAGAAAGGCTGGCCCATCGCCCGTGCGATCCTCGTCCTCCGGCACCGAGGCGGCGCTCGGTTGGTGCTCGCTGCTGCACCGCGTCTCGAGGGTCCTCGAGCGCTTCAGGGCGCCCGCGTCGCCGGCGCCCGCCAGCAGGGAGGGCGCCGACGCCGCGGACCAGGTGTTCCTGTTGGCTGCAGTCAAACCCGTAAAATACGGACGTGCGAGAAGGATGCAAGAGCCCTGGAAGGCCATGCCAGCGGGGCGGATGAGGAGGAGGAGGAGGGGGAGGGGGAGGAGGGGGAGGGGGAGGGAGGAGGAGGAGGAGGAGGAGGAGGAGGAGGAGGAGGAGGAGGAGGAGGAGGAGGAGGAGGAGGAGGAGGAGGAGGAAAAGGAGGAGGAGGAGGAGGAGGAGGAGGAAGAGGAGGAGGAGGAGGAGGAGGAGGAGGGGGAGGAGGGCAAGAGACGTGGGATAAGGATGCACTTTGCGAGCGGGGCGCGGCCAGCGGGGCGTGACCAAGGATGGGCTGACGGGGAAGGATGCAAGGGTCAGCGTGTGGAGCTGCTCGTCCTTCCTGCGCGGGTTGCCTCCACACGCACGAATGGCCCTGGACAAGATTGACCGTTGGCGCGCGACTTTCGGAGAGCGCGGGGAGGCCAAACTCTAGCGCCCAAGACGCTGGTACCGCATCGCGTTCAATCATCTGGGGACCCGAGTGTGTCCGCACCAAAAGTCACTCTTGCTTAAGGTCACTCCTACGTGTGGCCAGTTCCTGGAGCCCCTGCCGCCCTCGCGTGGCGCCGTCGCGCCGTCCTCCACCGACACGCGACGCTCGTCCTTCTCCTGGGAATCCAGTGTATGCCCCCCCCCCCCTCCGCCCTTCTCCTGCTTCCTGCCTCCTGTTTCGTCCTCCTCCTTTTCCCCGCCCCCCCGCTTCCTGCCTCCAGCCTCCTCCTGCCCCAATCCTGCCTGCCGCCTCCTGCCTCCGTCGTGTCTCCTGCCCCGTCCTGCTTCCTGAACCTCCTCCTCCTCCTCCTCCTCCTCCTCCTCCTCCGACCTTCCCCCCTCCTTCCGGAGGAAATGGGATGGAGCGGAGGATGAGGAGGAGGATAAGGAGGAGGAGGAGGAGGAGGAGGAGGAGGAGGAGGAAGAGGAGGAGAAAGAGAACGAGGAGGATAAGGAGGAGGAGGAGGAGGAGGAGGAGGAGGAGGAGGAGGGAGGAGGAGGAGGAGGAGGAGGAGGAGGAGGAGGAGGAGGAGGTGGAGGAGGAGGAGGAGCAGGAGGAAGAGGAGGACGAGGAGAAGAAGAAGAAGGAGGAGGAGAGAGGAGGAGGAGGAGGAGGAGGAGAAGAAGCAGAAGGAGGAGGATGAGGAGAGGAGGAGGAGGGAGGGGAGGAGGAGAGGAGGAGGAGGAGGAGGAGGACGAGGAAAAGGAGGAGAGGGGGAGGAGGAGGAGGAGGAGGAGGAGGAGGAGGAGGAGGAGGAGGAGGAGGAGGAGGAGGAGAAGGATGGATGAGGGGGAGGAGGAAGAGGAGGAGGCGGAGGAAGGGCAGGGCGAGCGGCTGGCCGCCCCCAAGCTTTTCTACGCACTCAGGGTGTTCCATTGACTCACCCGCCCCAGCCCCATGGCCACGCAAGGCGAAAGAGAGAATGGCGTGTGGCGGTGCGCATGCATGTGAGAGAGGTGGCCGCGAGTCCTCCTCCGCCTCTGGCTGCTCCACCATCAGATTGCCAGTACGGCGAGCAGAAGGCGGAGGCTGGAACTGCAGGAGGACGACAGGGAGAGGCACGAGGCGGACGACGAAGACGACGACGACGACACTGACGACTGTACCACCTACGTCGACGTCGACGGCGCCGAACTCCCGGACCTCATTGGCCTACCGCAGCCCTCCCGCCGAATTCCTGGGGCCTCCTGCGCCCCGCGGGAGCCCTCGCCGCGGCTCCCCGGGCCACCCTGGCCCCGAGGTCGCCGTCGTCCGCGGCGTCGGCTTCGCCGTCTGCGCAAGTGCACGCGCATACGTCGAAGCGGTGGTCGTCGTCGGTGGCGTCGTCGGTGGCGTCGTCCAGGTCGTGCCCGCCACCGCCGCCGCCGTCGTCGTCGCCGTCGTCGTCGTCGCCGTCGTCGTCGGCGTCGGCGTCGTCGTCGCCGTCGGCGTGGTCGTCGGCGAAATCTTCGGCGTTGACGTCGTCGTCGGCTCCGTCGAGGCCCGCCGCACGGACAGCAGGAAATCGCTCACCAGCTGCGGTTTCGCCCTGCGCGCCGCGCCGGCGCCGGGCCTCTCTGAGGCCTCGACGCCGTCGCTGCTGTCCTGCGGCGGCGGGCGCACCACCTCCGACCACTCCTCCCCACCACGCCTTCTCTTCGTCCTCCACCCCTACACCCAACCCCAACACCTTGCCTCATACACGCCCACGCCCCTCCCCCCCCCACCCCTTGGTGGCCCTCCTTTTTTCGGTTGCCCACGCGTGAAGCGGAAGCTTGGCGCGCTCTAATGCAAGAACAAACCGCCGACTTAGTGGAGCGAGTAAAAAGAAATTAGCCTGCCGGACGTAACTGGCAAAGTCGTGCAGCAAGAGCAGAACAGCACAGGGCCTTAGAGCATTTGCCTGGCATGCGGTAGAAACTGCAGTGCCTGGTGTTAACGTGATATCCCTTCCTCCCCCCCGCTCCTCGAATAGCCCACCTCCTAAATCTATAGGTCCATGCGTGCAGCACTTCAGATCAAAGCGTGCAGCACGGGCGACGTGAGAGCGAGATATAGTGAAGCAGCTCGGACCCGCGGCAAAGTATAGCATAGAAACGTGCGAATGGCGTGCACGGTAAGACGTGGTGGTACTACTGGCAGGGACTGCGTTCCGAAGGCTGGGCACTGTAGAATGCGGGCCTGTGTACTTGACGTGCTGACCGTGCCCCCTGGTAGGGTCAATGCCTGTGGACGAGCGATGAAGTAAGGTCTCTCCATGTAAATCACAGGGGGGGGGGCGGAATAAATGTAAGCTTAAAAATCCTTCGCACCACATCCCGCCCATCCTCCATCCATCCTGCTCGAGTAGAGCTCGAGCAGAAATTGCTGCGCTGGCAAGGGAGCTGACCAGCCTCAAGCTGGCACGGGGTAGACGCAAACTGGGTGTGGAGTCCGGGGTGGTTGAGGCCAAGACCATAAAGTGAACAGCAAAAAGAGGGTGCAAACATTGCGGCAATTCTTGGGCTGCTACTCAAGGTTTTGCGGTTCACCCCTAGCCTCCAGGACCGCGGGACCCACGCGTTTTGAATGTTTGTGATTTAGCACGAACCCTAATAACCTGAGTGACAATGTCAAGGTAAATGGCAACTGACTTGCTGAGGGGAAGGCTGCATACTGGGCAACTGTGGTCGGAAAGCACGCAGGGGGAGTGCCAGGTCATTCCCCTTACCGGCGTACCAAAATGGCAACTCACTGTAGCCAACGTATTTCCAGCTGAGAATAGAGGCATGCAGAATTAGGTCAAGCACGCGCGAGTGGAGGTAGGTGAGCACCACAAAGAAAGCAAGTAAGGCTTCATCGTGCCACGTTAACCAACTTATTGAGGCTGGCCATGCGTAAAGGCCTTTGCAGAAGGTTTAATATTACTGTGTAAGCTTCATCTGCTAAGCAACAAGATGTGCGACTGCGGTCTGATGTGAGCAATAACCCGCCCCCAACCACGACCCCATCAATGCTCGGAGCCACTCCAGCCCCAAAGACAGGCAGGACAATAAGCTGGTACTGTCGGACTATACTGTGGACTGTGTTGTCGAACTAAACTGTGGGCCACCCACACTTTGTACAAAGGGGGCCTGACATGCACCGTGTGAATTAAAAGGCTTGCGTAGACACTGCGTATGAGACTCGTCACCCTGCTAGGCTGGCTCTGCCTAGCCGTGAACAGTAGGCGCATGAGGCTTGTGCACGATAGTGTGTCCTGGAAGCTTGCGTCAGGGACAGTGCAGCAAACCAATGAGAGATGAACCTAGAGTCGAGAGAATCCAACATTACGTCAAAGCAGTAGAAATATTGACTGGCCTGTAGTTTGCGCGGTATGTCTGGCGGCACCGACGGACCATGATGCGAAAGCCAATGTTTACACGTGAGAAACTTCAGTGAGGCGACTTTGAAGCAAAACGTAAGAACATGAAGGTAGCCGTATACTCAACTGCTGACTGTCGCCCACCCTCACCGATCTCTTCTCCATACTCGTAGCCACACCAACCCCGGAGACAGGACAGCAGGCTGGCGGAGTGGACCTGCCCGCTGCACCTCCGAGGAGCCCACGGAAGCGGTGGCGCGTGCGCAGTTGGCAGGCGGCATCGCGTCTGGCTCTGCGTGGAGCACCTCTCCGCTGGGACCTCCAAGGCGCTAACGGAGGTGGTGTCAGTTGCGCATTTGGCACCGATTCTTGATGCGAGGTCCCAATCGGATCTGCGTGGTGCACCACTGCGGTACATCCTCCAGAAGCCCACGACTCGATCACTGCGCAGTGGACAGCGCCCAGGGAAGGGACTAATAGTTCGGACCTGCGTGAGGACTGCTCTCCGCTGGATCTCCCGGGAGACTCACGAAAGTGGCGACAGCTGCGCAATTTGCGGGGAAACATGAAAGGAAAACTTCGGACCTGCGTAGGATCACAATCCGCTAAACCTCAGGTGAATAATACTTTGGATCTGCGCATGACCGCAGTCCGCTGGACCTCTCGAGAGCTAAAAAAAGCGAGGCAGGAGGCAGGTATGATGTGGGATGCAGGTCGGAGGTAGGATGCAACAAGGATCAAAAGGCAGGAAAGGAGGGTCAGCGAGGAGCTGGGAGGAGGAAGGAGACGCAGCAACTCCTCCCTCCCTCCCTGCCTGCCTCCCTCCTCCCTCCTCCTCCTCCGTTCCCTCCTCCTCCTCCGTTCCCTCCTCCTCCTCCTCCTCTTCCTCCTCCTCCTCCCTCCGCATCTCTCCCCCTCGTTCCTCCTTCTTCTCTACCCTCCTCCTCCCTCCTCTCGCCCTCCTCCTCCTCCTCCTCCCTCCTATATTTTGCCTCCTCCTCTTCCTCCTCCTCCTCCTCGTCCTCCTCCTCCTCCTCCTCCTCCTCCTCCTCCTCCCACTCCCCCTCGTCCCCCACCCCACCTCCCGACGTCCGCAGGCGACGGGTTCTCCGACCCCCGCGACGAGCGCGGCGAGAAGCCATCCGGCCCGAGGCCGGGTGCGTACCTGGGCGGCGGCGACGACGACGGCGTCGTCATCGTTCCGAGGGTCTCTGGCCACTTTAGGAGGCAACTACTAGGAGGTCTCCGTCGGAAGGACTAAGGAGCATTAAGCCCGAGTGGGGGGTTGCTTCGCCAGACTAGGCCGCGGATTAAGCGGGACTAAGCAAGACTCAGCGGAATTAGCAATATTTAACCAGATTAAGCGGGATTGTGCCACCAGCTAGGCCGAATCAGAATTCGACCCCCAGGAATTGCATCCGAAACTACTTGAGCTCTTCCCGACGGCCTGGACACTACCCCCCGAACGCGACACCCACCAAACGCCCCCCCATATACACATCCTGGCGAAATCTGGCATGGGACCCTCTGCGCCGAGAGCGGGTCCACCGCCCTCAGCGCTGGCCACCGCCTCATCAGCGCTGGCGGCAACACAGGCAGCCGGGCCCGACGCCGTGCAGGCGGGAAGCTGCAGGGGAGCCCCCGAGAGCCCCCGAGACGACCGCGGCCGCGTCCGGCCGCGGCAACGAGAATCTCCACAAGCGTGTGGATCGGTCTCTCTCTCTCTCTCTCGAGAAAGAGAGAGAGAGAGAGAGAGAGAGAGAGAAGGAGAAAGAGAGAGAGAGAGAGAGAGAAAATCTCCAACGCACGTGACATCGCATAACGCGACGCGCCATCGAAAACGTTCGACGCGCGGCCTGGAAAACATGAAAAACCGCCCTGTGGGCTCCGAGGTATTGTGGTGTTGTGGTGCGTTGTGGTGTGTGTGTGCGCGCGTGCGTGCGTGCGTGCGAGCGTGCGTGCGTGCGTTTGTGCGTGCGTGCGTGCGTGCGTGCGTGCGTGCGCGGTGTGTGTGTGTGTGTGTGTGTGTATGCGTGTATGTGTGTAGGTGTGTGCGTGTGTGTTCGTTCGTTCCCCCGCCTAATGCCTAATGCGGGACGCCGTATCTTCGCACCGTCTCAACCCAAACCGCGCGCCAAGGCAAACGATGCAGGCGGCGGTGGGTGAGGGGGAAGTACGTGGGTGGGGCACGGTCCGCTGTGCAGCCACCCAACACCAAAATACGCACCCCGCACGCCGCCCTTGAAAGCACCCAACCACCAGGACTGGCCCCTTCCCCGCACTGATAGAGCCAACCTGCGCACAAACACACGCGACGCAAGACAACCACGGCGCTGCAGCTGGCGCTGCGTGCAGCCCGTGCTGTGTGCGCGCTGTCTCGGCGTGGAAAGCTATCAATCGGTTCCGGGTGGCGTGATGGGGCGCACCTGCACCGCGCGACTCCGCACAAGGCTCACGGGAGCATGTGGGAACGCGGGTGGGTGAGAGCGCGTGTTTGAGCCACCCATGCGTGCGTGTGTGTGTGTGTGTGTGTGTGTGTATGTGTGTGAGTGTGTGTGTGTGTGTGTGTGTGTGTGTGTGTGTGTGTGTGTGTGTGTGTGTGTGTGTGTGTGTGTGTGTGTGTGTGTGTGCGTGCGTGCGTGCGTGCGTGCGTGCGTGCGTGCGTGCGTGCGTGCGTGCGTGCGTGCGTGCGTGCGTGCGTGCGTGCGTGCGCGCGTGCGTGCGCGCGCGTGCGTGCGCGCGCGCGCGTGCGTGCGTGCGCGCGCGCGCGTGCGTGCGTGCGTGCGTGCGTGTGTGGTGCGTGTGCGTGTGTGTGCGTGTGCGTGTGTGCGTGTGTGCGTGTGTGCGTGTGTGCGTGTGTGCGTGTGTGCGTGTGTGCGTGTGTGCGTGTGTGCGTGTGTGTGCGTGTGTGCGTGTGTTGCGTGTGTGCGCGTGCGCGTGCGCGTGCGCGTGCGCTGCGTGTGCGCATGTGGGTGTGTGTGGGTGGTGTGTGTGTGTGGGTGTGTGTGTGTGGTGTGTGTGGGTGTGTGGTGTGTGTGTGTGTGTGTGTGTGTGTGTGTGTGGTGTGTGTGTGTGGTGTGTGTGTGTGTGTGTTGTGTGTGGTGTGTGTGTGGTGTGTGTGTGTGTGTGGTGTGTGGTGTGGTGTGTGTGTGTGTTGGGGGGGGGGGGGGGGGTGCCTCCCTCCCGCCCGCGCCGGGCTTCCTCTCTCTCCCTCCCGCGAATTGCGGCTTAATTCGCATGATGCGCGTCCCACGAATGCCACTTCGCCAGAGCAGTCCCTCCGCCTAGCTGCCGAAGCAAAAAGCGTGTATGTTGGAGAGACGGGCACATCGGGCGGGCGGGCGGAGGCGGACAGCCGACGGGGGCGGTGGCTGGGCAGCGCAGGCTGCAGACCAGCAGGAGGTGCGCCGGTGATGGAGGCTGCCGGGTGACGGGCACCATGGAGTCGTGGGTGCTGCGTTGGAGATGGCGGCTCTCGGCGGATGGGTGCTGTGCTGGAGGCGGAGGCTGTGGACTGGCTGGCGCAGTGCTGGAGACGGGGACTGTGCCGAGCAGAGAGCTTCGAGCACGTGTCTCAGAAAAGAGCTCAAGAACCGCGCGCTGCGTACATGGGGAATCGTAGATGAAACGCACAAGGGGTACCATGGCGCGTGCGGAGGGCCACACATTCATTCTATTGTATGTATATTATGCATACATATCGACCTACCTACCTACCTACCTACCTACCTACCTACCTACTTACATACATGCATGCATCCATGCACACACATATACACACGTACATACATACGTACGTGCGTACGTACGTACGTACATACATACATACATACAGACAGACAGACAGACATGCATACATACATATATACATACATGCAAACAGACATACAAACATACATACATACATACCTACCTACCTACCTACCTACCTACCTACCTACCTACCTACCTACATACATACAGCATACATGCATATGTACACATTTACATACTTACATACATACATGCACAAATTCATACATGCATACATGTATACATGCATACATACATGCATGCATACCTGCAGACATACATACATCCACACACACATACATAAATACATACATACATGCATACATACACACACAACCATACATACATGCAGATATACATACATGCATGCATACATGTATGCATACACACATACATGCATGCATGCATACATGCATGCATACATACATACGTACGTACATGCATACGTACATACATACGTGCATGCATGCATACATGCATACATACATGCATGCATGCATACTTACATACACACGCATAGGTATGTACACACGACAACGAGAGAGAGAGAGAGAGAGAACGCGGACGACTCAGCGCTATTGTATGTGAACGTGTTCGATATATCTCTACGTACCTCACTCTCTCTCTCTCTCGTTCCCTCCCTCCCTCCCTCCCTCCGTCCATTGATGATCCAAATGGACACCCCCCCCACCCCCGACGGTGGCACCCGCCATCATCCCTAGCAGGCGGGGTGCTGGGACGGGGGGTGGGGGTGATTTTTCGGCGGCCTTTGAAGCTGGCGCTCGAGCGTGGGCCGTTCCCCAAGATCCCACCCCCCAGTGGCGGCACCCATTCGGCAAGACTGCCTGAACCCTGTAGCGGCAAGGGGTGGGGGTGTCACTTTGGGTTATGATCCGTCTGTCTGTCTGTCTGTCTGTCTGTCTGCATTTGTCTCTGACTCTGTCTCTGACTCTCTCTCTCTCTCTCTCACTCTCTCTCTCCATCATTGTGGGTTATGATATGTCTGTCTGTCTGTCTGACTGACTGACTGTCTGTCTCTCTCTCTCTCTCTCTTTCCCTGTCTTCAGCCTCCGGAAAACAAAACGAGCCAGGCCTGTATAGACGCTGCAGCCGGAGGATGAGGAGATGTGAGAAGGAGAGACGGGGAGAATAGGACGAGGAGGAGAGCGGGGAGTCGGGAGGGGAGGAGGAGTGAGGAAGGCACAAAGAAACACCGTGGCGGGGATGGGGAACTGCTTCCTCCCGGGGCACCTGCTGCAAATGTCCTCCATGAGCTTCTCCTGACTGCCGGCGGGGGGAGGGCACCCCGTGTTGGGAGAGCAGGGAGGAGGAGGAGGAGGAGGAGGAGGAGGAGGAGGAGGAGGAGGAGGAGGAGGAGGAGGAGGAGGAGGAGGAGAGGAGGAGGAGGGAGAAGAGGAAGAGAAGAAAAGAGGCGAAGGACTGACGCTAGGAGCCCTCGCTCGGCGGCTGACCTACGAGAAAGAGGAGAAGGATGTCGTTCCACCCTGCACGAGTCAGCTGCAGCAAATAGCCCGAGCAGAGACGGGGACTTGGCCAGCACGCCAGCACAGCACGCCTCGCAACCATACGTCTACTGGAGCCTCTGGGCGCGAATGCTGTATTCGTGTCCGACGTGTGCCCCCCCAAACAGAAAAAACTAGTGTCTGGAAAACGCGCGCGCGAACAGTTCAAGGCCTCCGAAATAGGGACCGAGAAGATGTGGTCGGAGCATCGCGCCACATCACAGATGCATCGGCGATACGTCGCCCCATGCATCGGCGCCGTCGGCGCGGGAGACATCGGGCTCCACGTCGAGCCACTTCGCCGATGCAGCGGCGATGCGGCGCGATCCTCCAACGCATCTGCGCCGACACCCTATACTTAACTAGGGAGGTCCAGGAAAATCTCCGAGTGGCCGCGGAGCGGCGGACCGCGGCGGCGAGCACGAGTAGGCGCAGGAGGCGGAGAGGAGGAGGAGGAGGAGGAGGAGGAGGAGGAGGAGGAGGAAGAGGAGGACGAGGGGGA
>CAUYUJ010015617.1:288413-303413 GCA_963575745.1 Prorocentrum cordatum
CATAAACCTACTGGCTTGGTCTTCAGACATTTCCAAGACGACCCCGTTCGAAACATTCGCCACAATTGCGCCCGCAAACTGGACCATTCCCTGCCCCGGAACAGGAAGGGATGTGATATATATATATATATATATATATATATATGTATGTATATATATGTATGTATATATATACACATGTAAGCATACAAGTGTGGAGGACTCGCAGCCATGGTGGAGGACAATGCAAAGAAAGAGGAGGAGGAGAGGGAGGATATAGATGGTGGCGATGGTGAGTACATGGATAACGCGAGTTTGGTTGTGGTTGCGGGGAGGGCGGGGTTTGGTTGTGGTTGCGGGTGGAGGCGGCAGCTGCGCCGATAGGGTCGCCGCAGCTGCGGCTGGCTCTATCGGCGCAACTGTCGCCTCATGGCACCTCTGCCCACGGGCATTGAAGAGCTATTCTTGGGGCTCACTGTTTTGAATCCGCCGGCCCCCTTGCGGGGCCATCAGGCTGCGAGGGTTAGGATTGCTGCTCCCTGCACCAGTTCCAGTTTCCAGTTTCCATTGTTACAGTACTGCTTTCTGCTTCCTACTGTAAATTGTTACTGTCCGCGCGAGGGGGGGGGGAGCCGAAAACCATCCTGGCTAGCGTACCCCAGGAGGGTTCTCAGAATTCCTGGGGGGGTAAAAATTAACACCCTCACGCAGATCGGCGGGGTCAGGGTCCAAAAACACAAGGGATTTGCCACATTTCGGAAATTCGGCTGCACCCCTCACGCAGATCGGCGGGGTCAGGGTCGAGAAACACAAGGGATTTGCCACATGTTTGAAATTCGATGGCACCCCTCACGCAGATCGGCGGGGTCAGGGTCCAACAACACTAGGGATTTGCCACATTTCGGAAATTCGGTGGCACCCCTCACGCAGATCGGCGGGATCAGGGTCCAGAAACACAAAGGATTTGCCACATTTCTAAAACTCGGTAGCACACCTCAAGCAGACCGGCGGGGTCAGGGTCAAAAAACACTTGGGGATTTGAAACATTTCTAAAATTCGGTGGCACCCCTCACGCAGATCGGCGAGGTCAGGGTCCAAACACACAAAGGATTTGCAGGGTCCAGAAACACTTCAAATTTACAACAGTTCTGAAATTCGATGAAACCCTTCACGCAGATCGGCGGGGTCAGGGTGAAAAACCCACAGGATTTTCTACATTTTCGAAATTCGGTGGCACCCCTCACGCAGATCAGCGGGGTCAGGGTCCAGAAACACAAGGGATTTGAAATATTTGTGAAATTCGGTGGCACCCCTCATGCAGATCCGTAGGGTCAGGGTCCAAAAACATAACGGATTTGCCACATGTCTGAAATTCGGCGGCACCCCTCACGCAGATCGGCAGGGTCAGGGTCCAGAAACACAAGGGATTTACCACATTTCTGAAATTCGGTGGCACCCCTCACGCAGATCGGCGGGGTCAGGGTCAAAAAACATATGGGATTTGAAACATTTCTGAAATTCGGTGGCACCCCTCACGCAGATCCGTAGGGTCAGGGTCCAAAAACAGAAGGGATTTGCCACATGTCTGAAATTCGGCGGCACCCCTCACGAAGATCGGCAGGGTCAGGGTCGAAAAACAAATAGGTCCCGACACTGGCTTCACGGCAAAGCCAAAGCCTCATGACTTCGCTCTTCCATGGCCCATTCTCCGAGAGAGGGGGCGACCGGCAGGGGGCGAAGCCCTCACGGACCTGAATTCGCACATGTCGAAGAAGATTTGCGTCGTTTGGGCCTTTCTGCCCAGCAAGCCTACACCCTGCGAAATGCTTAAGAAATCATGGGTTAAGAAATTCATAGTCTCAGAACTTGAGTAGAAGCCCAGAATTTCCATCGAAATCTTAGGATTTACATGGAAACATTAAGAATAATCGAGACTCTGGCCGAAAACTTGGGTTTTCTTAACCATCGCCTAAGTTGTACTGACGAGGCCAGGAAGTCTCAACCCCATGACGACCCGACGCCCCAGCCGATCGGGGCGGGGCGGCTCGCTGGCCCCCAGCCTCACGCCGGGGAGCACGCCGCGACGTGCTCCCCGGCGTGAGTTCACTGCATAGTTCACTGCTCTGGCGTGCTCGCGATTCGTTGCTTGTACGCTCTATGCTGCGTCCTGCGTGCTAAGGCTACAAAACAGCACCAGGTTTGGAGCAGTCCAATTGGTCGAATTATATGTCTGGAGGCCTATATTTTAGCACTCTGGAAGGTCCGGGGCCTCCCTGCACCCCACCCCCTTCGCTGGCCTTCTCTTCCAGGAGAGCCCAGAATCGGATCGATAAGTCGGATGGGCAATGGAACCGAATCGGATCGGCGGAAACTCAGCAGCCACGTCGGGAGACGCCGAACCGGCGGAAATCTCTGCAGGCTAGGAAAGGCCATCGGTGCGACATCGGACTCCACACAGGAGTCCGAATCGAATTCCGAGGTCGAATCCAGAGATCCGAAGTCGAATTTCAAGACGGGGTCCCTTGAAGTCGCGACCCATTCCCCGGAACCCGCTGTTCCTCCCGGGTCGTTGTTTGACGGTCCCGACGCCCGGCGAGGGGGCCGACCTGTGGGAAAGAAAGACCTCCGTCTTGATTCTTCCAAGGCGTTGGATCTCTGGGGATCGGGATGGAACTCCGTCAAACTCGGACCGACTCGGGTCGGAGGGACATCGAAGGGAGCCCCGCGCTTCTCGGGGGGGATAGCCCCGGCAGGCCCTGGAAGGCCCAGGTCTGCGCGCGGCCGCGCTGGGCGGCCAGCCCTCCACGCTCTGTCTCACCGATGGGGGTAATGTTAGGTCGGGCCCTGTCCCCCTGCAGAGGGGATTCTGGGCGAAACATTAAAACATACTCGAAACACAAGCCATTGATGCCCCAAAAGATCAAACAATCGTCCCCAGCCTATCCATTGACTATTTTCCTATTTTCGAATGTTCCTCCTGTAGAGGGGCAGACCCGACTCACGGGCAGGAGATAGGAGATGGAACAGGGATGGAGAGCAAAGGGAGGCAGGGGAGGGAGAGAAGGAAGGTTGGATGGAGGGAAGAGAAGGAGGGAGTTGGGGCAGAGGGGAGAAACACGCCTACCCTGTCGGCGCGTGTGAGGGGGGAATTGGTTCCATCGTCCCCGCGTGCTCCCCAAAAAACTATCTTTCAATCGATTCGCTCTTCCCTTTGATACCTTCCCCACTCGTTCGGGGTGGGTGGTCCTGGGGGGGTGTCCTGGGGGGGTCCCGGGAGGGGTCCCGGGGTGCGTCCCGCAGGGAGGGGTCCTGGGTCAAATACAAGCCCACCTTCTCTTTCGGGCCGCCTTCGAGCGAATTTGGCCCTCCTTCGCTAAACCAGGTCCAAGATGATCCAAGTCACCCCCAATAGAGCTCAGAGTCGCCGAGAGATTGCGCCAAGACGCAAGAGGTGGCCTCCAGACGACACAAGACTCCAAAGAGGGCCTAAAGAGGCACAATGTGTTTTTTCTGTCAGACTTTAAGTTGGTTCCCGACGCTCCAAGACGGCCCAAGTGGCCCCAAGACGGCCCATGGGGTCCCAAAGATCGCCCACAGACGGCCTACGAGGCCGTCAGGAGGGCGCCGTTACGACCCCAAAGGCCCAAGGGGCCTCCAAGACGGCCTAAGACGGCCTCGAGAACGCCCCAAGAGGGGCCCCAGAGGGCGAACACGAACCGACATTTCGAGGTCACCGCCCCAAGAGCCCAAAGAGGTCTCCAAGACGGCCCAAGAGGTACCCAAGAGGGCCTCCAGGAAGGCTGGAGGAGGCTATAAGTATTGATTATCTTACAATTTTCGAAACATGTTGGCATATGCTTCTTTTCGGCCTTCCGACAACCCGAGACGGCCCAAGAGCCCCCAAAGATCGCCCCAGGACCGCCCAAGAGGCATGCAAGATGGCCCTAGAACGGCCCTTGGCAGAGCTCGTGCCACAACGCTTGGCCATGTGGACGATTCCAAGAGGCAGGGGGCGGCGGTGACTCGCCGTAGGCGTCTTCGATAATCCAAGAGGGGCCTGAGCTCGCCCGAACGCCCCAAGAGAGCCCCCAGAGGGCCCCCAAATCATTCTCCAAGAGACGACCAGGCTCGCATCCTACATGGTCAGGATAGCGCTGCATTGCCGCCAAGACGATCCAAACTGCCCTCAAAGACGACAAGAAGACCCCATCTGACCTAAGATGGCCCAACAATAACTCCTAGACGGTCTGGGATGGCGACAAGCGGCCACCATGAAGCCTGAGGAGGCTGCAAGAGCACCGAAAGGGCTCCCAAGATGTCTCTTCCTCCTCCTCCTCTTCCTCCTCCTCCTCCTCCTCCTCCTCCTCCTCCTCCTTGGTGTTGTCCTCCTCGTACTCCTCCCCCCCCCTCCTCCTCCTCTCCTCCTCCTCCTCCTCCTCCTGCTCCCCCCCCTCCTCCCCCTCCTCCTCCTCCTCCTCCTTCTCCTCCTCCTCCTCCTCATCCTCCTCCTCCGCCTCATCCTCTTCCTCCCTCTCGTGATTCCTCCCCTCGTCCGTCCCCAGTGGCTGCGAGAGCACATAGGCAGATAGCTTGGCCAAGCTGTGTTCCTCAGCATACGCTTCTTGGGAACATCATGGAGCTTCAGGGGAACTCTTCAAAGCGTCTGGTCCCAATCTTTCCGCACACCTCTGGCTGTCACCTTCATCATGGGGGCCTTCTTCCAAGGTCGGCGGCACCAGCCGTAAGGCCTTCCAAACATAGGACGGAGAAGTGAATACGGGTGATGGTGGATGGAAAATGGAAGGAGGGACGAGGCGGGATATCAGACTAAGAAGAAGAGAAAGGAAGTAATTAGGGGGACGAGATGGAGGGATGGAAGGATGGAGGGAGGGAGGGAGGGAGGAAGTAGATGGAGGGGAGAGGGAGGAGAGAGGTAGGAAGTGGGAACGAAGGAGGCAGGAGGAGACAGGAGAACGAAGGACGGAGGCCGAGGAAAGGAGGGGGGAGAGGGAGCTGGCCCGTTGAACGTCGCCTGGCCCCGCCGGGAGGAGGGGCACAGCGGACGGACGAGGACGGGGGAGGAATGTCCGACGCGAGGCCACGAGGACCCCGAAGCGGGAGGGGGGGGAAGAGAAGGACGACGACGACGACGACGACGACGACGACGACGGCGGCGGCGACGACGACGACGACGGCGGCGGCCTCGGCGACGGCCCAGGCACGGGCCCGTCCTCGGGGCACGGCGGCGCGAGCGGGCGTTCGGCGCCCTGGGGGCCCGGCAGTCGGTGTCGTCGCCGCCGCCGTGGCCGTCGTCGTCGTCGCCGCCGCCGTCGCTGTCGTAGTCGTCGCCATCGTCGTCGCCGTCGCCGTCGCCGTCGCCGTCGCCATCCCCGTCGTCGTCGACGTCGTCGTCCTCGTCGTCGTCGTCGTCGCGCATGCTGGGGCCGAGGGGAAGGGCGGCGAATTTGGGACCCGTCGGAAATTCCGAAGATTCCGATCCTCTGTGGGATTCTTCCGTGCTCCCCTCCGTGCTCCCCCTCCTCCCTTCCGGCCTTCTGCTCCTCTCCTTCCTGTCCTCCTCCCACCCTGATGTCTCTCACCCTTCTTCCTCGTCTTCCTCCAACCCCGTCCCCCGTAAGCCACTCCTCCTCGTCGCAGCACTTAAGGCGTGGCAGGTCGCCTGATAAATCCTTATCGGATACAATCCTGGGGCTTGAAATCCTACCAGCCCTCTCGCGTGTGGTTTAGAGTGTTCCTGCTTCTTTCTTCTTCCATCCACCTTCCTCCCAGTCGGGAAGGGATCGTCACTGTTCCGTATCAATGAGCACCCCATCGCCGTCTCGAATGGCCGCTGATCAGAACCATGCGGATCAGGAGAGGGTCCCCTGCGATCACTTAGGTTTAGACGTGGGTAGGGGGGAGATCATATCTGACCGCTGTGCTGGCCCAGAATCCCTAAACGCGGGCGCACACACACACACACACACACTGTACACATTACTGACAACCTCGTTGCAACTTTGCAGTGGGTTCCGACAAGGATCGGGGAAGTCGACATATTGCCCGACGAGTGCCGTCACGCGTGCTGGCGCACATGCTGCACTCTGCGTGCGTATCGCACCTGTTGCACCCGGCGCGTCTGGAGCATGTGGCACACTTGGCGCCAGTGGAGCACGTGGCGCATCCGGCACCCCTCGGCACGCTTGGGCCCCTGGTGCACCTGACGCATCCGGTGCGCGCGGCGCACCTGGCACGCGTGGCGCACCTCGCGAGGTCGCGCACCTGGCGTCTGCATTGGTTCCCAATGGCTGCGCGTCCCTCCGATGGGGGCCCGCTCCTGAGCTGAGCCTCGGGTGCAACGTGCCAGGCGGGAGAGCGAGTTCCAGTCAGCGAGGCAGCTTGTGGCGATCCCCTTACGTTGGGAGCTCCCCTCGCCGTTCTCCTCCCTTGGGTCTGGGCGGGCTCCCGTCACGAGCGGTCGGAGCGTCCATGATGGCTCCAACATGTTCTCGGGCAAGCCAAAATGGCGTCCAAGGTTGTACAGAGCAGTCCAAGATGGCCTCCAGCATGCCTCCAAGGAGCCCTAAGACGGCTCTAACAGGCCACAGAGCCTCACCAGCATGTCCCCGAGAAGCCACACTCATTGACGCATCTGGAAAGTTTCAATGGTGTGTGCCTTCTCGCCTGTTCGCTTCCGATTGGCTTCGAAGGCCAAAGGATACCTTCAACATCGCGCAAGAGATCCCCAAGAGAAGCCAAGAAAGGCCTAAAGACTTCCCAAACGCCCCGACTAGCACCCCAGTAATGCCACAACAAGTCAACAAGATGCGAGATTTCGGACTCCAGTGGGCGCGCACATTCGTCTAGAACTCGTCAATCGACTACACGGATACAAAACAATGAAGGTTCCTTTGGCACAAACTTCCAATACTTACACGGGTGAAGGACGGGTGAAATTGAACATGCGGCTATCGCTTTTGCGACGCAAGCATTCGTTTCACAATCGCACCATAGTTGCACGGCAGGAGGGCCGCGAATATGAAGTAAAGCTCACGCGCGCAGGCGACTTCAGATCTGGTGGCCAGTAGCACACGCGCAGCGGCTTCGCGGATGAAGGGGGCGCCCTTTCCAAAATAATGAAGCTGCCGCTGGACACTTCTTCGGCCTGCGCCATCCTCATAGATCTTTGAGGTGTTTTGAGTTCGGGCGGATGGCTAGATTTGATGATCGCCATCATCAGATGGTGAGCTCGGTAAAGGATGGCTGGTTGCTGTAAGCTCGGGCGGGCATCGTAACCATCATATCTATTTGCTGTGCTGTGCTGTGCTGTAGCTAGATGGGCGGAGGTAGAGGCCTCCCAGGTGGGGTCGGAGCAGAGGGGGTCGGAGGATCGCGCCGCGTCGCCGATGCATCGGCGATGCACCAACGACGTCGGCGATGCATCGGCGCCGTCGGCGCGGAGGAAATCGGGCTCCAAACGGAATCACATCGGCGATGCATCGGCCGATGCGTCGCGATATCCCGACCCCATCTGCTCTTAGGTCGGGCATGTCCTCCTACAGGCGGATTTAGAACGAAAGATAAAACATAGCCCAAGAGTACGAAAACAATGCTGAGCAATGATCGAAAAATCGTCCCCAGACTATTTTTTGAACTGTTCTTGAATCTTCCTCCTGTAGAGGGAGAGGCCCGACGCAAATCTTCTCCGACCACACTTAGGAGGCCCGGGGGGAGGAAGCAGATGCTCCCCGCGGCGCTGGCGCCCGACCGACGGGGCCAACGGGGCGCTCTTCCTGCAAAAGGGGGGACGCGTTCCGCCGTGGACAGGGACTCGAGCAGGGGATCGACCACAGGAATGATTTACCCCAGGTTTGATTTCCCGCTGGATCTGAGAACAAATGCGAAGACTGCCCCGTAGATCTACAAACATACTATGCGTTCCTGGTATATCCGGCGGGGACAGCAAGTTTGGAGAGAATCAACTCTGTAGCTGATACCCGAGTCGAGGAGTAGTATGTATGAAGTATCAGAGACTGGTGAGGCGGGGACTTGGGACGAAAGGGTGCATTGCGGACTCGCTGATGCAGCGTGGCTGTAATTACTCTGGCTCTGGTCCTCCTCCTGTCCCCTACCTCCACTCCTCGGTGGTCCTCTTCCTATCCTCCCCTCCAGCGCATCTGTCTGCGAGAGGAGGGGGAGAGGGAAGGACGTGGGGATGAGAGGGGGGGAACTGATGTATGGGGGAGGATCGGCGACTCCGAAGGGTGTGGTGTGCAGAGGGTGTGGTTTGCAACTGACCCCCCGTCGCGCCCCGAGGAGGCTCGCCAAGGACAGCGTCGTGCCCCCCAAGCCCCAAGGGCGCCGATCGCAAACCACACCCAGGCGTGACCTTACCCTGTGCAGTCGCCGAGAGCAGGTATGGGAAGAATCGAGGGGGGCCTCTGGGCGGGTGTGGAGGGTCGGGTAGGCGGGGCGGGCCGGCTGGGCGGGCGACTACGCAACAGCAGGCAGAAGAGATACAAAGACATCGCTCGAACCCGGGCGGCAAGTCGCAAGGGAGGCCAGGGAGCTTCGCGGAGCACGCCAGGGCGAAGTGGCGGGAAGGAGGCGGACTACGGCTGCGCGTAGGCGCCTGAACGACAGCAGGCAGAAGAGATACTGGGACGGCGCGATGCAAGTCGCGAGGGAAGCCAGGTGCACGGTTTCCCCCGGGGCCGTAGGCGACCCGAAGAGGAGGAGGAAGAGGAGGAAGAGGAAGAGGAGGAGGTGGAGGATGAGGAGGAGGAGATGGAGGAGGAGGAGGAGGAGGAGGAGGAGGAGGAGGAAGAGGCTGAGGAGGAGGAGGAAGGAGGAGGAGGAGGAGGAGGAGGAGGAAGAGGCGGAGGAGGAGGAGGGCGGGTCGCCTACGCCCTTCGGAGAAAGCCTCCAAGGCCAAGGTGGGGGAAGGGCTTGAGCGCACGCGAGGGCGAGGGGGCGGGAAGGAGTTGGATGGCGGCTGCGCGTGGGCGCGCGAGCGGCCGAGGCACACGCGGTCGGCGAGAAGCAGAGCGAGGCGGCAGGCGGCAGTGCAGCTGCGTAGGCCCTGGCAGCTCCGCTGGGAAGGAGGAGGGGGACGATGACGAAGCGCGTCGATCCACGACGGCCCCCCTGTGACTGTCCAGGGCGGGGGGAGGGCAAGGGGCACGTGGAAAGGAACGGAACCTCGGGCACTGCAGAGGAGAGGCATCGCCGCCGCCGCCATCTGCCGGGATGCAGGACAAGAATGCTGGACCCTTCGGCGTCCAGGGTGCAACAGATGCAGGGACATTGCCCCATCAACTGAGCGACGATCAAGCACGGATCTTACGCGAGATGACATGGTGACGAAACGCCGCGGCTTACGCAGGCTGCCAGCGCGCCACTGTACATTGGAGACGAGGCCGCCTACACGCGACCTTACGCGGGCAGCTCACGCGCCATTTGTCTGTGAAGACGACCTCGTGTTGTCGCGTCGCTCAACTGGCAGGGAACCAATTCCGATGCAACCATCATTGAGCCTTTCATGCGGGGCGGCGCGGGCGCCTCGACCGAGAGAGGACGGGGAGCGCTGCGCTTTCTCTAAAGGCGCCCCGCTGTTTCAAAAAGCGATCCGTGCGGAGCGCGCTGCGGCCGTCGTAGCCTCGAGTCCACACAACTGCGTGCACCGTCTTGGGCTATATGAAAGCGAGAGGTGGAGGAAAACTGAGCAACGCTGGGACGCCCCCGCTTGGCCTGAGCAGGACGAGGAGGACAGGCAGCAGCAGCAGCGCCAGGAAGGAAGAGGAGGATGTATGGTTGTGTGACAATGGACCCCGAACCAAACAAAAATGGCTGCCCATGCTGGGCATAACTTGACAACTCCCCGTCACTAGATGGTTAGGTGAATGAAAGTCACGGCGCCGAAAAATGGGCTCGGTGGTTCCTTGGGTTTGCTTGCGGTCCCTCACAATTTTGCGCGGAAGCACGGACGCCCGTTCCTTAGGCTTCGGCACAAGAAAGAGGCCCCTTCTAAAACGAAAGGCCACGACGAGAGAGCGCTTCCCAAAAGGGGCTCGGCCGCTCCGGAAAAAAATATGACTAGATTTTTGAAAGAGAGGCTTCGTTCCTTGCTTAGCTGTCCTCCTGGCAGTGCCACGACTGTAAGAGCCAAGTCTACATCCCAGAGCGGGGCTGGAAAAAGGGCATGCAATTCGCCCGACTCGTGGCCACCGCGATCGCCGCGGCGACCTCCAAAATTCACCAAGAGGTTTGGTCCAGGGCCGGATATCACGCAACAGGGATCTGGGGAGACGAGGGGGGCGGTGGCAATGGAGGCGAGTGGGCGAACATCTATACGTACGCATGAAAAAGGTGGGCGCTTGCACGGGACGACGAGCGCTGCGCGCGCGCTGCTCGGCCAGCGTTGCTCGGCAAGGGCGGCCACACAGTGAACGGCGCCAACTTATGATAGTTAGGTCGAACGTGTCCTCCTACAGCCGGATTTCGACAGAAAGAGAAAGCAGAGTCCCACACCTGCGCGTCGTGTGAAAGTAGCAGCACGACAAGTCGTCACCAGACCATGCTTGGACTCGTTTTGAAGCCTCCTCCAGTTGGGGGACATGCCCAGTTTGATGTTCTCGCATGCCTTGCGGCCCGCGCGACGCGCTCGACCACTGCGTGCGGCTGCGAGGGGCCGAGCCCTGCGCACGCCGGGGCGGGCCTCGTGGCGCTGCGCCCCGCCGGTGCTGCACGGTGGATGCCTCGCGCCGGTGGCCCCGGTGGCCTGCGCGCGGATGGGAGGGCTCAAAGGTGGGGGCACGGAGGCGAGGCGAGCGCCGACACCCCGCAGAGGTTGTCAATCCATCTCGCTCTTGGCCCGTGCGGTCTTCTCCTAGCCCCTCGGCATGCTTCCGAAGTGGGGCCCCGAGGCTGAACTTCCGCTGTTTGGGGCACCCCGCCCGGAGGACCCCATCCCTCGGGGCCCCAAAGCTTCAGCCACCGACTGGCGCGCCGGCGGGGAAGACGGAGGAGGAAGCGGCAACGAGCGGAGCACGGCGGCGTTCCTCGGGAGCCGTGGCGCCGCACGGCGCCCCCGCCAGACTCGCAAGGAGCACGCGCGGTGACCGCTTTCCTCGAGCGGGGCCCCGCAGGCGGCGCCGCCCGCAGCCTGGTGGCAGCAGGTGGCCGAGGCCCGCGCCAGCTTCGCCAGCGAGCGCTCTGGCCGCGGCAGCTGCAGGAGGGAGTCGGCTGCCCGGGCGCCGAGCACGGCGACCTTTTTCCCGCTGCGGGGATCTGCTGACCAGGGTCCATGCAGGCCCGGGTCAGTCAGGCCTTGCAGACTTCTGCAACATCCTGCAAGGTCCTGCGCCCAAGCCCGGGTCAATGCGAAGGATCCTGCAGGATCCTGCAGGATCCTGCACCCGAGCCCGGGTCAGTGCGGCCCTGGCCCTGCAGGATCCTGCAAGATACGGCGTCCTGTCTGACCCCCCTTTGCGGCGACCCCCGTCTTTTTGGAGCTCTGCCAGCTCCTGGAGCGACCCCTGCCTGCCCGGGAAGCCGCCCGCTGGGGCGGGGGCCGCTGGTCAGGTGCGGACCCGCGAGGGGAGAGGCCCACCAGGGGCGAAGGGATGCGCTCCGGCTGCGCCGCGCGCGCACGCTCGTGTAGCATCGCGCGCGCGAGGGGTGCGCTGGATGCGTGCTGCTCTCCGCAACGCGTTCTCCTCGCTGCTGCATCAGGAGTCAGAAAGTCCACCCTAATAATGACCACCCCGACACGCGAAGTCGTTTCGTAAACGCGCCCACGTAAGGAATCAAACAGGGCAGGACTGTTTAGTGAACGCCCAGGGCCGTTTAGCGTTTGGTAAACGCCAATTGTCCGGGCCGGGTGTTTTTTCATCCCTTGATGCATGTGTGATCCAGAGAGCGACGAAGAGACTCAGGTCGGGCATGTCCCCCTTCAGGCGGATTCTGAACGACAGATACATAACATCGAATAATAGATCCAACAATAATCAGCAATTGTCAAAACCAAGCAAAAAAACGTCACAAGATATTTTTGGACTGTCTGTGATTCTTCCTCCTGTGGAGGGACAGGCCCGACTTAAGAAGAGACACGGGTCTCCCGCGAAAGGACACAGGACACACACATAAATGCACACAAATAAAAATATTCCCCATATGGTCCTATAGTTTCTGGGTTTCTGTCTTCCCCCCCACTGCCCATATTTTCCCATACTTTCCCGGGGATCGACGGTTAATTGTGTCTGTGTGTGTTGTTCCCCTCCTGATGTGGGAGCGTCGCGCCCTCCGTCCCAAAGCCATCGCACCCCGAGAGATCCAGGGCACCCCGGAGGCAAAGAGGGTGTGTGTTCTCGGCATGGGCTCCGCTGTACACCCTGCGAAATGCTTAAGAAATCATGGGTTAAGAAATTCATAGTCTCAGCACTTGAATAAAAACCCAAAATTCCCATTCGAATCTTAGGATTTACATTGAAACATTAAGAAGAATCGAGACCCTGGCCGAAAATTTAAGTTTTCTTAAACATCGCCTAAGGCGTACATTTCGCGGGCAACCGCCGCGCCAGCGTCGGTGCCGTCGACCCCGCTCGCCCCCGCCGCGCGGCACGAGCCGTCCCAGGGCGCTCGCTCGGGCTGTCTCGAGGGAGAGACGAGGAGTACCCCTACCTTGAAGGGGCCCTGGGGCACACAAATGAATACACACAAATAAACAGATCCCCCATATGTTCCATATCTTCTGGGTGTTTGTCTTCCCCCCCACTTCCCATGTTTTCCCATATTTTCTGCGGAATCTATGATTAATTGTGTCTGTGTGTTTCGTTCCCTCCTGATACCACCAGCTCGGGGGGGGGTGGCCGCTCCCACCCCCTCGAGCGGGCGGCACCTACCCCCCGGGGAACTCTCCCTGGAGGCATGCCCAGGGCGAGGTGCCGCCAGCTCGAAGAGGGTGGGGCGGGACGGCCACCTCCCTGGCCGGTGGTGGTTAGACGAGCGCGCTCCACGACTCGCAGAGTAGCCACTCGCAAACGGCCTGGATCCGCCGCGGGGGACCTATACGATACATGACGTCGACGCAGACACGCGCTTTTGGTCAGGCGTGTGCGAGCAGGCCCTCTGCGAGGCAGTGGAAGGCGCTCGGTGAGTGGTGGCACCCCTGGCGACGTTCGGCCTGCGCTCCCGCGGGCGACGCGACTCGGGTCGGGCGAAAGGGGGGGATAGCAAAGGGGGGGTTTGAGAATCAGCTCACGTAGCTGATTTTCCCGGCGCCTCCCGGCGCCGGGAGCGGCCATGTATCGAGGAATTGGGCCCCTCGGTGAGGCCGAAATCAGCTGCATGCAGCAAATTTCGTACCCCCCCCTTTCCCAATCCCCCCCTTTCGCCCGGCCCGAGCGACGCGCTGCTCTGCCCCGGCGGCCAGGGGGGCGCGGCGCCGGCGGCCCCGCCCGCGGGAGCGCCCGGGCGAGCGCGCGCCGCCGACGGGCGCCCACGCGGGGGCGATCGGCGGGAGCTCGGCCCGCGGAGGGCCGCCGGGAGGCGGCGCGCCGCCGATGGGAGCTCTGGAGAGGGTGGAGCTCTCGAGAGCTCTCCGCCGCCTCTGGCGGTGTGCGGTGCGAGCACGGGAGAGGCGGGCCCCGAGGGGAACGGGTCCCGGGCCCGAGGGCTTCCCCCAGGAGGTATCTTCGTGCGGGGTCGCCATCCGACAGTCCCGGGGCCCGTGGGGGGCCCTGAGAGCCCGACAGCGGGGGAACTTTTGGCAGGTGGATCTCTCGAGCTCTCCGCCGCGTCTGGCGGTGTGCGTTGCGAGCAGGAACGCAGCAAGGCCGCCACATGCAAGCGCGGCACGTGACAGCTGTAGCTCCGCACGCGTGACAAGTGTGCAGGAAGACAGCAGAGCACCAAAGGGGCGGCCGCAGCGCCGCGGGGCGCGCGGGGGGATGCCAGTATGGGGCGATCGAAAAGACTACGACGTGTTCAAACAAAAGAGAATCAAAGTACTCGTAGAGCTTCCCAGAGAGCGAAGCAGACGGGATCTGAGAGTCTTGTCTGGGGTCATCGACGGGATGGCTGGCGCCGAAAATCCCGACGGAAGAATGCGTAACATCTGCCCTGCTGGAACATGTGTTGGAAGATGCTCGACAATTCGCTCTGCCTCTAACAGTTTGTCCGGGCAGCGAAGGCATAGGGAAGACTGCTCCCCTCTTGAAGCAGGAAGACGCACAAAGCAGCTTGGGGCTTGCGCTGCCAAACCTACTCCAGATTTCGTAATAAAAGGAGGGGGGTCTCATTTCGGGGGGGGGGATCTCTTCCAGGCTATCTTGGAGGGCCTGGGGGGGTCTGGGGACGATGTTTTGGAGGGTTCTCCCACGGGGGGGGGGTCTGAAATGGCTTGTCTTGGAGGGTCCAGACCCCCTCCCTTGTATTACGAAATCTGGAGTACCTCTTCAACGACCGACGGGTGCTCGCACCAGGGACCAGCGAGGGAGGGGAGCCGAGCCCCGAGCCCCGCGGGCGTCGCTGGCGCCCCTCGAGGAAGGCCCATGCACTACAGCAGCTGCCCAGCCGCGTCCCCACTCAACGCGCCGAAACAACAGGCGCGGCACCCACTTCGCATGAAGACGCCACACTTCCTCGTCGATCCGGCGAGCCGTCGGTCTCCTCGATCGCACCCCAAGTTGAACAGCTGCAGCCGGTCAATCGGCGGCTCTTCAAGGGAGTATCGCCCGATCGCGGTGCCGATGTCCCCCCCCCCGTAACGCCAACGGGCCGACCGACGTCAGCCACAAGTGTGCGTGCGTGTGTGTGTGTGCGTGTGCGCTACTCCAGCCCACCTCACATATTTCTGCAAACGCTGCCTGTGCTGTCCCCGACGACGACGAGCAGCGGCCGAGGGAACTGTGGTCGTCACCGCTTTGGACATCGCATCGATGTGAATCCGATTGGACGCCCCCAGCCCAGAGCGCAAGGGTCCCTGGGGCATTCTTCAATGTCGCTGCCTCAAGCACGACG
>CAUYUJ010015617.1:308413-321682 GCA_963575745.1 Prorocentrum cordatum
CGAAGGGCGGCTCATTCTCAAAATAGGGCTCTTTCCAGAGACCTCCCCATCCTTATAGCCGCACACAAACGCGCGTGCAGCAAGGACACGTACGGGGTACCCCTGCTCAAAATGGAACTCTCGCTGCACATGACTTTCAGCTTTCTGGTCCTATCCCGTGGCATCTCTCATACCTGGACGGATGGAGGGGCGGTTCTCTGTCAAAACGGGGCTTCCTCCGCTTGAGTGACAAGCACATGGAGCTCTCATCTTTCAAGGGGGGGGCTCGCAGTGAGAAAGTCCGCCGACCCTGTCGGCGTGTGTGACGGGTTTCTTCGTTCGAGTCGGGCTTTTCCGTTGGAGTCGTCGTCTCCGTCCTCCTCTATTCCATTTGCCTTCGCCCTCTTCCTCATACGCGGCGTCCAAAGCAAAATTGAAGACCATCGGAGTGGAATCGAAGGGACACCCCTTCCCTTTGATCCCTTCCCCGCGCAGGGGAAGGGGTCCCCGGGGGTTCACAAGGAAGGTCGCCACCCAACTACGTTTTCCCCCCGCGCCCCGGCCCGCGCTCCGCCCCCCCGGCCCCGGCCCCCGCTCTGGCCCCGGCCCCGGACCCGGACACGGCCCAGCCCGCGGGGCCGCAGCCCGGGCCCAGGCCCCGGCGCCGCGGGTCCAGCCCCGGTCCCCGCCCTGGTCCTGGCCCCAGCCGCGGCCCCAGCCCGAGCCCGAGCCCCAGAAAGGCTCCAGGGCGTCAGCGTCGTCGTCGTCGCCGCCGCCGCCGCCGTCGTCGCCGTCCCCCTTACGGGTCGGCGGCACCGGCCGCTATAGCCTTCCCAATATGTCGGCAGGGACTTGTCATGAAGGGATCCGGGAGAGAAGGGTGTATCGAAGTATCGCGGATGCTGAAATGCAGGGGGCATGCCGCGGGGCTCAGGCAAGGCCGCACTATCATGAGCAAAAGTGGCGACGTGCCGATGGCAGGTTCCCTAGCACCAAGGCTCGCACGAAGGATCTGCACTTTTGGGCCCCCCGTTGGAATCGGCAGATGTGCGGTCCGCAAGCTCCGTTGCGCTTGGGAGCCGCCGCCGGCTGCGACCCCCCGAAAGGGATGTGCACGAACCGCCTGGGGCTTATGCTGACCCAGCGGCTTTTCCGAGCAACACGGAGCAGAGTCAGCTAATGCTGAGCTGTTTTGGATTCGTTTAATCCGACCTGGATAACGGAATCGCCACAGGGACGGTGATCACATGGTCACTTGGAAGCCGAAGCCTCCAAGCATGATTGAAGATAGTGTTTTACACTGTTTTGGGGACCACATGCGACGACGATGACCATTCCCTCTTCTCCTCGTTCCTCCACCGTCTTCCTCCATGCCCCTTCATCGTCCATTCCGCCTCCTCCTCCTCCTCCTCCTTGCTCCCTTCAACCTCTTTCTTCCCACCTTGTCCCCCCACCTCCTTGCATCTCATCACTCTGCCCATTACAGCACGCGCAGCATTGAAAGAGGAGGGAAGCCGAGCGATATCGTTAGCACCACGAGAAATAGTTTATCAACTCCGCGCGGGGGGTGATAATAAAAGGCGTAAGGCAGCCCAAGAGAGGCCTGTCGGAGCCCTATTGGGATTGTGTTGGATCTGAATGGGTTCATGTTACAACCCTCTTTGGCTCTCATTAGAATCCGACTGGGTCTTGCTGGAATCCTACTAAGATCTTGGTTGGATCCCGCACTGAGGGGCGATCATTGCTTCCCAGGGTTGGGGAAGTATTAGAGACAGAGGGGGAGAGAGGGAGATGAGCGAGAGGAGCAGCAGGAAGACAAGCAGGAGGTGCCCCCCTCCGCCTCCTCCTCCTCCTCCTCCTCGCCCTCGTCCCCCCCCCTCCTCTCCCCTTACCCGTTCCCCATCCCTCCTCCTTGTTCCCGTCCCCGCTGGCGCGCGTGTAGCCCCTCAGCGCAGCGGCGAGTCGGTGTAGAGGGCCCAGTCGCCCCAGGCGGAGCCCGTCAGGCCGTCCTCGGGCCAAGCGGGAGCACGCGAAGGCGGCAGGGCCAGCATAACCCTAACCTTTTTTGGGGATGGACACAAATCCTCCTCCTCCCTCCTCCTCCTCCTCCTCCTCCTCCTCCTCCTCCTCCTCCTCCTCCCTCCTCCCTCCTCCTCCTCCTCCTCCTCCTCCTCCTCCTCCTCCTCCTCCTCCTCCTCCTCCTCCTCCTCCTCCTAACCCCTTTGAGCAAAACGTGGTTTAGTGAAAACGACCTCGGGCCCAAACCTGGCGGGCGCAAGCCTGGAGAACGATGGCCGCGGCGCCCTCGCGAGAGCCCAAAGCGGACAACTCACTCCTCGACGTGTCAGGGGGGGGGTTCTGTCCAACCCCGACGTTTCGTCCGCCGAGGCGGTCTCCAGGACCGGGGCGGGGGCCGCCGCACTTCGTGGGCCCGAGGAACGGCGGGGCCGTTTTGTTTTTTTGTTCTGCTTCCGAAAAAAATCTCTTGAACAGGGAAGCGGCAACAAAAACGGCGACCGGAAGCGACATGAAACCAGCTCCGGGGCCGGAAGCAGTAAAAAACGGCGACGGAGTCAATAACGAAACGGCGTCGGAACGGGCAACAAAAACGGCAGAACAGAGCCGGTAACATAACGGCGACGGAGCCAGTGACATAACGGCGTCGGAACGGGCAACAGAAACGGCAAAACGGAGCCGGTAACAAAAAAGGCCCTGTCGTTCCCAGGGCCCACTCGGCCGCCGCAGCGATTCAGTACCCCCATCGGGCTCTCAAGGGGCAGCAGTGAAGATAGTCGAGGGACATAATGTTGGCAAACACTCGGCAGATCTCACGTCAGTGGAGCGTGAGGAGGGCGCGCAAGCCCCGCGTGGTGCCACTGCTCTCTCTACAGTCATCGGCCTGACCTAAGGAACGATAAATAAGGAACGAAGCCTCTTTTTTATCCCAAGGGATAACGCATAAGGAACGATAAATAACAAATAACGCATAAGGAACTGTAAATAACGCAGGCAAACCTAAGGAACGACCGAGCCCCTTTTGAAAAGTAAGTGTTCCTTACTCAAGCTGCTCTCTCTATCTCTCTCCCTCAGGCCTCTGCCCTTCTGAGAGCTTGATAAGGGCATTGTGAGGTTTCAAATGCCAGGGCCACAACATTCCAGGATTGCTGGGCGCTCCTGGGGTTTGTCGCGATGGCCTCCAGGACGGTGACCCCGCCCAAAACGACCCGAATAACACCCCAAGTTTTCCCGAGAAACAACCGATAGGGCCCGAAACACCCCGAGAAGGCCCCAGAAGGCCCCAAGACTGCCCACGATGCCTCCCCCACAACTCACAACGCCCCCCAAGAGGGCCCCGAGAACCCAACGTCACTGTGTGAAGGACCCCGAGAAACCGAGGACCCCTTAAGTGTTTAAAAGGATTCGAGAATTCTCGCCTTTTCAAGCTTCCGACGCTCCATGACGGCCCAAAAAGCCTCCAAGATCGCCCCCCGAAGCCGCCAAGAGGGCCGCCAGACGGACCATGAGGGCCCCCAAACAGCCCAAGCGGGATTCAAAATGGCCCCAAGAGGACCCCCTAAACGGCTCAAGTGAAACCCAAGAAGGCCAAGGCCCTAGAAGGACCCCAAAAGGGAAATTCAAACTGACATTTCGCACTCTCCGCCCCACGACGACCCGCGGGGCCGCTAGCAGGCCCCAAAAGGGGCCCCCCAGAAACCCCAGGCGACCCACAAGAGAGACAACTCAGGCACAAGGGGGCCGTCAAGAGGCCCCGCAGGCCGGCCCCCCAAGGCACCTCCCAAGGACCGCCCCCAAGAAGCTTCCAGGGGGGTCCGAGAGGCATCCGCGCAGACATCGAAGAAGCATCTGATCTACAACCCAAGCGCGGTGGCGGGATGGGCCGAAGACCACACGAGCTGCATACCGAAAAGACGGGCCAGAGGCCGATGTGGAAAGCTGTGTGTGTGTGTGCGTTGGGGAACCAAAGACGGGACGAGCATCGGAACGACCCTATCCATCCATGGATCAACCTATATCGATGTACACATCGATCGATAGCCATAGCTCTTCATAGTTTATGCGTGTGTAGATCTGTGAGCCAGCGTGGACCCCAACCAGTGTGTTTCTAACATCATAATCTATGCGATCGAAGTGTGGCAAGCATGCGATTAAATACACATGGTGCAATAAAAAAGGTTGCGCAATAGATGCTGTGCAGCCTACAGGTTGTACAGTTGTTGTGGAAAAGTAGATGTGATCTAGCTATGCTGTTCAACATAGGCGGTGGAAACTATATGTTGTGCAACATATGTGGCGCGCAATCCATGCGGTGCAATCGACGTGGTGCAATTAATATGGTGCAGCCTGTGCGATGCAATCTGCGTGGTGCAATATATGCGGCGCAGTCGGAATGGTGTACTCGATGTGGTGTGAGATATGGTGTACAATCTGTGGTGTACAGTCTGTGTGGGGGGCAACCTATATGGTGCAACCCACGTGGTGCAATCTGTGCTGTGCAATGAATGTATGTTCGCAACGAGTTGTCCACCCCACTGTTCACGCAATCATCCCACCCGTCCTTGGCTTGCAGAAGCCATGCAGCAGCAATTTCGATGAATGCCGGGAGTTTGTTGGTGCATCTGTGCGACCGCGCTGGCCCCCGCGTGTTCGCGCGCACGGCGGCCAGACAGTTTGGCGCGACCGACGCGGCCGCGGCGGCGCTGACAGCTGGGCACCACTCAAAGCACTTGCAAAAGCTAAGGCAATACATTAGTTGTGCCGGTTCGCCTTTGGCTTCGGATGGGCTTCTGGGGCCTCAAGATAGCCCCAACAGGGGCCCACTAGGCTCTCAAAACGGCTCCCAAAGCGCCCAATATGGACCCAAGAGCGCCCCAAGAGGCGATTTTGATGGCCCTCGAGGGTGGAGGCAAATCGAGGGTGGCCCTCTGATCGACGCCCTGCAAGATTGCCCCAACAGCCATGACGGGGCCCCCAAGAAGGGCCCAAAAAAGCCACAAGAGGGCCCCAAAAGAGCCCCAAGACACCTCGACAGAGCCCTATGGACCCCAGCCCAGGGCCTTCCATAAGAGCCCCAAGAAGGCCCCAAGAGGACCCAACGCAAACCCGAAGAGTTCCCCCAGAGGGCCCCAAGATGTCTCAACGAGTTCTTGTCCTCTCTGTCGTCCTCTTCCTGCCTCCGATGATCCAAAACGACGTCCAAGATTGTTCAATACGCTCCTCACCCTCCTCTCCTTGCCCGCTTCGTTTCACTATGTGTGTCGCTTCCTCCCGTTCCCCATCGCCTCTCATGGACAACGTTTCTGAATGGGCTGGTGGGGATACGAAAGGCGTGAAGAATTCATACTATCCCAGGCCGACCTGTATCATCTTCCCCCTCATCCCTGACAAATAATGCTAGGCTCGTGCACGCGCTTATCGCACAAGACAATGTGTTAAGAACCCGTTGCGAAAGTGCATAAAAGTCAACATGCGCAGGAACATGCCAACGTCATATCAAACACACTATGATGCAATCATGCCAACAGAAAATATCAAATACCCATAGGCTCCTAAGGGCAGAACTTTGAGAGTTGCGCCCGCTCCTTTGCTGCAATCGTGGGACAACCATCTTATTCTAGCAATATCGCCCAGAACCCGCGTCTTCATCGCACTAGGCGATGCACCCGCGGTGAACCAGCATGCGCCCAGCGCACGAAGCCGATACCACGCGCATCGAAGTCCGTCCCAAACAACTGTTGCTCGACTCGTTTCAAAATCGAGCTCTTCGCTAACGTGTAAAATCCAACTGACTCCAACAAGACCGGCCAAATTTCTTGAATCTCCGCGCGCGCACTTCCGCACCATCACGCTCAAGAGCACAGTCGCGTCACTTCATAGTCACCGTCAGGCACCGCCGTTGCCGCCATCATCACTGACACACCATAATCACCGACGCATGGATATCATCATCGTCATCAATGTCGTAACCAACGCCGGCGTCGTCATTGGCCTTGCCGTCGACACTGTGACCATCGCCAGCACCATCACTACTATCATCATCGATGCCGCAGTTGTCGACGTCATCATGATACGGCGCCTGCCCGAACCACCGACCAGCTTTGAAGTGCCCGCGCGCACTTCGGCTGTGCCAAACCAACTGGCCACCCAGTGGTAGCGCAGCCGCAAGGATGCACCAATCTGCGTTAAAGAGTCACCACAATCACGGCCACACGCGTTGTGCAAAGCAAGTTGCGGGTTGGATAGTGGGATGGATGCACGAGCAGTGGCATTGACAACTCACTACCAAACACTATGTCCTTGTCCTTTCAAAAAGAAAGGTTCCCCCGTCCCACTCCGTGGGACACTCCAAATTACGAAACAGTCTGCCCCATCCTTGATTTTCCCTATGAGCGTGGACCTTTCGAGGCGACCGATTCTCGTTCCACCCTCATCCCTGTCAAGTGCTACTATGCGCACGCACTCGTTTATCGCCAAAGCCCCTTACAAAAGAACATTCACAGAGTCCACACGCGCGCGCACATGTCGAAATCATACCAAACACGCAAGGTCTGCAAGGATTGCAAGATGAAAGCATCAAACATGCTGAGGTGCTCCATCACAAATATTGCATAGGCTCTGCCCGCGCGCAGTTGCTGAGATCGTGGTACAACCTCACGGCTCTACCAATCTCGCCCGGTGCATGCGCCCCGAGCACGAGCCCGTGTCAATCGATCCCGTGCGGGCCGCGCGCGCGCGCCGCCACGCGCGCGCGTCGCAATGCCGCCGAAACTCTGGGTGCTCGAAGCATCTCACCACACACCTTTTCAGGAACCTCCAACAGCACCTGCTGATCCTGGCAAAATACGTCGGCCACATGTCTTGCACGTCCGGGCGCGCGGGCGCGCTTCCCCACCATCACCCTCCTCGGCGCCGCCGCATCACCGCCCGTTTCGACATCAACGATCGCCGCCGTTGCTACCATCATGAAGTATAGACGAGCGCGATCCACTACTCGCGAAGTAAGTGCTCGCAAACGGACCAGATCCGCCGCGGGGGATTCACGATCCATCACACCAAGGCAGACGTCTAATTTCTCGGGCGTCTGATTTTCTGACGCTTGCGACTAGGCACTTTGCGAGTAGTGGAACGCGCTTGGTGAAATGAACCACCTTCATCACCGACATAGACATCATCATCGTCTGGCTTTAGGTCGGGCATGTCCCCCTACAGGCGGATCTTGGACGAAAGATAAAGATACTGAAAAAATGTTCAAACATAGCTCAGAAATACTCAAAAATCGTCCCCATACTATTTCTTGACTATTTCTGAATATTCCTCCTGTAGAGGGACAGGCACGACATAAGTCTGGCTTTTCGCCACGGGCCGATGTCCGACCCTTCTGGGCCCTGGGAACGGCGCCCCGAGGACGACATCGCAGCCCGCTCCAGTTTGTGAAACTCTTCGCGAGGCCCGGAATCTTCGGACGACCGCGGGCTTCTGTCTGAGCCCCTTCGGCGTGTGAGCCACGCCAAGACGCGGGGGCATTGGGGGCAGGAGGCTGCGAATCGGAATACTGAACTAAGAGACGGGGAGACGTAAGACCCGGGTACGGGGGACTCGGAAATCCCCGACGAGGTCGTCAAAAAAATGACGAGGCCGAGCCTGCATTTTGACGAGGCCTCCCGCTGCAGACATCCAACGAAACTCCTCCTCGTCAAAATCCGAGGCGCGGTCGTCAAAAAACGATGGCGAACCCGAGTCCTGGCAAACCCGGGTCTTACGCTCCCCCGATAAGAGACGGGTCCGGGCGAAGGCGAAGAAGGAAGTCAAGGGTTCCTGGGGTCTTCGGCACGATCGCAGGGGACCTGATCATGCCATTTACGAAGGCCGGTGCCTCAAATGGGAAACCTCGCGGCCCCGCTGGGACAATGCGGTGTTGTCCAAGAAAGTAGGGCCTGCAAAACCAGGAAGCAGCGAAGGGTGGGGCGACATGCTTTCGCACTGTACATACGAGGTGCATCTACTTCGAGCTTCCCCTATGACAAACTACGCCTGCGCATCGCCTGACCCTAAAGAAGACAGCGTATACAGAGTCCAAACACCAACGCCGACGAAGTGGATGTTAAAAACTGTCAATTCCCCTCGGACCAGGTCAGACAGTCCTGGAAGAACATCCCGATGATAGCCATCATGGCGAGCCTGCCGTTGGCGAGCTCGGCGTTCAGCTTCATCTTCCTGTACTCGGGGTCCGTGAAGCCATTGCTAGTGAGGCCGATGCTCTTGACACCGAGGAATCCAGCGCCGTAATTGCCCGGCTCACCCTTCACCGGGTCCTTGTAGATCTGGACCTCGGTGATGCCAGCGAGGGTAATGATCTGCAGCCAGCCCAGGGCTGGCACCTTGGACAGGGCGCCCAAGCCGTTCGGCACCTCACTGAACTGGATGCCGTAGGACCTAAGTGCGTCTCGAAGACATGCACCAAAAAACAAAAACATGCACCGCGCTTGTACAGGCTTGAGGATCAGGCCGTTGCTCGTTTGCTCATCTGCTCCCTTGCGGAGCATTGCGGAACAATCTTTCAGAACCCCGCCGCATCGAGCCGAACATGGTCTTGTGAAGCTGACTCAGCCACTTACGAGTTTCGCATTGCATCTGATCAGAAATTCGGATACAACGATCCGCGGCCCATGCCGACCCCCCTCGCACAACAGACGCTCCCCCGTGCCCCCCCCCCCTCCGTTCCTCGGGCACGCGAGGCGAGCGAGAGCTGTGGGGGATCCGCGCAGCCACGCAGCGTGATGGCGTAGTGTTGTCCTTACTTGTCCCTCGATATCTACATGGCACAGTCTACCGTTCAATGGCCTGGGCTGATAGAATCGACGCGCGAGACACTGAAAGCAAACTCCGAAAGCCGACTAAGCGCAGGACGGGGACAGGAATCCGGGGAGCTTGTAGTACTCGGGGACAATGTAGCCGATGGTGGCGAACATGGACACGCGCCCGTGCTTCAGCTCGACCTCCCGCCTGCGGGCGAAGTTGAAGGCGCTCCCGTCGCTGGACAAGCCCAGGGGGTCCCAGAAGCCCACGGGCGGCTGCACCCCGGTCTCGCTCTCGAAGGCGCGCAAGGGCGAGTCGGTGTAGAGGGCCCAATCGCCCCACGCGGACCCTGTCAGACCGTCCTGGAAGAACATCCCGATGATAGCCATCATGGCGAGCCTACCGTTGGCGAGCTCGGCGTTCAGCTTCATCTTCCTGTACTCGGGGTCCGTGAAGCCATTGCTAGTGAGGCCGATGCTCTTGACACCGAGGAATCCAGCGCCGTAATTGCCCGGCTCACCCTTCACCGGGTCCTTGTAGATCTGGACCTCGGTGATGCCAGCGAGGGTAATGATCTGCAGCCAGCCCAGGGCTGGCACCTTGGACAGGGCGCCCAAGCCGTTCGGCACCTCACTGAACTGGATGCCGTAGGACCTAAGTGCGTCTCGAAGACATGCACCAAAAACAAAAACATGCACCGCGCTTGTACAGGCTTGAGGATCAGGCCGTTGCTCGTTTGCTCATCTGCTCCCTTGCGGAGCATTGCGGAACAATCTTTCAGAACCCCGCCGCATCGAGCCGAACATGGTCTTGTGAAGCTGACTCAGCCACTTACGAGTTTCGCATTACATCTGATCAGAAATTCGGATACAACGATCCGCGGCCCATGCCGACCCCCCTCGCACAACAGACGCTCCCCCGTGCCCCCCCCCCTTCGTTCCTCGGGCACGCGAGGCGAGCGAGAGCTGTGGGGGATCCGCGCAGCCACGCAGCGTGATGGCGTAGTGTTGTCCTTACTTGTCCCTCGACATCTACATGGCACAGTCTACCGTTCAATGGCCTGGGCTGATAGAATCGACGCGCGAGACACTGAAAGCAAACTCCGAAAGCCGACTAAGCGCAGGACGGGGACAGGAATCCGGGGAGCTTGTAGTACTCGGGGACAATGTAGCCGATGGTGGCGAACATGGACACGCGCCCGTGCTTCAGCTCGACCTCCCGCCTGCGGGCGAAGTTGAAGGCGCTCCCGTCGCTGGACAAGCCCAGGGGGTCCCAGAAGCCCACGGGCGGCTGCACCCCGGTCTCGCTCTCGAAGGCGCGCAAGGGCGAGTCGGTGTAGAGGGCCCAATCGCCCCACGCGGACCCTGTCAGACCGTCCTGGAAGAACATCCCGATGATAGCCATCATGGCGAGCCTACCGTTGGCGAGCTCGGCGTTCAGCTTCATCTTCCTGTACTCGGGGTCCGTGAAGCCATTGCTAGTGAGGCCGATGCTCTTGACACCGAGGAATCCAGCGCCGTAATTGCCCGGCTCACCCTTCACCGGGTCCTTGTAGATCTGGACCTCGGTGATGCCAGCGAGGGTAATGATCTGCAGCCAGCCCAGGGCTGGCACCTTGGACAGGGCGCCCAAGCCGTTCGGCACCTCACTGAACTGGATGCCGTAGGACCTAAGTGCGTCTCGAAGACATGCACCAAAAAACAAAAACATGCACCGCGCTTGTACAGGCTTGAGGATCAGGCCGTTGCTCGTTTGCTCATCTGCTCCCTTGCGGAGCATTGCGGAACAATCTTTCAGAACCCCGCCGCATCGAGCCGAACATGGTCTTGTGAAGCTGACTCAGCCACTTACGAGTTTCGCATTACATCTGATCAGAAATTCGGATACAACGATCCGCGGCCCATGCCGACCCCCCTCGCACAACAGACGCTCCCCCGTGCCCCCCCCCCTTCGTTCCTCGGGCACGCGAGGCGAGCGAGAGCTGTGGGGGATCCGCGCAGCCACGCAGCGTGATGGCGTAGTGTTGTCCTTACTTGTCCCTCGACATCTACATGGCACAGTCTACCGTTCAATGGCCTGGGCTGATAGAATCGACGCGCGAGACACTGAAAGCAAACTCCGAAAGCCGACTAAGCGCAGGACGGGGACAGGAATCCGGGGAGCTTGTAGTACTCGGGGACAATGTAGCCGATGGTGGCGAACATGGACACGCGCCCGTGCTTCAGCTCGACCTCCCGCCTGCGGGCGAAGTTGAAGGCGCTCCCGTCGCTGGACAAGCCCAGGGGGTCCCAGAAGCCCACGGGCGGCTGCACCCCGGTCTCGCTCTCGAAGGCGCGCAAGGGCGAGTCGGTGTAGAGGGCCCAATCGCCCCACGCGGACCCTGTCAGACCGTACCCTTAAGAACATTCCGATGATAGCCAACATGGCAAGGCGTACCGTTGGCTAGCTCGGCGTTCCAGCTTCAACTTCCTGTACTCGGGTTCCGTGAAGCCATTTCTAGTGAAGGCCGATGCCTTGACACCGAGGAATCCAACGCCGTAGTTGCCCGGCTCAACCCTTCCACCGGGTCTTGTAGATTCTGGACCTCGGTGATGCCAGCGGAGGGTAATGATCACAGCCAGCCCCAGGGCTGGCAACCATTGGACAGGGCGCCCAAGCCGTTCAGGCACCTCACTGAACTGGATGCCGTAGGACCTAAGTGCGTATCGAAGACATGCACCAAAAAACAAAAACATGCACCGCGCTTGTACAGGCTTGAGGATCAGGCCGTTGCTCGTTTGCTCATCTGCTCCCTTGCGGAGCATGGCGGAACAATCTTTCAGAACCCCGCCGCATCGAGCCGAACATGGTCTTGTGAAGCTGACTCAGCCACTTACGAGTTTCGCATTGCATCTGATCAGAAATTCTGATACAACGATCCGCGGCCCATGCCGACCCCCCTCGCACAACAGACGCTCCCCCGTGCCCCACCCCCCCCCCCTCCGTTCCTCGGGCACACGAGGCGAGCGAGAACTGTGGGGGATCCGCGCAGCCACGCAGCTTGATGGCGTAGTGTTGTCCTTACTTGTCCCTCGATATCTACATGGCACAGTCTACCGTTCAATGGCCTGGGCTGATAGAATCGACGCGCGAGACACTGAAAGCAAACTCCGAAAGCCGACTAAGCGCAGGACGGGGACAGGAATCCGGGGAGCTTGTAGTACTCGGGGACAATGTAGCCGATGGTGGCGAACATGGACACGCGCCCGTGCTTCAGCTCGACCTCCCGCCTGCGGGCGAAGTTGAAGGCGCTCCCGTCGCTGGACAAGCCCAGGGGGTCCCAGAAGCCCACGGGCGGCTGCACCCCGGTCTCGCTCTCGAAGGCGTGCAAGGGCGAGTCGGTGTAGAGGGCCCAATCGCCCCACGCGGACCCTGTCAGACCGTCCTGGAAGAACATCCCGATGATAGCCATCATGGCGAGCCTACCGTTGGCGAGCTCGGCGTTCAGCTTCATCTTCCTGTACTCGGGGTCCGTGAAGCCATTGCTAGTGAGGCCGATGCTCTTGACACCGAGGAATCCAGCGCCGTAGTTGCCCGGCTCACCCTTCACCGGGTCCTTGTAGATCTGGACCTCGGTGATGCCAGCGAGGGTAATTATCTGCAGCCAGCCCAGGGCTGGCACCTTGGACAGGGCGCCCAAGCCGTTCGGCACCTCACTGAACTGGATGCCGTAGGACCTAAGTGCGTCCCCCCCCCCCCCCCTCGAGACATGCACCAAAAAACAAAACATTGCACCGCGCTTGTATATGCTTGAGGAATCAGGCCCGTTGCTCGTTTGCTCATCTTGCTCGCCTTTGCGGAGCAATTGCGGAACAATCTTCAGAACACCGCCTCATCGAGCCGAACATGGTCTTGGTTGAAGCTGACTCAGCCCCTTACGAGTTTCGCTTGCATCTGATCAGAATCCCACCAGCCCTTTGGCGTGAGTGGTTTAAGCGAGCTCTCTCCTGTTCTCAACCCCCCTTCTTCCCCTTCGGGGAGGGGTTTACCCCTCCCCCTACCCCCTCCCCCTGGGCCTGGAGAGGGCGCCCCGCGGGTCGTTGGAGGGGTCTTGTTCGACTCCTGGGAGGGCTAAAATTCGACACCCCTCACGAGGATTCTGGCCCCGACGGGGGGAGGGAGAAAAATGCTCGCCCCATCTGGGATCGATCGCCCGACAGATGGCCCCAAGATTCCTCCCAGACCCCTCCCAAAGAGCCCCAAGAGGCCCCAAGAGGCCTCCAAGATGCCCCCAAGAGGCCCCATAGAGGCCCCAAGAGGCTCCCCCGAGGCACCCAAGACGCTCCTGGAAGCCCCTGGAGCCGCCAAGAGGCCCCCAAGACGCCCCAAAAGGCCTCCAAGAGGCTCCATGAGGCCCGAAGAGGCTCCCCCAAGGCACCCAAGACGCTCCTAGGGGCCCCTGGGACCGCCAAGAGGCCCCGAAGACGCCCCCAAAGG
>CAUYUJ010015618.1:0-12500 GCA_963575745.1 Prorocentrum cordatum
TCCTCTCTCCTCCTCCTCCTCCTCCTCCTCATCCTCCTGCTCCTCCTCCTCCTCCTCCTCCTCCTCCTCCTCCTCCCTCAAGCCAATTGGGCTCGAGCATTTTGCCAGAGCCCGATCCCTGTACCTTCATCGGGGTGCTTGAGGGATAGCCTTGCGAGTCCAGCCCACACTCGCCAGGCTAACGAAAGCAGGGATGACAGCAGATGTGGCGCGCCCAGCCCGTCCCGCCAGTCGGGGGAGGCCCTCTCGACCGTGGAGTCGGTGCGCGCATTGCAAGACGTGTGAGTACAATGACAGGTTGGCCGCATCAGGGGGCAAGTGCCCCACATGCAGCAAGAAGATCCGCCTCTACGTGCCGAGGGCGCCCAGCGTCTCTTTCGACGAGCGCGTGGAGCAGATCGAGTTGCAGGACGACGGCGGCACCGTTGCGGGGTCTGGCAAGGCTCACGCAGGCCGGCCGCGCAGCCCCAGCCCCAAACGCGGAGGCAAGGGCGAGGCTGGTGCCAAGGCCAAGCAGTATGCGGCAGTGCAGGCGCTCTTGAAGGAGGCTGCCGAGGCGTCCGACGACATCTTGTTGAAGTCGGCGCTGGCGGCCCAGCAGGAGCGGTTGCAGCTGAAGGTGCAGCAGGAGCAGCCCGTCTCGGAGGCCGAGACCGTGCGCAAGGCCGATGGAGCCTGGCGCGCAGCGTCTCACCGCCACGAGCAGACGGTGACGCAGGTCCGGCGCTTGAGGAAGCAGTTGCAGGTGGCAGAGAGCAAGGAACAGAAAGCAGCTGAGGACTTGGCGCTCGCCGAGATCCACAAGAAGCGAGCGGCCGAGGCCTTGGCGAAAGCCGAGGGAGTGCAGGCCACGCAGACCACGGCCGCCTCTGGTGGTCAGATGCCTGCGTTCGAGCTGCGCATCAACTCGGCGATCTTCGACCAGTTTGAGAGCTGGGATTGCGAGGAGAGCGACAAGGAGCAGTTGAGAGAGTTAAAGCGTGAACTAGATCAGTATCGTTCGGCTTTCGAGTCCAAGGACGTCCAGGTACGTGCTTTCCTCGACAAGGTCGACAAGTTCGAGAAGGAGGTCGTGGAGCGCATGAGCATGAACAAGAAGAGGCGCACAGCAGGAGCTGATGAAGGAGCCGTCGCGGGTGATGGAGGTGGTCAGGGCGTACCTCCTACTGCGGCTGCTGGAGGCCCTGAGGGAGTGGCTGCGGCGCCACAGCCTGGCGCTGCAGCTCCAGCTGCGGCTGCGAGTGCCTCGCACGCGGCTGGTGCTCCCACGGGCGCCACTGGCACGGCTTCGGCGCCGACGGAGGCTCAGGTCAAGGAGGCTGCCGCCGCCATCTCCAAGGCCAGGTTCGACGCGGCGAAGGCCGTGGAGAAGGGCAAGAGCAGCGGCGGCGGCGGAAAGGGTGGCGACGTCAGGGTCCCCGACGCGGACAACGAGGATCTGTGACTAGGGGCTGCGACAGCTCCGCTGGGGGAGTCGTCCATGGAGACGACCACTACGGGCAGCAGCAGTCTTTCAGGCACTGGTGCTTCAACGTCGTCATCGGGGAGCTGCAGTACGACCAGTGCTGGAACCAGCTCTACTGCATCGGTTTCGTCATCGACCAAACTTTTCTTCGGCAACACAACGTGCATGGGGGACAAAGCATGGGGATATCTTTGTCAGACGGCACGGACGCACGACTACGCCACCGCGTGCGAGACACATGTGCATCAGCGAGACCTAGTTAAGTGGACGCCCAAGGCACGTGCTGCAGGTTTGAAGTTGCTGGCCAATAGCGCCAGAGCCAAGAGTAGATGGAAGCAGGCACACCCAGATCAGGAAGCTCGAGCGAATGAAGGAGGTGAGTGGATGTTGGTTCGTAACCATCGCCCTGCTCAGGTTCTTGATGCTGCTCGTAATTCCCCTGCCCTTCGTCATGATCGATGTGCAGCGTTGGATGGGTTCCTACCTGTGTTATTGCATATGCGGGGGTTTTCGCTGGTAGTGTGCATCATATATGGACATTCGGGGATCGGCATCAGTGGCGACAACGTCCCTCGACTGCGTCGCATCGGCAGTTTGCTTGCATCACTACAGTTACCATGGATTGCCATCGGTGACTGGAATATGTCGCCCACGCAGCTGTGCGCAACAGGTTTCGTGGAAAAGGTAGCAGGCATCGTCGTCACTTCTGAAGCTGAGTTCACTTGCACATCGGGTGAAAATCGACCCTCGCTTTTAGATTTTGCTCTGTGTTCCGAGGCTGCTAGGCCTTATATCCTGGGGCTCAGGGCCGTCCTGGACGTTCCGTGGAAACCCCGCATCGGCTTCAGTCTGGAATTAATCTCAGAGGGTAGTCAGTTGTATACTAGGTTTCTGGATTTGCCACCCCAGCTCCCATCGGCGCCTCGTCCAGCTAGGCAGCCTGTGGAAGGTTCGAAGTCGAGCCGAGCTAAGATGGAGCGTAGGTTAGCACAGCAACTGGCCAAGCAAAAGCGGCATGATAGAATTCGTGAGTGGTTTCCTGTCGAGAGTGCCAGCGTGGAGGAGGAGGGGGTGAGTGGTCCGCAGGTCCCCCTCAGCGAAGCCGAAACAGGTGTCGGCGAGCCGCTGGGTGGAGACGGGTTCGATTCCAACGAGGAAGAGGACCCGTGGGCCTTCGAGCCCAGCTTCGGACCCGACCCCGCCCCACCCGCTGCCTCTCTGCCTCCCTCACAGTCAATGAGTAATTCAGCCCAGCGTGAGAGCCCCCCAGATAGTAGCCCCGAGCAACAGTCTCACGAGCAGGAGCCATCGCCCACAGGGTCTGAGGGGAATTTAAAATCCAACGCTGAATTTAAGCTAGCCGAGGTCACCTGGAGTGCTGAAAGGAAAAACGTCGGCTTCATATCGGCGGGCACCTACCCACCTGCTGATGCTGTTGTCCGTTCCGTGGCACATTCCCTTGGCTCACATCATTGTGATAGTCTTAGCAGTCTTTTCAGTGCGTGGATTCGCGCAGTGGAGGCCAGTTTCGCCTCGCATCATGGCCAGGCCAGCCTTGGGAGATCTCGCGCTGAGGGGCCCAAGTCCCGTACCGACACTGTCTTGGCTGCGACGCCGTCCAGGATTGTACCTTTGAGGGATCGCATCAGTGGATGGTGGGCCAGGGCTCACGTGGTGTTGGATACATATGCCAAGCATCTGGCTAGAAAGAATGGTGTAAAGCAGCAAGATTTGTTAGTTTCGACGTGTAAGAGGTTGGCTTCGGAGGCTCCCGATAAAGGCCATCAGGTCATCAGGCAGAGCGACGGCATCTCGTGGGTTTCTTGGTTGCAGCTTCTGTCTTCGGTTGAAACTTTGGGTGCGCATGAGCTTGCTGAAGCAGTCAAGTTTAGTGGACGTATTTCGCAGAGAAGCCAGAGGCGGGCCGTCAGTCAGTCTCTGGCCGAGTTTCGTGAATGGACAGAGACCAGAGTGCGGTGTCCATCCTCCACAGGGCCGTTCGAGAGGTACCGCAGGCATCTCACTCGCTCGTGGACGGTGATAAGACCATCCAGCACCCGAGGGACATCATGGACAGGAAGAGCCAGAGGTTCCAAGAGCTGCGGGCCCCTGAGGGTCAGCAGCTGGAGGGGCTTCACTCTCTGTTCGCCGACATCCGCGCGCGCGTCGCTGAGGGGCCTCTTCCACCGCTGACAGGGGAGCAGCTGCGGGCAGCTGGCAGAGCCATGAAGCAGACGTCGGCCATGGGAGTCGATCGCCTCACGGCGCTCGACACCGATCGGCTCCCCGACATCGCGCTCGAGGAGCTCGCGGTGATCTTGGCCGCCTGCGAGGCCTGCCAGGCATGGCCGCGCCAGCTGCTCTTGACGATCGGCACGCTGTTGCCGAAAAAGGTCACGGGCGACAGAGTCATAGGCTTGCTGCCTCACATCGCGCGCCTCTGGTCCCAGGCGCGCGAGCCGTGGGCGCGCTCGTGGACCGAGGAGTGCGAGGCGCCGTGGGACGCCGCGATCCGCGGCAACGCGGCGCTGCAGGAGGCGTTCGTCCGCGTGGTGGACGAGGAGCTGGCGGCCCGCCTGGGAGTGGCACACGGCCACGGGCTGCTGGACATCGCCAGCTTTTACGACAGCATCGGGTGGCTGCGGCTGGGGCTGGCGGCACTAAGGTTGGGCTTCCCAGCTGAGGTGCTGGGCCTGGAGCTGCTGCAATGTATGGCGGCGCGGTGCCTGCGACAATCGGGGGCCTACTCTGAGGCCTTCGCACCGACCAGGTCGGTGGTGCAGGGCCTGCGTTCGGGCACGCGTTTCGCCAAAGCAGTAACATATTTTATTATGCAGAAGATTACAACCACTCATGTGTATCTTTCCCATAGGTTGTGGATTGACGACTTGAGCCAGGTGTCCAAAGGGTCCAGGCGAGCTGTGCGTGACCGCCTTGTTGCCTGCCTGAAGGAGACCTGCATGTTGATGCAGAAGGACGGCCTCACTATCTCCCCCAAGAGCGTGGTGGTGTGCACTAAGCTCGCGGACGCCAAGGAGGTGGTGAGACGTCTCAAGCTTTCAGGTTTCGCGGTGACGGCGGCGGCGCAGACTCCGTACCTCGGCGTTGACGTCGGCGGCGGCAAGCGGCGTGCCAGAGCGACGCGGACGGCCAGGATCTCACGCCATCGGAGGATGCACGCGAAGGTTGTGAAGTATGCGCGCACATCCAGACGTTACAGGCTGACGGCAAGGTTAGAGCAACAAGGCGCTGCTGCTGCGGGCGCCTATGCTCATCAAGTGCATGGTGTTTTTGGTCATCGAATGCGACAGATGCGAACTTTCCTGTGTGACGCGTCCAGCCCTCGGCTCACGGGGCGGTGCGTTACGACGGTGCTTGATCTGCGTGCTCCAGGGCGCGATCCTGCTTGTCGTTTGCCGAAGGAATGCTTGCAGATGTGGATTCGTACGTGGCTTTCGCAGCCAGCTCTCAGAAATGGGATTGACAGGACTTGGAGGCAGATGGCACAAGAGTTTCGGTCGATGCAACCCCAGCTTCGTAGTCGACATGTCAGGGGACCTCAAGCTGCTGTGATCACCTATCTACTCCAAGAAGGGTGGGAACCTGAGGGTCCTGCTGATTGGAGGGTCCAGCCCGACGGCACGGGGATGCAGCACAACTGGCAATTCAACCCAGCGGCCTTGACGGGCTATGAGAAGGTTGATGTCCCGAAGGCCTTCTTGCAGGAGTACGATGGCGCGGTGATGCAGAGGCTGTGGCGGCAGGCTGCTACCCATTTCGACGGCGCAGGCATGGAAGGTGGGATCTGCAACCTTTCCCTGCGGGCCCTTCTTCGACAGCTCGAGGGGGGGCCCAACGGCAAGCAGCTGTCTGGCATCCTGTTGTCTGCAGCTGCGGGAGCAGCCTGGCCGCGGGAGCGCAGGTCTGAGAAGTCCAAGTTGCCGATCTCGCAGGTATGTGCAAGGTGTAGAGTTGAAAGGGAGACTTCTTTCCATAGGATTTGGAGTTGTTCCGAGTGCACAGATCACGACATATACAAGTTGTCAGATGAATAGGCACCGAGGGTCCACACGCAGCATGAGGTCGAGCCATGTTTTTGGCATAGAGGTCTTCTGCCGCAGGCGTGGGTCTCGGTTCCGCCCCCACAAGAGGAGGCCGTGTGGTGGAGTGAGGGCGTTGAAGCGTTTGAAGATAATTGCTTCGGCGCGGGCTCCGAGTCGGCCCCGGTTTGCCTTTTCGGCGACGCGAGCGGGGGCGAAGATACTTCTGACCCTCGCCTCAGGCGTGTAGCTTGTGGTCTAGCGCAGTATTCAGATATCTCTGATAATATGCAACTAGTTGCTTCTGTGCGGGGGGGCCTCCCTGGGCCCGTCCAAACAGTTGCCAGGGGTGAGCTTTTTAGTCTTCTCACAGCGTTGATCGGCGCTGATGGAGTGGTGATTTATACCACCGATAACGCTAATGTTTGCTCTGGTTGGTATTGTGGCCGAGCATTCGCCCCAGAGGGGGGGAACGCGGATTTGTGGCATCAGGTAGGCCAGGTACTCAGTAGAAAACCCAACCTTGTCTGTGCTGTCCTCTTCGTGTACTCTCACCAAGAGGCGTGTGACGTCCTCAAGGGCAGAGCTCCTTTGTATTTGGCTGTGGGAAATGCTGCCGCTGATAAGTTGGCGTCGGCAACGGCGCGTGCAGTCAGAATCCCAGCCCCGATTCGTACCAGATTTCTCACGAATGAGAAGATGGCTTTCGCCGTCCGCATGCGAATTCTGCTCGCCACCTTGGAAACTTTAAAAGCCGAGCAGGCCTTGGCGGCCGAGGAGCCCCGCGGGACCCGTGTCAGGAACCCTGGGCCCAGGCCACCCGCGCCTGTTGTCTGCAAAGAGTTTTCCACGGCACATACGTTGTCTGAAAGCGGTCTCTCATGTTTGAAGTGTAGGAGTTCAACGACTAAGGCTAGGGGAAAAGTCTGGTTGGATACCCCCTGCTTCGACCTGAGGGCTGTAGATGGCGTTGTGTTCAGGCCGCCCCCCCGTTGCAGGGTGCACATCTGTGGAGGGTGGGCTGATGAGACTCACAGTTTACAATATCACGCTGGGCTGGGGATATGGTTCTGCGGCACCTGTGGTAGTTTTGTGGCCCAGCAGTTGGCCCAACTCGGGAAGAGGTGCGTTGGCAGACCTGCAGGTAACCGTGTATATTATTTGAAGAATATCGAACGGGGGATCTGGCCTAAAGCTTACAGCAAAGCTGATCAGGCCAGAAGAGCGGCTCGTTCTCTTTAAGCTAATCCGTAACCGACACAGTCGCAAAATCCGTAACTCCGTAACTCCTCCTCCTCCTCCGCATCCCTCCTCCTCTTCCTCCTCCTCCTCCTCCTCCTCCTCCTCCTCCCTCCTCCTCCTCCTCCTCCTCCTCCTTTTCCTCTTCCTCTTCCTCTTCCTCATCCTCCTCATTCTCGTCCTCCTCCCCTCCTCCTCCTCCTCCTCCTCCTCCTCCTCCTCCTCCTCCTCCTCCTCCTCCTCCTCCTCCTCCCTCCTCCTCCTCCTCCTCCTCCTCCTCCTCCTCCTCCTCCTCCTCCTCCTCCTCCTCTCTACTACTCCTACTCCTACTCCTACTCCTCGTCCTCCCCTCCCCTCCTCCCTCCTCCTCCTCCTTCCTGCTCCTCCTCCCTCCCTTCTCCCCTCCTCCTCCTCCTCCTCTCCTTCTCCTCCTCCTCCTCCTCCTCCTCCTCCTCCTCCTTCTCCTCTCTTCCTCTCCTCCTCCTCCTCGTCTTTCTCCTCTCTCCTCCTCCTCCTCCTCCTCCTCCTCCTCCTCCCTCCTCCTCCTCCTCCTCCTCCTCTCCTCCTCCTCCTCCTCCTCCTCCGCATCCCTTCTCTCTTCCTCCTCCTTCCCCTCCTCCTCCTCCTTCTCCTCCTCCTCCTCCTCCTCCTCCTCCTCCTCCTCACCCTTCCCCTCCCCTCCTCCTTCTCCTCCTCCTCCTGGCTCAAGGGGGGATTCCAGTGGTCCCGCGGAGGGGGGGATTCCAGTGGTCCCGCGCGTCCCTTGGGATCCTCATCCAAAGGCTCTGCTATTGCACCGGGCATCATGGCGTTTTGCTCGGACTGCGGAGGCAACCTCTCGCAGGGCGGCTGCTCGTGTGGCGGTCGTTCGAGGAGCAGGGGTCAGGAGGAGTCGGGGCAGAAACCGGATTCATCTCAGTCGATCTTGAACGCCATCATTTTTTTGGGGACGAAGGTTGATGGGGTAGGAGGAGGAGGAGGAGGAGGAGGAGGAGGAGGAGGAGGAGGAGGAGGAGGAGGAGGAGGGGGAGGAGGGGGAGGAGGGGGAGGAGGATGTGGAAAGGGAGGGGGAGGGGGAGCTCCTCCTCCTCCTCGTCATCCTGGAGGACATATAGACCTTCACGCTCCAGGCTCCAGGAGGAGGAGGAGGAGGAGGAGGAGGAGAAGCAGGATGATGAGGAGGAGGAGGAGGAGGAGAAGGAGGAGACGTTGGAGGAGGAGCTTGGTATGTTGGAAGGAGGAGAAGGCGAAGGAGGAGAAGGAGGAGAAAGATGAGGAGACGAAGGGGGCGCGAAGCGCATGATTGAACTCAGTTTGGAGCGCAATGAGCTAAGCGCTGGGCAAAAACAACAAGAGACGCTATAGGGAGGCAGATATAACGCAACAACATACAAACACGTGGCTGACCAACACATTAAAATCTGTGTTCGCAGCGTTTTTTTGTGAACTGTAAAGTTGCAGGAATTAGAGTGGTTGAAGATGGGGGGAAGCTAGGGGATGGACTGTTTAGCTATCTTCCAACCTAACTTCCACGACTTCAACATAACCACCTTGACTTAGTTGTGGACATCTCAGTAGGTCCGGGCCCCAGGTCCAGACCTCAGACCCCAGGTCCGGGCCCCAGGTCTGGGCCTCAGGTCCGGGCCCCAGGTTCCGACCTCAGGTCCGGACCCTAGGTCCCGGGCCCCAGGTTCGGACCTTCAGGTCCAGACCTAATGTCCGGGCCCCAGGTCTGGACCCCGCTTTTCTTCAAGAGTTGTTCGATTGCCCGCGCAAGCCCTATTCAAATGGGATGCTCTGCCGCCAGTTGGCTTCAGCGCTGGCGCGTGCAAACAATATCTTGATGAGTGGGAACCTGGCAGGTCTACAGCTGATTGCCGCCATGCCTTCTCCCGTGAAGCTTCAAACCCCCGTAACACTTGTGCGCTACTCTCCGCCCGCCGCCCACTGCCCATCTCCCGCGGCCTTTTCCTTCGGGCCCTCGCCTTCGCCCCCTCGGCCCGCCTGGGTTCGCTGTTCCGGGTTGTCACATTGTACGCACTTTGGCCTTATATGGAAGGCAGCAGCACGGGTCTAAGCCCGTCGCGAAGCGGCACCCCGTGGCGCTTGGCGCAAGAACTTCCATCAGACCCGCCGGACAGACGTGTGAAAGTGCGCTGAAGCGACGCTCAATTTTGCAGTTGGGATGGGTGGGGTATAATCCATGTATGTTCCGTATCGCTGCCATACTCTTTTCCGGCTCATCCAGCTCCTGCTCGTTGCCCTCTTCCCCGCCGCCCCCCGCTTCTCCACACCCCTGCCCCGTCCTCGTCCTCCTCGCCCTCGCCCTCGCCCGTCCTTTTTCCCCCTTCGCCGCTCTTTCTCGCCCCTCCGCCGCTCCTTTCCTCTTCCTCGTTCTCGACCCTCGCCCCCCGCCCCGTACCCGCCGACCCATGGCCCACCATGGTCTTGGCCAGGATCGGCGTGTCAGCTGCGACGCTGCGCGTCGCTCCTCGTCGGCGTCGTCGTCGTCGTCGTCTTCGTGTTCGTTTTCGTCGTCGTCGATGTCACTGTCGGCGTCGGCGTTGGTGGCGGAGGCGATCGGTGGCGGAGGCCGCGCGCGGCGGTAACGTCCTCGTCGACGTCGTCGTCGTCGTCGTCGTCGTCGTCGTCGTCGTCATCGGCGTCGTCGTTGTCGTTCCTCGTTTGTGTTTTTTGTCGTCGTCGTCGTTGCTTTCGCTTTCGCTTTCGCTTTCGCTTTCGTCGTCTTCGTCGTCTTCGTCGTCGTCATCGGCGGCGGCGTTGGCGTCGGCGCCAGCGCCAGGGTTGGTGGCGAAGGCGCTCGGCGGCGGTGCCCGCGCGCGGCAGTAGCGTTTTCGTCGACGTTGTTGTCATTTTCGGCGTCGCCGTCGTCTGCGTCGGCGTTGGTCGCGAAAGCGCTCGGCGGCGGCGGCCGCGCGCGGCCGTAGCGTCCTCGTCGACGTCGACGTCGTCGTTGTCGTTTTTTTGCATGTCGTCGTCGTCGTCGTCGTCGTCGTCGTCGTCGTCGTCGTGGTCGCCGCTGTCGTCGTCGCCGTCGCCGTCGTCGTCGTCTTCGGCGTGAGCGTCGGCGTTGGCGTTTCTGGCGGAGGCGTTCGGCGGCGGCCCCGCGCGGCGGTAGCGTCCTCGTCGCCGTCGTCGTTGTCATTCTCGGCGGCGGCGGCGTCGGCATCGTCGTCGTCGTCGTCGTCGTCGTCGTGTTCGTCGTCGTCGTCGTTTTTGCCGTTTTTCTGTTGTTGTCGTCGTCGTCGGCGTCGGCGTCGGCGTCGGCGTCGGCGTCGGCGGCGGCGGCGGCGGCGTTGGCGTCGGCGCTTGCGTAGGCGGCGGGGGCGCTCGGCGGCGGGATCTGCGCGCGTCGGTGCTTCCTCGTCGTCGACGCCGTCGTCGTCGTCGTCGTTGTCGTCGTCGTCGTAATCATATTCGATTTCGTTGTCGTCGGCGGCCGCGTCGGCGTTAGAGGCGGAGGCGCTCGGCGGCGGCGGCCGCGTGCCGCGGTAGCGTCCTCGTCGACGTCGTCGTCGTCGTCGTCATCTTTTTTCTCTTGCACAGTTGTGCTCTAGAGCCCAGACCTTTTTATTTTCGTGGTTCGTTGTCGTCCGCCCTCCTGCCCTGGCCCTTGGCTCTGGCGTCCCCTGGCCCCTTTATTTTCGTGGTTCGTCGCCGTCCCCCTGGCTCTGGCCCGCTTCCCCTGGCCCCGTCACCCCCGTCGTCCTGCCCTGGCCCTGAACCCGGCGTCCCCTGGCCCTGGCCCCAGCCCCCCTTGCCCCGGCCCTTTTATTTTCGTGGTTCGTGGTTCGTCGTCGTCCCCCTGGCTGTGGCCCGCTCCCCCTCGCCCCAACCCAGACCTCTGGCCCCTGGTCCGAGCCCCAGGCCTCTGGCCCTGGCTGAACTCAGCCTGTCCCCTGGCCTTGGCCCCACTCGCCCCGACCCTGGCTTCGGCCCCAGCCCTCCTCGCCCCGGACCCTGTATTTTCGTGGTTCGTGGTTCGTCGTCGTCCCCTTGGCTCTGGCCCCCCATCCCCTGGCCCTCTCGCCCCCCGCATGCTCCTCCCTCTCTTTCTCTCCTCAAATGTGCAAGAGCCAGGGCACGCGTGCCACTTGTTTTCGTCGTCGTCGTCGTCGTCGGTGACGGAAGCGTTTCTGGCGGCGGCGGCCGCGCGCGGCGGCAGCGCCCTCGCCGACGTCGGCGGCGGCGGCGTCGCCGCCCAGACCGGCCCCGCCGACGCGGGCGGCGGGCACGCGGCCGACGCCTCCGCGGGCACAGGCGGCGGGCCTCCCCGCGCGCCCCGTGCGCTGCCGCCGCGGCGGCGGCGGGCTCGCTGACCGCGGCAGCCGCGGCGGCGGCGGCAGCGGCGACGACTGGCGCAGCGGCGATGGCAGTGACGGCGGCGACCGCGAGGCGACGATTCCGCCGTCGCCTCCCGCCTCGGGCGAGCCAGCGCGCCCGCGTCGCCCGTGGCTCCACGCTCCGCTCTGCCTCCTCGCCGCCCCTCCCGCCCCAGCACCTCCCGTCCTCCCCTGCCTGCCTCCATCCGGTTCTCCTCGTCCCTCGGCCCCTGGCATGCTTCTTCTCTTGTTCGTCTTCCTCCTCCTCCTCCTCCTCCTCCAGCGTTTCCTCCTCCCTTCTCCTTCCTCCCCCTTTCCCCCTCCCCTCCTCCTCCTCCGCGTTTCCTTGATCCGTGTCTTGTTGCTACTCCTTCTCTGGTTCCTCCTCCCCGGAACCTCCCTGCTGCTGCTGGTTCTGACCCTCAGGCTCCGCTTCCGTTGATCCCCTCGCCCGCCTGACCCCCGTCCTAATCATCCTGCTCCTCCACTCCTCCTCCCCCGACAACGGTCGCGACGAGACGACGACGACTACGACGACGACGACGGCGACGACGACGACGACGGCGGCGACGACGACGACGACGACGAGGGCGAGGGTGAGGGCGACGACGATCGCGACGACGGCGGCGGCGGCGGCGGCGACGGCGGCGGCGTGTGCGGAAGGCCTCGACGCTAGGCTCGGCAAGCTGGTCGCCGGCCTCTGCATCGCGGAGGCCACGGCCGTGCTCAGCCGGTACGTGAGCACGGCCGAGCGGCAGGACGCGCCCTGCGCGCGCGGGGGGGGCAGGCAACGAGCAGGCGGCGGCGGGGCGGCGGCGGCGGGCCGGCGGCGACGACGGCGGCCGCGACGAGCAGGCGGCGGCGGGGCGGCGCCGCCGATGGCGCCGATGGCGCCGATGACGGTGGCCAGGGCGGCGGCGGCAGCGGCCCCGATGAGCAGGCGGCGACGACGGCGGCGAGGGCGATGGGCGGTCGGCGGCGGCGTTGGCGGCGGCGTCGGCTGCGGCGGTGGCGAAGGGGGCGGCACCGCCGACGGTCAGGCGAAGAGGGCGACGACGAGCAGAAGGAGGCGGATGTGGAAGGCCACGATGAGGACGGCGGCGATGACAGCGACCTCGACGTCGACGGGCCGGCGACGGCGGCGGTGACAACGCTTCGGCAGTGTTGCTACAGCGTCTAGAAGAATCCTCCGTTTCCTCTTGTTCGTCCTCCCCTCCCCCTCCTCCTTCTCTTTCCCCTTCCTGCTCTTCCTCCTCCTCCTCCTTCTCCTCCTCCTCCATCCCTTCTCCCTCTGTTTAGCTCCTCCCTGTCGCATCCCGAGACGTGTGGATGGGGCGGGCCGAGCGTTTCGCCAGAGATCTTCTTCCTCCTGTGTCATCCCGAAGCTTGAGATCTGGACCGGTCTCAAGGAGG
>CAUYUJ010015618.1:17500-82500 GCA_963575745.1 Prorocentrum cordatum
GAGTTGTTGTTCATCTTACGTGCCGTGAACAACAAACAAGTTGTTGTTTCGTTCTAGGCCCTGCGATCTTGTTGTGGCGCAACCTAGTTTGGCATGTTAGAGGTTGGCAATTGTCTGATGCGCCCGGATTCTTGTTCAGTGCGTCGAGAGTCCGCGGGTTGCTCTGGTCGCTTGTAGTTTTCAGCTGGGCAATGGGGAGGTCGAGTCATGCCGAGCCATTGAAATAAACGGCATAGGAAGTCGGAGACTACATTTATTTTTTCGGAGCCCAGATCTTGTGCAATATTTCTTGTTGCATGCCTCTCTTGTCATTGGCCGTGCGTGTATTTCTCGGAGGCCCGAAACCCGCTCCAGATTTCTACCACCGTCGACGCGCGTCTCCCGTCTGCTGCGGGGGCATCCCCGCGCTGGTATCACCATCCGTGGCAGATGAGCTTAGACGCTCTGCTTGGAGGCCGTGTGTTGCGGCCAGGGACGCGCGAGCGGTGCGAGGAGAGGCTGCGTCGGGCACTGTCGACAATGAGGCATTGGTGGGAAGTGGCCACCAGTCGCAAGAACTTTAACTCATCGAGGCTAGCATGCGTGCATGTCTGTATATACGTAGGTAGGTAGGTCGGTAGGTATGTACGCAGCTAGGTAGGTAGGTGGGTAGGCATGTGTATATGATATAGAAGTACACAAACATCACCTGGGTTCGAGGCCCGGGGGACTGGGGCTGGTGCCACTACAGCGCAGGGGGGGCCCATGTTTTCCCGCCCATCCTAAGGAGTGCTCCGGACGGCCCCAGAGGGCCTCGAGACACAAAGAGCCGGACCCCGACGCCCTGGACGGCTTCCGCGTGGCCCACAGCGCCCCAACGGCGCTCCACGAGAGGCTCCAGACCTCTCCGCCGTCGCTCGCCGTCGCTCGCCGCTCTTCTTCCTCCTCTCCCTGGGGCCCCGCCGGGGAGGACGCAGAAGGGATGAGGAGGAATGGGCGGATGAGGAGGAAGAAGAGAAGGAGGAAGAGGAGACGAGGAGGAGGAGCAGGAGGAGGAGGAGGAGGAGGAGGAGGAGGAGGAGGCCTGCCCGGCGGGGGGGGGGGAGGGCGCGCAGGGGGGGGGGGCGAAGGCGAGCCTGGTGGCGGGCGGCGGGAGCGACCTGCTCGTGCTCAGGCGCAGCGGGGGGCCGCCGCCGCCGCCGACAACGGCGCCGCCGTCGGCGTCGTTTATGGCGTCTTCGAGTCGTCGTCCTCGTCCTCGTCCTCGTCCTCGTCTTCGTCTTCGTCGCAGCAGGAGGAGGAGAAGGAGGAAGAGGAGCAGGAGGAGCAGGAGGAGCAGAAGCAGGAGGAGAAGCAGGAGGAGAAGGAGGAGGAGGAGGACGAGGACGAGCAAGAGGAGGATGTGGAGGACGCGAGGGACGCGGAGAACGAGAAGGGGGAGGAGGATGACGAGGACGAACAGGATGATTGAGATGAGGAGGAGGGGGATGGGAGGAGCAGTGGGTGGAACAGGGAGCAGTAGGGCAGGAGGAGGAGGAAGTGGAAGAGGGGGAGGAGAAGGTGGAGGAGGCGACGACGAAGGCGCGGTGCCACGTGTGCGCTCGATGCCCCGGCGAGGCCCTCCGAGGCCCCCAGGGCCCCCGAGGCCCTCGGGGCCCGTCGAGGAGCTTCCCTGGCCCTCGGGGCCTTTCTGAGGCCGCCTGGGCCCTTGAAGGCTCGAGGACCTGCGAGGCCCTCGAGGCCCGCGGGGCTCCCCGAGGCCCACGAAGCTCGCGAGGCTCCTGGATGCCGTCCAGGGCCTCGGGGCCCTCGGGGCTCTCGCGCCGCCAGGTGCGCCCTCGAGGCCCTCGTCCGCTTCACCGCGCCCGGCGGGGCCGCGTCGCCGCCCGCGCCGCTGGCGGAGCTGGCGCCGCGGGCGGCGCTGCTGCCGCGCTGCCTGGCGCTGGCGACGTGCGGCGAGGCCGCCGCCGCCGCCGCCGCCGCCGCCGCCGCCGCCGCCGTCGTCGTCGCCGCCGCCGCGTCGTCGTCGTCGTCGTCGTCGTCGTCGTCGTCGTCGTCGTCGTCGTCGTCGCCGCCGTCTTCGTCGGCAGCTTCGTTGCCGCCGTGGTCTTGTTCGGCGCGTCGTCGGCGTCGGCGTCGCTGTCGTCGTCGGTGTCTTGTTGTCGTCAACCTCGTCGCCTCCATCGGCCACGCCACCGTCTATTTTTTAGTTCAGTTCCTTACACAGTGCTTGCTCTTCAGTTGCCGCCTGCGCATCCGCCTCCGCCTCCGCCTCCGCCTCCTCCTCCGCCTCCGCCTCCTCCTCCTCCTCCTCCTCCTCCTCCTCCTCCTCCTCCTCCTCCTCCTCTCCTCTTCCTCCGCCTCCGCCTCCGCATCCTCCTCCTCCTCCTCCTCCTCCTCCTCCTCCTCCTCCTCCTCCTCCTCCTCCTCCTCCTCCCCCTCCCTGAGGACCTGGGTGGGTCTGTGGGCGTTTCGCCGAGTCGCCGACTGCTGCCGCCCGTGGGCGCCCCGGTGGGCGCCCCGCTCGCTGGGCGGGGCCGTCGGGGGTTCGCCGCGCTGCCGCCCTCGTGCCCGGCCGTGGGGGGCCCGCGTGGGCGCCCTCCGCGCCGGGTGGGCCCGTCCAGTACGCGCCCCGCGGCCGCTCGTGGGCCCACCGTGAGGTCGGGCGTGCCCCCCTGCATGCAGGGGGAGTGTCCAAAAGTGGCGAAACAGCAGTCAGGGGAAGATTTGTTCGATAATTTTTGGTTCTTGTGTGGGGTATGTTTGGACTATATATAATTGTGGATTTCCCTGCCGAATCCGCCTGCAGGGGAACATGCCCGACCGCCGCCTGTCCAGGATCCGCCGCGCTGCCGCCCGTGGGCCTGCGGGGGGCACGCTTCCTGCTCCGGCTCGGCCCCGCTCTGCCTCGGGCCCCGTGGCGGCGGTGCACCTGGGGCCCCGCCCACCCCGGGGCGAGGCGCAGGAAGGCGCGGCAGGGACGGGGCGGCGCGAGGCTCGCGGCGGGCCGCAGCTCCTCGAGCAGCGCCGCCGGCCAGACGCCAGAGGGGCCTCTGGCTGGGAGTGGGCAACTCCCAGCCAGAGGTCCCAATTGGGTACGCAATTGCCAGACGTGCAATTGGGTACGCAATTGCCAGATCACAATTGCCAGACGTGCCAGGACAGCATCACCGTGACACATGATGCAGCCAACTATGACCACCGTCGGGGGACGCGGTGGGTTCGGTCCCGATTGCTTGGTAGTTACTCAGTGGGCTCTGGTGCGCGGCTTTTGTGACCGAGTGCGTTCCACCACTCGCAAGCGTCCGGAGAACACATGTCTGCTTCGACATAAGTCATCGCAGATCCCCCGCGGCGGAACCAGGCCATTTGCGAGCAGTTACTTTGCGAGTAGTGGAACGCGCTCGTCTATTTTTGGCGGGCCGCGGGGGGCCCCAGGCGGCCCACGGGGGCGGCCCGAGGGCTCCTGGACAGCTGAAGAAACGCTGCCCAGACTGGACCACGACCGTCCAGCACTGCGTCTGGGTCGCTCCGGCGCCACCCGAGACGCCCCCAGACGGCCTGAAGACGCGCCTAGAGGCCCCGTAAGAGGTCTTCAAGGAACCCCCCCAGGGGCCCCATGAGGCAACAAATCGTTTCATCCCATGCTGAAAACAATATTTTCAGTATATTCGCTTTTCCAGTCTTGACAGTCTCTAAGGCGATCCAAGAGGCGCTGAAGGACGCTCCAGGATCGCTTACGAGGCCCCAAACACGGCCCAAGAGGACCCCAAGACGGTCCAAGGGAGTCCCAAGATGGTGCCCAAACGGGTCATTGGGCACTATCTTCGGGGGTGCGGCTCCCAATATGCCCCCGACATCTTGTGGGAAACCCCCAGGACGCTTCCAAGAGGCCCCCAGGGGCTCCCGAGGGACCCCGAAAAGGCCTCTGGATTCCCCAGGGGATCCCCAGGAGGCCCCACCATGCTCGCTAAATGTTTCCTGGAAGCTCCCAGGAGGCCTCCCAATAGGCCCCCAGAAGCGTATGAGGCGTCTCGTGTTTACATCTTGCACGGCATTCCTAGAGAGGCCCCAGTTCACGATCCATCTCAGGGCTTCAAGAGGTCCCTGAGAAACACGCCGCGAGGCCCCGAGAGGCACCCAAGACGCCCCGACCTCACGATCCAGGTCAGACGTGTGCCGACATGGGCGGGCGGCGGGATGCGAACCTTGGGCTCGGGGCTGTCGGTGGACTCCTTGTGGGGTACGCTCCGTTCAGAGAGACAGTCAACATACACAGTGGGACGTGACGCTAATGCAGCGTACGGGGCAGTCAGGGACTCCGGGGCCCGGTGAGGCCCCCCAGACACCCCGTCAATTATATATATATATACACACCACACACCCCGTCAATTATGTATATATATACACACATTTACACACATATATATGTATATACGCGTTCTTGTTTGTTCCATGGATATGTATACATATGTCTCCATCTGTAAATGTATACGAAGATGTGTATGTATATAAAAAATATAGCTATTTGTATTTGTATGTGTATAGGTGCATGTACACGTATATGTATATGGGTATGTGTATGTATGTGTATGTGTATATATATATATGTATATGTATATGTGTATGTGCATGTATATGTATATGTACATGTATATGTATATGTGTACATGTGTGTATAGGTATATGTAGACGTAGATGTAGACGTAGCTGTAGCTGTAGCTGTACAAGAGTATGCATGTGTGTGTTTGTAGATGTAAATGTATATGTTTATGTATAGGTAGATGTAGATGTATGTGTATACACATATATACACACATAAACGTATATGTAGATGTGCATGTAAATGTATATATGTATGCGTATGTCTATGTATATGTGTATGTTTGTGTATATGTACATACCTATATATATATATGCATATGCATGTGTACATGTATATGCACATGTATATGTATAGACATATGCATATTTATGTGTACATGCATATGTATAGGTATATGCATATGTAAAGTTCTATGCGTACGCATATGCATATATACACATACAGATGTATATTTATAGTTACATGTATATGTATATGTATATGTCTAGGTGTATGTATATGTATATGTATATGTATATGTATATGTATATGTATATGTATATGTATATGTTTATGTACATGAATATGTATACGTATTTGTATATGCATGTGTTAATGTAAATGTAACTGTAACTGTGACTGTAAATGTTCATGTATGCGCATATATACATAGTCGCATACATCCATGTGCACATATGTGTGTGTGTGTGTTGTGTGTTGTGTGTGTTGAATATGCATATGCTGGGGTGCCGGGAGCCCAGGGCCAGGGCCGGGACATCCTTCGGGATTCCCCACCTCACCTTTTGGCCCACGGCATTTCATGGCCCTTTCCGGGGCCTCCCGGGCATCCCTCCGCCGCCCAGAGAAGCTCAGGGGGCCACCCAAAAGCGACCAGGGCGGCCTGACACGGCCCTTGGGGCATCGCTCGGGCGTGTGCGTTTTTCTCGGCGGAGACCATGGAGGAGCATCTGAGATCCTCTTGCGAAGAATACGCGCACGAAGCCGACAAATGCATGAGGAGTGCACGTCCGAGCGATGGCAAGGGCCGAAGACGCCCGAATCTAGTTTCAATGCGGCTCAGGAGGCCCCGAACACGTCCTAAGAAGGAGGGCCCCAGGAGGCTAGAATTGTTGCATGCCCGCCGGGAGACGTTCAGGAGGGGAACAAACACAGACACAGTGAATCGTCGATTCCAAGGAAAATATGGGGAAATATGGGAAGTGGGGGGAAGGCAAAACCCAGAAAATACGGGCAGATATATAGCAGGAATCCTGTTATTTGTGTCTATTGATTTGTGTGTCCCAGGGCCCCTTCAGACGTGGAGCTGTCCCCGCCCTCCTGCTCGCCGCGCCCTCCCCTGCTCTGCCTCCTCCTCCTCGCGCCGCTCTCCCCGCCCCTGTCCCCCTGCCTCCTGCCCCTGCTCGCGCCCCCGAGGGGGGCCCGGAGGCGGAGGTGGGCGCGGGGGAGGCGGTTTGGGGAGGAGAAGGCCGCCGAGGAGGAGGAGGAGGCGGAGGAGGAGGAGGAGGAGGAGGAGGACTGTCTTCAAAGTGCGGTTGGAGGAGTCGACGGAGGAAGCCAAAGAGCAGGAGGAGGAGGAGGAGGAAGAGGAAGAGGATGCGGAGGAGGTGCGTCGCCGAATGGGTGGAAGAGGTCGAGGAGAAGGAGGGCAAGGAGGAGGAGGAGGATTGGAAGGGGGGATAAGAGTTATTTTGCACTTCCCCGGGACCTTTCTTGTTTTGTAAATTATAGTTTTCTCTTCTACTCCGACGTGAGTTCGACGCGAATTCGACCTGGATTCGACAGGAATTCGACACGGATTCGACGCGCTCGGCACAGATTCGACACGGATTCGGCGTGGATCGCGGCGCGACGGGAAGCTGCAACACAATAGAAGAAGGAGGGGGTGGAGGAGAAGGAGGAGGAGTTCCAGGCGGCAGACGGGAGGATATCCTCATATGTTCTGCTCCTTCGTCCCTTCTTGTTTCTCCTCCCTTGCCTTTTGTCCTCCTCTTCCTCTTTCGCCTTTGTCAACATCATCTTTATTCCTCCATCTGCTTGACAGGCGACAACTACGGCGACGAAGGCAAAGACGTCGACGATGGCGACGACGACGCCGACGAAGACGATCACGACAAAATCAAAGACGACGAGGATGGTAATGACGACGGTGACGAAGATGACGGTGTCGAAGGTGAGAGCGACGACGGTAGTGGTGACAGCGACGACGACGATGACGACGGAGGCAACGCAGGCCACCACAACGACGATGTCGGCGACTACCACGATGACGGCGAAGACCAGGACTGTCACGACAGATGCGACTGCGGCAACGTCTTCGTCGACGGCGGACAGGACGACGGCGACGCCGAGAGCCGAGGCGGCGACGGTGGCGACGGCCGCACCGACGTGGCCGCTGCAACCCTCCCCCAACTGTCAAGGGAGGAAAACCCACCTGGACCAGACCATTGGCGTTTACTGAACGGCCATTGGCGTTTTTTCTAGATATTGGACAGCCCTGCCCTGTTCGATTCCTTCTTTGGGTGCGTTTGCGAAACGGCTTCGCGTGTCGGCGGTGGTTCGGGGTGGAGTTCCTGCCCTCTACAATAGAAGTCGGGATGGAGGTGGGCGTGCAGGAGAAGGGCTCGGATTGGAGAGGATGAGGAGGATCAATGAATAGGTCATGTCTTGGAGGAGGATGAGGAGGATGACGAAGTCACGATTTTCTGCCCTCTGCCACTGTTTGGCCAGGAGGTCTACGAGGCACTCGCTGGCCAGCTCCTCGCGCAGCTGCTCGAGGCGCCGCTGGCGCGGGCGCAGCTGAGGCGCCCCGCGCCACGACCACGACCACGACGACGACCACGACGGCGACGGCGGCTGCGGCGACGACGACGGCGACCACCACCACGACGAACGACTACGACCACGCCTGCCACGACGGACACCACGGAGACGGGGACGGCGACGGCGGCGGTGACGACCACGACCACAGCAACGCGACGGCAGAGGAGATCATGGGGCTTTCCTTGGAGGACCGGGCCCGGGCGAAGTTCTTTCGATTTCCGGTGCTAGTGGATCCTGAGGGGGCGACGAAGTCGACGATGAGCACCTACGTGGACGAGACTCTGGCGAGCCTTAGCGTGGAGCTGACGCCCATCCCTGGCGAAGCTCGCTGGCAACTCCGCCTGGCTGAGGCGGCGATCAAGTTGCTCGAAACGACGATGACGAAATCGCTTCGCACGCATCTTGAAAGACTCATGCATGAGATTTTCGGTAGAGCGGTGGTTGCGCTCACTTGTCAGGAATTGGCGAGACGTTATTCGCCGATCCAGCGGGCTCTGGGAAGAAGACTGGCGCGCGATGGATAATTTCAGTCAGAGGACTCGCCAGCGATCATGGACGCTACGGGGCCCTACCGGGGCAGGCCGAGCACGCGGCCATCAGCGCCATCTTCCAGGAACGGGAGACCAGGGCCCGCAACAGCAGAAGTCGAATACTTGCGAAATTCGAGCCTGCCGCCGGCAAGAGTGACATTGTTGAGCATGGCGTGAGAGGACGCTTCTGGGGCTCAGGGAGAATCCTTGGAACCGAGACGCATCGAGATCCGCATCAGGTTCGGCCAGCTGGGGCGGTCTGGATCGCGTGCGGAGGCAGATCGTTGCGACGCGCGGCCGAGCAGCTGATACCAGCGTCGTAGAGGGGGACAGGTGGCCTCCAGCGGGGGTCCGAGCGGGGAGAACGCCATGGGCTTTCTCAGAGATGTTCAGCCAGGAGCTCACCCCAGGTGCTGTAGACGACATTGCTCACGAGAAACCATCCGGGGAGGAGTGCGAGGAGGCGGCCATTCATCCCAGAGTTGAGCAATGACAGCGAGCTTCTCCACGACCCCGAGAGCCACCGACGGCAGCGGACGATCGTGACACGAAACGACGACGCAATGTTGGCATGCAGCCCCGAGGGGCTACGCGTGCTGCTGCCGACTGGGGACGAGAACGAATCCAGGCGGCTCCAGCGAGATGGCGATGACGACCTCATGCTAGAGCCGAGCTACTGGGCCGACGAGGCGATGGCGGCTGATATTAAAGTTGACCTACCAGCACGAGCGAGCCGCCGCAAGTCTGCCTTTCGAGACTACGCGGCATTTGCCGTCGACGAGGGATCGAATAAAGGGCGAAGACAGGGCAGATCGAGGTCAGGGAGCCAGTACATCGAGCAGTTGTTTCTGGGGTGGCTCCCTGGTGGTTTCAAGTTGCCGCCCGAACGGTGCGCGAAGATCTGCCGGGTGCTCGCGCGGATGGACGACGATGCCCTCTTGGGCGGTGAGGAGGCGAACGGACGGATCGTGGTAATCGGATTTCACGATCTTCATCGGTTTGAACGACCGCGGTCGGCACTAACGGCATCGGTATTGACCAGACTGGTGTTCTTCCATGCGGCCGCCCCCGCTCGAACGATACTACATCGCGGTGGATAGGTCAGCAGTCCTGCGCCGCGCCGGTGCCAGAACATGCCCAAACCATGGGAAACAACCCAGGAGATGCGGCACGACTCAAGAAGTCATCATATGGACTTGTGGGAGTTCTGGTCGAATGGTTGCTCACGGTGTTTGAAATTTTCGATCAGTTTGAGTGGCGGTCTTTGAAGTCGGGACCGTGCCAGTTCACCGAGCAAGACGACGGCGGTGGCGAGCTGGTGGCCATGGCAGTTTGGCGTGTTGACGGCTTCCAGTTTGCCAGTCGAGTCGAAGATCCGAGATGGGCCAAGTGCCGCGAGGACCTGGGGCGAGGGCAGAAGTAGGCCGAGTGGGAAGTCGCCGAGGTTTCCCAGTTTGGAGTTCGGACTCGACACTTCCAGGGCAGATTGCCCATGCTCGGTCAGGAACACTACGTGATGAACGTCGAACATATCGGGATCCTGGTTACCCGGAAGAAGCAGCTGACCGAGAGCGCGACGGACGCGGGGAAGTTTCAGTTGATGGTTGTAATTGGCTCTGTCAGGTAAAAGGCTGTTTCATGATACTCTGGCGGATCAGGATGAGTGAACTGAGGCGCGTTAGCGAGTTATGCTGATTTCGGTCGGCGTTGATTCTGAGAGTCGGGCTGGGAGTGCAGAGTCTTTCGGCCAACAGGGCTTGACCGGTGCAGTTTTATTCTGCGTCAGTGATGTCAGCAGTTGCCTTCTAATCCTCCGCGCTCCTCGCGCGCTTGCACGCGCTCGCCCTTGCGGCCGCTCGTGCTGGTGGCCCGCCTTCTCAGGCGGCGGGAACAGGCATCCACGCGTCAAGCTCCGTCTACGCATGCATGGGGAGATACGTTTCATATTGATTCGATCGCGGCTTCAGAGTGGAGACAGGTGAACGCGTCTTCTGCTCGAATTGATCTTGCAGATTGCGCGTCAAGACGTCGCTCATGTGGTGTATCGGAGAAATCAAAACAAACTAACATCGATGGTGACGCGCAGAGGCCGCCGTGCAGGGGCCATTCTGGCATTGCGCCTATTTCCTCCAAACCCCACCTCTGGCCACCGCTCGCCAACCTGCCCTGCGCACCCTTCGCGCGCGCCGTGCGTCCATAGGTGGCTCCACCGAAGGCCCCCGTGGCAAAGTCCACGCGCGGCTCCCGCTCATTTGGGCGCGGCCGTTACGCGCTCCGCGGCCCCGCAGCGGGCTCCACCGAAGGTCCAGCTCGCACTCCGTAGCCAGTTTGGCTCAAAGCTCCATGCTCGGGGGGCTGGCAGCATCCTGGCAACGACGGGATGGCGCTGTTCCCTGAGCTCGCGATTCAAGTTCTCGTGAAGCCAGGTCCACCCCCAGTCTTCGCCTGCCTCCCTCGGCCTGAGGGCGCGCAGTCACCCTTCGTGTCTTGCTGCTCTTGCGGGCCCTCTGGCTCCCACCAGAGAGCCAGAAACGTTCGACCCCAGCTGCGAGCGCTTTCTGGGGCGCGCGTTGTTGTCCCCCACGAAACCGCCGCCCCGGTTTGCACTCATTATGGAATTCGCGTGTGGTTGCGCATATTTCGTGCGCTGTTTTTTTCGATGTCTGGAGAAACCTTCGCCTCTGGTTGCACGTGTCATTCTCGAGGGGATTAACCCGGGCTTGCGCGTCTAATTTTCTTTGACCCTTCACCCCGGGTTGCGCTCGCATCAAGGGTTGATTTTTCCCCTTCCCGATCTCATGGCGAAGTGCTGGCAGTGCGTGCGTTGCGGTGGCTATGCGCCCCAGCATCTCCCACTCTGTCTCAAGGCTGGCTGCAGGGGCTCCCAGAAGGACTGCGACGTTCCAGCAGCAGGTGGCGGCAGCCCAAAGCCATGGGGCAAACGTGGCATGTCGGCAGTGGCAAGACTGGCGCCCCGTGGATGCAACAGCGCGGCAAAGGCAGCCGACGTGGAGGCCGCGGGGGCAAAGGGCTCGGGCCTGTCGACGGAGAGTTCTCGCATCCCGCGACTCTCACCCTCTCGGCTGACAAGATCGCAGCCTACGCAGCGATGGCCATAGAGTCTCACAACATCGCCAGGGACCAGCTCTCCAAGAGCAGCCGAGACAAGGTCGAGCTGGCCCGCCGAAAGGCTGCCGCTGGGGTCTTGGGCTCGCAGGCTCGGAAGCAATCCCTGGCCGTGGACGCAGCGTCGCTGGCCGTGGCAGGCGCCGGCGCCAAGCGCGCGCCTTCTCGAGAACTCTCGCATGCCCCTGGAGGCGTTGGTCGAGTCCGAGCGGGCCTTTGCCGAGCGCGAGGCCGAGCTCGAGGTGTCCGAGAAGCAGGCAGCGAAGCTCTACTCCTCCACCGCGGCCGAGGAGACGCTCCGCCAGGTCAAGGAGAAGGTTGCGGGCGCCCCCGCGGAAGGGGGCGAGTCGGGGGCAGAGGTCTCGGCCAGCCTCTCGGCTCTCTTTGGCGAGCTGGCGGCTGCAGCAGGACCTTCTCCAGTGCCAGGCGGCAACGGCGCTCCAGCCGCTGGGCCGGCAGCTGGAGCGGCTGGGTGCGCAGGTACTGGCGAGGCCGAATACGATTTCGACAAGTTCGTGGCAGGAGAGGCCTCTTGGGCAGCGCAGCGGACGAGAACGAGAAGAAGCGGCCCGGCGCTGGGCTTGGCGGTAATCACTCCTCTTTGCTGCCCAAGAGGGCAGGTGCACAGGCGGGGCTCTGGTGGATGGGCCTCGCCGCACAGTGCAATGCCTGGTCGCGCTTTTCCCAGCTCCTATAGGCGCGACCACGGTCCAGGAGACGCACCTCGACGCCCAGTGGGCGCGTGACTTTCAAGGGCAGCTCCGCAGGCTCGGATGGGTCTCGGAAGCAGCGCCAGCGATCAACGCTGGACCAGGGCGCCAGGGCAGCGGAGGGCTTGTCCAAATGGTGCCTCACCACCTTGGGCTCGGGCCTTTCGAGCTGCTCGGTAAGCCGTCCGTGCTGGTGCCTGGGCGCGCTATCATCTCTCGCGCCAGCGGCGTTTGCCGTGGCTGCGTCGCCTGGGTCAACCTCTACTTGGAGGTCAGCGTCGGCCTCAACAGGAGCAACGCCGACACGTTGCTTGAAGTGCTCAGGGCCCTGCACGCGGCCAGCAAGCCGTTCGTGGTCCGCGGCGATTTCAACGTGGCGCCGTCCGTCTTAGCAGAATCGGGCTGGCTAGAGGCGGCCCAAGCAGTCGTCGCGGCTCCCGCGGAGCCTACGTGCAGGCCTGCGGGCCACAGCATCGATTTCTTCGTGGTACCAGGCTCTTCCGAGGGGCCAAGGCCAGTGTCATTCCCGGGCTCGACCTCAGCCCGCGCTTCCCCGTCGCGCTCGAGCTGCGCGGGCCAGGCAGGCACCGGGGCGGCGCCGTCATGCGCTCAGCGAAGCGGCTTCCGCCACCCAGGCCTTTGGCCTGCTTTGCCAGGGGTCGCGCCCCAGGATGGCTTGCGGCGCGCGACCTGCTCGATCGGGCCAGCGACCTGGGCAGCACGTGGCGGATCTTCGCCAGGCAGGCGGAGGTCAACGTGGCCGACGCGCGCGGGCCCATCCACGACCTCGACAGGTACGCAGGGAGAGCGGATCGTCCCAGGCTTGTGGTCACGTCAGCCACAGCCCCGTCGCCTCCGAGGCTGCCGAGGGTCACGAGAGCGGTGGCACGGTGCGGGTCGATCGCCATCTGCCTTCGCGACGCGGCACAGATCGACAAGCCGCTCTCCAGGATGGGGGCCGTGAAGGTACCCCAGCGCATGTCGAGCAACCCTCCGCCCAGCCTCTTCGAGCTGCAAGGCGTGATCGGCGTCGCCGGCAGCAGAGCTCAGGGCATCTCCTTGGGCCAGCTCGAAATCCTGAGCACAGCCCGCTTCTCCTGGTCCGAGGCCATAGTCATTGCTGACCTCGAGCAGGCGCGGCGCAAGTACAACGACTGGGTGCTTGACTCGGTGGCGACGGGCTCGGGCGGCATCCATGCCGTTACCAAGCTGGCGCAATCGCGGACTGCGCCGCCGCCCAAGGCGGACGGCGAGGCGCCGCTGACAGTGCAGCAGAGCCTCCAGGCCCTCGCCGACGAGTGGGCGACGCACTGGGACGCGGTCGCGCCTGCCCCGAGCCAGGCCGGCGCAGTGGAGGAAGTGGCTGTCGTGAGGCCCGTGGGCCCTCCGAGTGCCGCGGAAACCCGTTCGGGGGTCGCTGTCGGCGCCGCGGGGATCGCGCCGCTGCCTCGGGCAGCGTGGGCGGGATCCGCAGCCGCGGGGGGCGGTGGGGGGGGAGCTCGGCGAGCGCCCTATGGCCGCCCCCCCCCCCCCCCCCCCAGGACTTTCGAGGCCTCCTGCGGCAGCCCCTCGAGAGGCCGAGCACGCCGCCAGGCGCCGTCTGCATTCGCCCGGAGACTACGGAGAGCGCCCCGATCGGCCATATGTGGCAGAGCTGCGGAAAATGATGTCGTCATTCAAGCCACAATCTGGGTCCAAATTTGACCGCACTCGTTCGAGCGAATTCAATGTGTTGGATAACCAGGGCATTGAAGCTCTCATAGATTTGATCATGGCCATCGAGCAGCAGGCAACCTTGCCCAGCTTCATCACCAAGATGGCCTTCATTTCCAAAGCTGATGGAGGACTTCGGATCATAGCCTTTTTGCTGCAGTAGTCAGAGTTCATGGCAGGCTGCGCAGGCCTCTCATATAGCAGTGGGAGAAGGGCAGCAACAGGCCGATTGGTGGGCATGCCCAGGGCGCTCGTGCGACAGAGCGGCGTGGCAACATCAGGCGCGGTCCGAGTGGATTGCTATAGTGTCTGACCTTCATCCTGATCAAGATTGGGCGTCTGCCAGCATCCTGCTGGATCTCTGGCGAAGCGCTGAGCAGGAGGAGGTGTCGAGTGGTTGTGCCCAGTGTTTGCCTCTTTTCCCCTCATTTCCGGCCATGTCGGCTCAGGTTCTGATGCGCCGGAGGGGAGTGTCTGGCATGTTGGTAAAAGGCGTGGCCCCATCACCACGAGATTCCATGCATTATACATACATACACACATACATACATACATATATACATACATACATACATACACACATACATACATACATACATACATACATACATACATACATACACACACATACATACATACATACATACATACATACATACATACATATGTATATATATATATATAAATGTATATATATTTACATATATATATATATATATATTATATATATATATATATAAAAGTTGCATGTAACGGTCGCTTCCCCGGCCGAACCCCCAAACCATCCCATGGGTAACGGTAGCGGCCTCAACCCCCTCATCGCATGCTGGTCTTCGCGTCCGTACTCAGGCGATCGCAGCGCACCTGTCGCCCAAGCGTTACCATTACCTGGGGCCCTAACCTGTCCGCCCCGGTAATGACCATTGTCCGAAACATTGCAAAACGATCCCACAGAAAAAGGCCGTTACACGAAATACTGCAAGACGAGATGAGGAGGAGGAACACGCCGCGCCCCCCCCCGCCAGGCGCCTGGGCGCCGTGCCCGCGCTGCTGGCGCCCATCCAGGACGCCGCGGCGGCGGCGCTGCCATGCGAGGCGGGCCCCGCCGTCGCGGAGGTCGCCGCCCTGCGAGGTCGTCGTTGGAGGGCGACGCCCACCGGTTTCCAGAGGGCCAATGCAGTCGGCTTTGATGAGCAGGTCTTCCCTGTGTCCTGACATCCCGACCATCCAGCCGAGCGCGTTGTATTCCTCGCAAAACGCCTGCTCGCAAACGTCAGGAGAAAAAAAAGAGAAACCAAACATGTCGGCGTTGATGTAATGTACTGTAGATCCCCCGCGGCGTATCCAGGCCATCTGCGAAGAGTTATTTTGCGAGTCGTGGAACGCGTTCGTCTAGACATCTGCAGCCCGCGTGCCCCCTGGTGTTATGAGGGCGCGTTGTTGTCGGAAAAGTCTTGGGCCCTCTCCGGTGTCTTGTCCAAACAATCCCGACTGTATCTGGGACGTGTACCGAATACCGTTCCCACCCTCAAGCTATAAACGTCTATGGGCACAATGGGCGTCGTTACATAAATTGACACATTCGGGGTGGATGCGTCTATAGTTGTGGTTCTGCTGGTCCCAAAGGAGGAGGAGGAGGAGGAGGCAACCAATGGAACCCATTAGAGATGTCATAATCTAGCAGTGGCTAAGCGTCCTGGCCCGCCAATATCCCTACCAAACCATGATCTAAGAACCGCTTGTGGTGTTCACGAAATGGTCTTAGAACATGTATGGCGGAGTTTGTTCTCTTTCACCTCATCGGGTTCATGTTCTAAGATCATTTATTCGTTCTTAGAACATTCTTGGGATCTCAGAGCATGTCGTGGTAAGTCCATAGGAATTCCGGGACGGTCGGTCCCTGCTCAACATAAACACATGTATGGCCGAAGGGCCTTGACATTCATGAGTAGGTCAAGTTTACACTTAAAACATGCGCTCGGTGCCTCTGAAGTGAGCATGTTGGCAGCGCCACGCTTCAACGACCGCATCGCTTCCACTCAAGGTTGCGCGTAAGCATCGGGGGTGTCTCGGAGAGACCAGCACCCATCGTGGTGGGATGGAATCGTGTTCGACGGTTCCCAACCTATCGTTGCCGCCCACAATCGTTGTCGGACGCAGCGGTCGAATTCTTTCCCAACCGACAGGTTTGAGTTGCTAGATTTCAAAAACAAGGCCCCTGGCCAACCCCACCCCGCATACCGCGGCCAGCAGACCCCAAATTGTCCCGATGGTCCCGGGTGTCCCGCCTGGCGCCTGGCAAACCACACCGTGCACACCGCGGCCGCCAGACCCCAAGTTGTCCCGATGATCCCCGAGAGTCCTGGGTGTCCGGCCTCGCACCCTCGACGAACACGACAGAACACACCATGACATAATATAACCTGACTGAACGGAAAAGAGCATTACAGAACATGGCAGAACAGAGCATATCAATAACATGACAAAGTAGATCAGAAGAGAACATCTTTGAACATACCAGAGCGGAGCATGACAGAGTATAAGACGAAGTAACACAACATACCATATGATGGCCGTGCATAACATAACACATGCTGACATCATGTATGATGTCATGACACAGCATCAAAGAGCATGTTACAACACGACACCAGAACATAGCGACAACGAACTAGAGATACCACAACATGACACAACATAACATGGCATAACATAACACAATCATGACACGCCATGGCAGTACATAACGTAGCAATGCCATAACGAAATAGAGCATACCACAATTTATCATACATACAAGAGCAGGACATGACATACCATACATCGACAACACAGCATAACACAGCATGGTCGAGCACAACATAACACACCTTGACAGAACATACGATATCATGACACAGCATCCCATAACATCATAACACGACACCAAAGCATAACGACGATGAACACGACAGACCACAACATGATAAAACAGAACATGCCAGAGCAGAACACGAGGATGGCATAACATGGCAGATCAGACACAGAGCATAACATACCATCGCTGACCATACTATTGCAGAACATGACAGAACATAATGCGACATAATAGAAGAACACACCTTTTCATACCATATAGCATTATGACACAGCATCACAGACCATATCCTAACACGTCAGCAGAGCGTAGCGACACATATTAGCAGGGCATACCAGATCATAGTTTCACAAGGCCTAGCCGTCACCAAACATAACATCACATACTATACCAGAGCCGAGCATGACAGAACATAGGTCGACATACACAACGTAACCAAACAGAGCCGAGCATACCATAACACACCTTGACAGTCACACCATGACACAACATTACATAAACAAATCAGAACACGGCAGCAGAGCATAGCGACGACGAACACGACAGAACCCAACATGACACCAGACCATGACAGAACAGCACACGAGCATGACACGACAAGTCAGAACAAAACATGGCAACGTCATGAGATACTAGAGCATACCAGAAAACCACAGGACGTACCAGAGCAGATCATTACAGAACAGAAGGCGGCATACCATCACATAACATAACATAATCGAGCATAGCGTAACACACTTTGACATAACACATGATGTCATGACAGCATCACAGACCACATCATAACACGACACCAGAGCATAGCGACACATGCTAGCAGAGCAGACCATAACATACTATACAGACCCGAGCCGTCAACAAACAAAACACCACATAACATACCAGACAATACTGTGACATGTCAGAAGGCGACAGGACACAACCTAACAGCACATAACCAAACAAACCATTTCACACCTTGACATGACATATCATATCATATCATATCATGGCGGTCTCACAGAACCTGTCATGATACGACGGCAAAACATAGCGGATAGCGAAACATAGCAGCATATCATACATTGTTCTAGTATAGTGGGCCAAGCTGTGATCACCATCACGGAACATAGCATTAACTCAGATAGTATGTTGCTGTATATCATGTCATGACATAGTGCCTCAGAGCAGATCATGTCACAACATCTCCAATCGACACGGATGAGCATACCATAGCATTCTCAATTCTACTTACCCTATAAGTTAAGAGGAACCTCGTGACAGACGGCGCATCTAATATCACAGGCGTCATGCCGTCGCGCCGGCCCGTTAAGAACATAACAGTACATATTTGAGCAGAACATTCAAGAGCGTGACTACATGTAACACGAATGAAATGTTTTACATCCAGAAGGGGCAGTTGTGCAGTGGTGCGAGGAGAAGAAACATTAGGGAGGAGAGGTCCGCCTCACTTCCCTCCCCTTCCCCCTCCTCCTTCGTCGTCCGCCTCCTCCTGCTCCTCCTGCTGATGCCCTTCCTCTTCCTCTTTCAACAGGCTGCGGCCCCCTATCCTCCGCACGATTTCGAAGCTTTGTTTGTTCGCTCTTTCGTGAGGCGCTCTGGGGTTGTTGGACTTGGAGACAACGGAATTCGCCACCCGAACCGACAGCCACACTGGCCGGGACCACAGGGCCCCGCGCGCAGCGTTCGACCAATTAGGCGACCGCGCGCCGTCGGGAGCAAATGCTTAAGGCTTCTGTGGGGACCGCTGGAGGTAAAATGATGCTTCTGTTTTTGAGCAAGCCTCCTGTGTGCTGGGTCTTCGTTTTGAATTTGCAACGCCGCGCGCCTCTCTCCCCCTCTCCTCCTCTCATCTTCCTCTTCCTTGTCATCAGCATCATCATCGTCGTTACCATCGTCGTCGTCAGCATCATCGCCTTCATACTCGTTACCACCATCATCATTCACATCATCGTTTCGGCAAACCCCTCACATGAGTCGTAGCCCCATAGGGAGCTCCACCCAGCGCCCCAGTGGCTGCGTCCGCATGGTGACTCGGGTCCTCGGCACACCCCGCACACGTTTCGTGGCCCCACATGGGACCTCACCCAAGCCCCCATTGGCTTCGTCCGCATGGTGACTCGGATACAATTCAGCGCACCCCTCACACGTTTCGTGGCCCCATGGAGAGCTCCACCCAAGGCCGCAGTGGCTGCGTCGGATCCATTTCGGCAGTCCCCTCACACGCTCCGTGGCTCCATAGGGAGCCCCACCCAGGGCCCCAGTGGTTGCGTCCGCATACCCCTCACACGTTCCGTGGCCCCATAGGAAGTTCCACCCAAGGCACCAATGGCTGCGCCTGCATGGCTGCTCGGGTCGATCTCGGTACACCCATCACACGCCCTGTGGCCCCATGCGCCAAAGGGTTGTGCTCTTCGCCAGGCTTGTGCGCTGTAACCGCCACTGCCATCGCCCAGCGCCATTACCATCACCATCACCACGCCATCGCCATCACCAGGATCACCCCCACAACTATCATCACCCCTACCTTCGTCAACGCATTACCATCACAATCACCACCTTCGCCAGCATCATCACCACCTTCACCACCACTGCTGTGCTGGGGTCATACAGGCTGTCGTGGTTCAATCATAGGCTGTCTTGGGGCCATGCTAGACAGCCTTGGGGCCCTCATGGGCTTTCTTGGGGACATATCAGGCTGCCTTGGGAACATCCTAGGCTTTCATCGGCCATCCTGCGATGTCTCGGGGGCATCACAGGCTATATTTGGTCGTTGGCGCATCGTCGGCTCTCTTAGAGCCACCATATGTTGTCGTTGGGCCATCATCGGCAATCTCGGGTCGCTTCAAGTCTTCCGTGGCGCCATCGTGTCGTTTTTGCAGGTGCCATTCTCGGTTGTACACAAGCTGTCTTGGGGCCAGGTTCGGTTCTCCGGTCCATCCTGTGTTGTCTTGGGGTTAGTTTAGGCTACCGTTGGGGGCATCTTGTCCTTGCAGGCAATGGACCAGAGGGTCTCCGTACCCATTCGGCTCAACACATGTTCTGCGCCCATCGTTTTCATGACGCGGGCCAGTTCAATTGCTGTCGAGTTCCTGGGTACGAGGACGAGCACGAGAAGAGGCAACGAGGAGGATACTGACGGATGCAGGCGCTGGGAAAGGCGACAACCAATGCAGGGGCTCACGCTGAGGAGGGTTGAAGGAGAGGACGAAGCTGAGGTTGAGTATGAGGATGCGAAGGGCTGGGAGAGAATGAGGGCGAGGCCGAGGAGAGGATGCTCAGGATCCCATAAGGGGGCTCCTGGAGGAGCCCAGGGAGGCCGTCAAGAGTGCCCTCGGAGTAATCGTCTTGACGGCCTACAGAGAGCCCTACGGATGAGGGCCCCAAGGATGAGGGCCCTTCAGATGTGGGGTTCAGAAGGGCCCCAAGGACGAGGACCCTAAGGATGAGGGCCCCACGGATACGGGCCCTAAGGAGGACCCAAAAGTGCCCTGAGAAGGCCCCAGCTTGGCCCCGAAGGATGAGGGCCCTAAGAGGGCCAGCAATAGGGACCTCAGGTGGCTGCGGGGGGAGCTCGACAAGCGGCCCCCACGTCTCGGGTTCATCGGGGCCCTCTTGGAGCCCACTTGGGACTTTGCCCGGGGGGCCATCTCGGACCCCTCAGGAGGACCGTGTGGGGGCCCTCTTGGATCATCATTCTTGGCGCCCTCTTAGAAGGCTCCAAGAGGCCCCAAGAGAGCTCTCTTGGGGCCCCCTGGGGGCCTCTTGGAGCCTGCTTGGGCCATCTTGGAGCTTGTCAGAGCCCTCGAGGTACCCGGGCGGGGGTTCCTGGGGCCCCCGCAATCATCGCAGGCGAGGGGGTGAGATCGCAGTGAAACTGAGAGCCCCCCACCGGGAAATCGGTTTCGGTTTCGTGTTTGTGTCGTGCGTGCGGGCGAAGCGAACTTGCGTGGCCGGCGAGAGGAATGAACCCTGGCCTGGAACCCTTTTCTGGCTATTGCGCCGCCGGTCCAAAAGTCCGCCCCCCCAGGTTGGCCGGCGGTGGCCGGGGGTGTCCCGCCGTGGTGTCCCGATGGTGTTCCGTGGTGTCCCGTCGGTGTCCCGTAGTGGGATCGATAGTGAGATCGATAGTGAGATCAATGGTGAGATCGATGGTGAGACCGATAGTGAGATCGATCGTAAGATCGATAGTGCGATCGTTAGTGCGATCGATAGTTGGATCGGTAGTGACATCGATATTGTTGTCGAATATGGGGTCGATAGTCAGATCAATAGTGAGATCGATGGTGAGATCGGTCGTGGGATCAGGGGTGTTATCGGTCGTGAGAGGGATAGTGAGATCGATAGTGAGATCGATTGTGAGATCGATCCAGTGAGATCGATCGAGTGAGATCGATAGTGAGATCGATAGTGATGTCCCTTCGATGTCCTGTCGGTGCCCCGCAGTGAGATTGATAGCGATATCGATAGTGTTGTCGATTGTGAGATCTATAGTAAGATCGATAGTGAGATCGATCGTGGATTAGTAGTGAGGTCGATCATGAGAGGGACAGTGCGATCGATAGTGAGATCGATCGAGTGAGATCGGTTGAGTGAGATCGATCGTGAGATCGATTGTGATGTTCCGTCGGTGTCCCTTCGGTGTCCCGTAGTGGGATCGATAGTGAGATCGATTGTGGGATCGATAGTCAGACCGATAGTCAGATCGATAATGAGATCGATAGTGCGATCGTTAGTGCGATCGATAGTGCGATCGGTAGTTGCGTCGATAGTAAGACCGATAATGACCTCGATACTGAGATCGATCGTGAGATCGACTGAGTGAGACGTTGGTTCCTCCCCCCGAGCCTCCGTATCACCCGAATGATGGTCGCAGAGGTAAGACTTTCAACGCCGCGGGTCGCCGTCGACCGTCGCCGTCGCCGTCTCCGTCGTTGTTTCGGTTGTGGTGGTCGTGGTGGTGGTGGTGGTGGTGGTGGTCGTAGTCGTTGTGGTCGTCGCCGCCGTCGTCGTGAGCGTCGTCGTCGTCGTCGTCGCGGACGTCGTTTTGGTGCTCGGCGTCGCCGTCGTCGTCGCCGTCGCCGTCGTCGCCATCGTCGCCATCGTCGTCGTCGTCGTCGTCGTCGTCGTGGTGGTGGCGGTCATGGTGGTGGTGGTGGTCGTGGGTGTCGGCGCCGTCGTTTTCGTCGTTGTCGTGGAGGTCGCCGGCGTCGTCGAGGTCGCGGCCGCCGTCGTGGAGGTCGTCATGGTCGTCCCCACGGTCGTGGCCGTCGTCGTGGTGGCCGTGCCAGCCGCGCCCTCGCTGTCGCGCCGCCAGTGTTTGCCCACCGCGCTGTCCACGCCCCCGTCCCCGAGCGTCCACCCGAGGCACTCGGCGGCGCGGAGCGACAGGCTCGGAGCGGCGGAGCGGAGCGACGCGCGCGGCGAGCGGAGCGCGGGAGCGGGAGGGGCACCCGGTTCCCAGCCGGGCACCCGGCGGAGCGGAGCGGCACGCTGTCGGCTTGCATGGCATCGCGTGTCGCCGGGGCCGCCGCCGCCGCCGCACATTGTAAAGAACAATTCCGGATCGTCCGGAACGCATTGTTCACCACCACCACCACCTTGACAGTTGGACCGAGGGCGGCGGACCGATGGTGGGTGCTCTGCGGGGCGCGGACGGCGCCTCCACGCAGCATCGCACTACCACACGTCGGCTGGCCGTGATCTACAGTGGTGGTGGCAGTGGTGAGGAGTAGGCCGACCACCGTTTCCCCGTCCCTCCCAGGGCGTCCGCTGGCGCCGCGCCTCGCACACCCCGCCCCTCCTGGGGCGCCGTCGAGCGTGCAGCTGCCCCCCACCGCGGAGGGCCAGTCGAGACACCGTCAGTTGGCCATCGAGGGAGCCCTCGTCGCCACGGCTGGACGCAGCTCCGTAGACTGGTGCGTTTGGCCCCCGGTTGGGGTCGTGGGTTCGATTTTGCCATGCCGTTGTCTGGATTCGCCCTGCTCCGAGCCGCCCCCGTTTCCCCTTGGAGAGGCCTCTGGCGGAGCCACTTTTTTGCGCAGATGAAGATGGGGTCGCTTCTTCTGGCGCCGATGCTCGGCGCGCTTCGGCTCGATGTTGTTTGCTTTGGTAACTCCCCTGAGCTGTTGACTGAGCCGCAATGACCACCAGGCGCAATGCAGACGGGAACATAATGAATTGCGCTCAGTTTGCATCCGGTCAATCTGTACAGTGCAAGCACAAGGGCGAGCAAACCTATGAGCGAGCAGCCACCATCAATCTCGGCAGCACGCATGATGGTGCTAGAAGAGACCTCATTCGTGTGCACACACACCCAGGCCCTCACGCTGACGGCTGGGATGGATGAGCATCAGGGAAGCAAGGAAGACAACGACAAAGGTGAGACAAATGAGGGACAAGATGGAGGAGGACGAGGAGGGCACAGCACGAGGACAAACGAATTTGGACACACACGCTGACCTTAGTTGCATTTTAGCACAGCCAATTCGTGTGTCATAGTGTGCACGGCATCATCGAGACACGGGAGGTACGGATAAGTCTTCCTGATGTGGGTGACCGCCCTTTCGATCATTTGCCATGGATAGTGCACAGAGGCGAGCTCGAACAGAAGAGTGGCAACATGTTGCAAGGCATCTGTCGACAGTGCCGACAATGTGCCCTTGCACCGACCCCAGCCGACCCCATTTTCTCAGTGTGTGATCGGTTGCTGAACCAGCTCCAGCACCGATGGCGCTGCAGAACAGTAGAAAGTAAGGTGCTGAGAACGCATCCTGCCGCTGCTGCTGAGAACGCATCCTGCCGCTGCTGCTGCTCCTCTTTCTCCCTTAGGTCTTGAAGGCCCGCCAAATATGGCGGAGCATGGCGATTAGGATGAATGAGTGGGGGGACCAGGAGGTCATAGAGGAATGCCAACAGGATGAGCAGTAGCAGTGGGAATGGATGGGCAGCATCAACATCTGAAAGAGGAGCAGGACGAAGGCGGAAGAGGAGGAGGAGGAGGATGAAGTGAACGAGTCCGAGGAGGAGATGGAGCACGAGGAGGAGGAGGAGGAGGAGGAGGAGGAGGAGGGAGAGGAGGAGGAGGAGAAGGAGGAGGACAAATGATATGAAGACGACGGCGAATACTAGTAATAATAGTCACGAGCATTTGACTGAACATATTAATATTAATAATAATAATCATAGTAATACGAAGAAGAATCCGAATCAGACTCATGCGACGAATACTACGAATAATAAGACGAAACATGAGAAACCCTCATACTACACATACTAATAATACTGGTAAGACATGTAATAAGCATGCTACTACTAATACTACTAATCCTACGAGTAGGAGGAGGAGGAGGAGGAGGAGGAGGAGGAGGAGGAGGAGGAGGAGGAGGAGGAGGAGGAGGAGGAGGAGGAGGAGGAGGAGGAGGAGGAGGAGGAGGAGGAGGAGGAGGAGGAGGGGGATGCGCAAGAGGGGGAGGAGGAGGAAGAGGAGGAGGAGGAGTTGGAGGAGGATGAGGAGGAGGAGGAGGAGGAGGGAGGGAGGAGGAGTTGGAGGAGGAGGGGGGGAGAAGGAGGAGGAGAAGGAGGAGGAGGCAGAGGAGGAGGAGGAGGCGGAGGCGGAGGCGGAGGAGGAGGAGGAGGAGGAGGAGGAGGAGGAGGATGAGGAGGAGGAGGAGGAGGAGGAGGAGGAGGAGGAGGAGGAGGAAGGGGGAGGAGGAGGAGGCGGAGGCGGATGCGGAGGCGGAGGCGGAGGCAGAGGCGGAGGCGGAGGCGGAGGCGGAGAGCGGAGGCGGAGGCGGAGGAGGAGGAGGAGGAGGCGGAGGCGGAGGATGAGGAGGAGGAGGAGGAGGAGGCAGAGGAGGAGGAGGAGGATGAATAGGAGGAGGAAGAAGAGGAATACTAAGAGGAGGAAGAGGAGGAGGAGGAGGAGGAGGAGGAGGAGGAGGAGGGGGAGGAGGAGGAGGAGGAGGACGAGTGATATGAATAATGCTAAAAATATCATAGTAATAGTACCAATAATATTATTACTAATAATAACAATGATAATTCTAATCAGACGAATGCTACGGATAGAGTTATGACTACTAATCGTAGAAAGAAGGAGAATACGAATCAGACGCGTACGACGATTAACACGAATACTACGACGACACACAGTAATACAAATACCACCAATACTAGGACTGATACACGCACTACTATATGGGAGGAGGAGGAGGAAGAGGAGGAAGAGGAGGAGGAAGAGGGGGAGGAGGAGCAAGAGGGGCAGGAGGAAGAGGCGGCGGAGGAGGCGGAGGAGGAGGAGGAGGAGTTGGAAGAAGAGGAGGAGGAGGAGGAGGAGTTGGAAGAAGAGGAGGAGGAGGAGGCGGAGGAGGAGGAGGAGGAGGCGAAGCAGGAGGAGGGAGGAGGAGGCGGAGGAGGCGGAGGAGGAGGAGGAGGAGGAGGAGAGGAGGAGGAAGGAGGAAGGAGGAAGGAGGAGGAGGAGGAAGGAGGAGGAGGAGGAAGAGGAGGAGGAGGAGGAGGACGAGGACGAGGAGGAAGAGGAGGAGGAGGAGGAGGGTGAGGAGGAGGAGGAGGAGGCGGAGGAGGAGGAGGAGGAGGACGAAGAAGAAGAAGAAGGAGGAGGAGGAGGAATAATAATAATATTAATACTAAGAAGAATAATACGAATAATAATAATAAGCGTAATACTACTAATATTAATAATACTAATGATAATAATAATACACATAATACCACTAATAATAATAATACTAATAATAATAGTAATAATAATACTACTACTATTAATAATAATAATAGTAATAATAATAATAATAATACAAATAATAATACTAATAATAATAATAGTAATAATAATACCAATAAGAAGAAGAGGAGGAGGAGGAGGAGGAGGAGAAAGAGGAGGAGGAGGGGGGGGAGGGGGGGGGGACGGGGAGGGGATGGGGGAGGGGGAGGGGGAGGAGGAGGAGGAGGAGGAGGAGGAGGAGGAGGAGCAGGAGGACGACGAGGGAGTTGGGAATTGACTCAAATGGGGCCGCTAGTGGGCGCCGACAGATGTGCAACTGGACTGCGCGATGGCGGCCGACCGACCGCACGAATCGCCCGCGCCCAAGGCACGGCGGGCGACCTGCGCCCTACGCTGCTGCAGGCAGCTGGCGCGCGACCACGTCGAACTGGCGGACCCCATGGCGGTGCAGGAGCGTCCGGGCGGCCAGGACGGAGGAGGAGGAGGAGGAGGAGGCGGAGGCGGAGGAGGAGGAGGAGGAGGAGGAGGAGGAGGCATTGTGCAGAGCCCGTGTTGTGTACACAGGCGCTGTGGGCTTGGGCGGCGACGATGACGACGACGACGACGACGACGACGACGACGACGACGACGACGACGACGACGACGACGTAGGCGGCGTGCCTCAGGGGGTGCGCGCCGCGGCCCCAGTTACTGTACCCCCCCCTCGCGTAACATGCGTTATCCCCGTTATCCCCCCCAAAAAAGAAATGTCCCAAATTTCGCTGAATTTTGGAACTGCTACACTTCTTGACACCCACCCGCATCAGCGCCATCGCATCACTGCCGTCATCGTCAGCGTCAACCGCCGCCTTCGCCGCAATCATGCGCACAATTACCCTTCATCATCGGCACATGCATATCATCAGCGTCATTGCCGCCACCAGCATCGGCGCCGTCATTGGCCCTGTCGTCGTGATCGTCGTTATCGCCGCCACCATCGCCACTAGCATCACCGGTGCCGGCGCTGCCGACGTCGTCATGATACAACGGCCGCCCGAATCACCGACCCGCATGGAATTGCCCGCGTGCCAGCACGGTCCCTGAGACGCGTTGGGAAGTTCCCATCGGTAGGCGCCAGCGCGGCCGCACTGGTTGTGACAAGCCACGGTGGTCGCCCTGCGAAACAGCGTTCGTGCGCCAGCGCGGTCGCAGAGATTCGCTAGCAAGTGCCAATCTGCAAGCGCAGTCGTGGCCGAATGGTTTTGCCAAACAAGTTGCGGGTGGGAGGTGGAGCGATTGCGCGAGCAGCGGGGTAGACATCCCACGAGGTGACATAAATAAATTGCACCACGTAGGTTGCATAACATAGCTTGCGCCATATAGCTTGCGGTGCGAAGCTTGCGCCACATAGCTTGCGACACGTAGCTTGCACCACACTGCTTGCACCGCATAGCTGGTGCCACGCAGCTTGCACCACGTAGTTTGCACCACATAGCTTGCACTTCGTAGCGTGCACCATATGGTTGCACCGCGCAACTTGCAGATCTACAGTTTAATAGTTGGCTGTGTAATGTCCACGCTGGCCAGCGTGATTTGTGTTATACAAAATGTCTATTGGCGTGCACTTCCCATTTGTTCATGCTCTTGCCCACCTCACTCCTTTCCTACCTGTTTCTGCTCCTCGATCCCTTCTCCATCATCATTATGCTTGCTCCCACCTCCTCTTTTCTTCATCATCCCTTTTCCTGCCCCCCCCCCTCACTCCTCTGTGCTTGCTCTTCTCCTCCTTTGTTCTACTGTTCATCCTCCTGCTCCTTGTTTCCCTCCGGTTCCCCATCTGATTCCTCCTCTTCTTCCTCCCCTCCGTCTCCTCCCATCCTCCTCCTCCTACCGCTCCTCGTTCTCTCTCCTCCATTTTTTCTCCCACTCCTCTCTCATCCATAATCGTCCCCCTCTTCGTCCCCTCTGTGATCCTTCTCATATCCCTTCTCCTAGAGCGTCCTGGCGCCCTCTTTGAGTCTTCTTGATTCCTCCCGGGGCCCTCCTGGGGCCTCCTGTGGGGCCTCCCGTGGGGCCTCCTGGGCATCCCTTCGGCCCCCCTTCGGGCCGTCTCGGTTTCTGGACGTTCCCGACGGCTTTTCTAATTCAGCCGCGTATCTTTGCATTACATCACGTGTTAAGTGTGTTTTCTTTATTGTGTCGCCCATTTCTTTTCAACGGTATATATATATATATATTTGTTTGTTTGTTTATTTGGTTAGTCTCATCCTGTTTGGTTCAATGTTTCGCTAATGTTCTGCCCCCGCCGTGAGCGGGCGATCGCTCTTTACCCAGACTAATCAGAAAGCACGCAGTGGTTCTAGCGAACTACTCCCAGAGCGTCACTGCAACGCTGCTCTGGAAGCTACCCCCAAACGCCTCAGACTCAGGCGTAATCCTTGCAAGCCTTCCCGAACGCCACCAGGCGGTCCTCCTTCTTGGTCACGAACCAGTACTGGTACTCACGAGCGTACTGCATCACATCAGATCGACGAACGTGTCGAGGTTTCGCCCATTGCTTGTAGTTGCCGAAGAAGCCGTCCATGTATTGCGTCCCTCCCCATACCTTCTTCCCGTCGATATTGAACATCTTCGTCCACTCTTCCTTCCCATGAACGACGGCGATCTGCTTCGCTCGATTGCCGAAGATCTTCCTCTTATTGACAAGGGAATCGTACGTAGCAGCGGAGTCGCTGGAAAGAATGCCAGACTTGAAGTGCTTAGTCAAGAACTTCTTCCCCTCTGGGATGGACAGAGCTGGCGGGCCAGGTGACACCAACCTCTTGCCGTCGAACTTGATTGTCCCCGCGCTCATCGTCTTCTGCGACCCCTTGATCCTGTACCTCTGCTTCCTGATGGGCAGCTGCTCGATCACGATGTTACGGGACCCGCGAACCAGCAAAGCTATGATGCGCGTGTACGAGAACGCGGGCGCTCCTTTCTTGGGGAGCGGGCCTGCGCTGCCACTCGCCACGGACGCTTCGTCGACCTCCACGACGATGCCCTTCCCGCCCTGCTTGCCGAACGACTTCTGGAGTTTCTCCATCTTCGCGACGATGCAGGCCCTGAACTTGCCGTACCAGCGGAAGACACACTTCTCGCCCACTCCGCACAGCTGCGACGCTGGAGTAGCCGCGATACCTTCGGAGAAGCACACGATCAGCCCAACGATCTGTCGCAGCGAAATGCCAGAGCCACATTCCCACATGGAACCTTTTCCACGCTGATACATCGCCAGAACTTCCACGGCACTTGGGACACCTGTAGTTGAGCTTCCCGTCGCGCTCCTTCAAGTCGCCCAAGCGCGCCGCATTGTGGGCACTGCGCCCACTTCTTCATGAAGCCCAGGTTCTGGAGCTTCTTCGCCAACTCGATCGCGTCCATGCTCAGGAGGTTCACAAGGCTATTCGGGTGGGCCTTGCTTTTCCCCTGATGTCGGTGGCCGCGGCGCTTCTGGTTGCGCTTGATCACTGGGTTCATCTGGGCCTTCGGCGTGTGCGGGATGCCGGCGGGCCTCTTGAGCACCGCTGAGCTGCGCAGAGGCTTGCGCGCGCGCGGAGAGTGGCATATGGGCAAGCGCTTGCCCATTGCCCCCCCGCCGTCGCCCCCGAAGCTCGGCGACCCAGAGCGCGGCCGCGCCGCCCCGAGGCCCTGCGCCCGCGGCCTGCCCTTCAAGCCAAATGCTACGGCAAAGAATGATTCAATGTGTCTCAATTCAAGACTTGCTTCTCTGTCATTCGAAACGACTAAAAAGATTGGACCCCCTGGGCAACCCTGACGTCCTGCGGGGCGCCCGCGCCCGCAGGACGTCTTCGGCAACAATAAAAATGGAACAAGTCCTAGGCCAAACCGATCTCGCCGAACGCGCGTGCCAGACAGGCCTCGCCGAGCGCAGGAGGGGATATGTGAGGAGGGCGGCGATGGACAAGAGGAGGAGGAGCGAAGCGGTGCCGCGGAAACGATGAGCGAGGGGTGACAAGGCGGGGCTGCACTGTTCAAAACTGACTTGTGTTTCCTCCGTCTCAAGGTCCGTCTCAAGGTCCAGCATTCATATAAAGACTTGCACATGTTGTTTACCTCCCCAAACGATGTGCCCCCGCGGCGGCGGCCTCAGTCCTCGTCCGAGTCGATCGCCACGACGCCGTCGGCTTCGTCGTCGGAGACCCACACGACATCGGCGAAGTAGCGGTCATCATCATCGTCGGTCTCCTCGTCGCCCTCCAGCATGTCGTCGTCCGACGGGCACGCCGTGGAGGACGTCTCGCTGGTATCGACGTCACCGCCCTCGTCGCTGTCCAAATCGGGTTCCGTCCCGTCGGATTCCGCTTCGGTGTCCTCGTCGATGCTCTGGTCGCCATCGTGGAAGCTTTCGTCGTCCTCGCCCTCCTCGTCCCAATCGAGGTGGATGGCGGGCGGCGCTCCCAAGTCGGGATGCATGGCGCCGAGGATGCACTGCTCCGACAGCGGCCAGAAGTCCCCCGTGTCCAGCATGCGCATGAGGCAGCCGCGGCACACGCGGGCGGCAGGCAGCGGGAAGCCTGGGGCGGGGGGCGGGGGATGGGGGGGGGGAACGTGCCACGTAATATCTCAGCATATTCACGGGGGGGAGACGGGCCGCTGCCCCCGTCAAGAAAACCCAATTGCAATGCCGCCCCAACACCCCCACCCACTGAACTGCACGGCCATGGGGGCCCGTTGCTTTGCCCTGCAGAGCCGAGCGCTGGGACGCGGTCGCAGACCTCGCACTGCATTGCTCGCACTGGGCTTCCCACCGAGGTGCGCGCGACGAGTTTGAGCCTCAAGTCTAAACGACAAAAAGGAAGCGGAATGCGCTGCGATGGTGCCGATAGCGCGGCAATGATACAATCCCCTTGAACCCCGCATAGGAACTTTCTGGGTTATGGCTAGCTATCGGTGGGCCGCAGAGGCAAGGACGCACGGGTGCCCGCGCACGCGATGCCCATCCTTGCAACGTGCGCATCATACATGAATACTTCTGACACATGTACGCGTCTCCCCCAAACGGTCTGGATACCCCCAACAGTAGCATGTATCCCCGAGAGAATTATGCCCTGGGATCGCCACCGAGTGATCGGGCGACGACGTTCGGCTGCCAGGAATCGATGGAAATCCGTTGCGATGGTGTCATAAGCACGGCAAGGATGCAATCCCCTTGAACCCCGCCTAGGAGCTTGCTGGGCTATGGCTGGCGCACGGTGGGCCGCAGATGCAAGGGCGCGCGGGTGCCCGCGCATGCGATGCCAATCCTTGCCACGCGCGCAGCACTCATATAAAGACTTGCACAGTTTGTTTGCATCCCCCAACGATGTGGGTACGCCCCAAAAGTAGCATGCCTTCCCGAGCGAATTCGGCTGCCAGGCGCTGCCAGACTCATCTGCTACGCATGCCCCCCCGCGGCGGCGGCCTCAGTCCTCGTCCGAGTCGATCGCCACGACGCCTGTTGAGGGCGCAGAAGCAGTGCGGCCGAATGGAGGCGCGCAAAAGAATCGCCCGCTACAGGTTGCCAGAAGGGCCAACCGTGCCCGCGACCCAACGGGGCGCAACTCAAGCACCCGCTGGTCAACGAACGGGCGGTCCCTTTGACGCCTCGCGAGCGCCGCCCGACTTCTGCCCTCCTCGCGCCTGGGAAAAGCCCCTGAATCGTCTCCTTGTCCACGTGCGTCGCCTCGAACACCTCCCGCTTGGCAGCCCTCTCGGTCGGGCCCCGCTCGATCGGCGCGCGAGGCGACTGCTCCCGCTTGACAATGCACTCCTCCCTCTTGGCGGGCCTGCAATTCTTCAGGGCGGCGAACCCCTCATGGATCGCACCCTTCTTCAAGGCGTTGAACTCCCTGAGCGTGATGACGCCTGCCTGGTGAAGCCCCCAGAGCCGCTCGATCTCCTGCGCGGGGGTCCCGCGCGGCTGCTCTTCCTCGCCCTCGCTCTCGTCCTCGTAGTCGCCGCGGTCGCCCCCGAAGCGGTCGCACCTGAAGCCGCCGTCGAACGGATCGGGGGACGCCGCGCAGTTCAGCTCCCGATCCATGAGTTCCTCCAGATCCTGGGAGAGTCGCACGGCGCCCTGCTCCGCCACGACGTCAGAGTCTGGCGAGGGCCCCGCCGCGCCGCCCAGCTCACGAGCCGCGATGCGCCCCAGGGCCAAGGATAGACTGCGCGGCTTCGGCGGCTTCTTTCCGAATAGGCCCTGCTCCGCCACGTCGCAGGAGCCTTGATCGAGCTTCACCTTCTTCAACGGGGAGGGACTGCAGAGGTCGATCTCGACGGGGCCGCCCTTGCGCAAGTCGCGGAAGAAACCCGTGGAAAGCTCCCGCTTAATCGGATCCGTCGGCACCGCGGGCGCAGCGGGGGCGGCCGCGGGCGCGTCCGCTTGCTCGCCGTTCATGGAGCCGCCCAGGCCGAACGGGTCCTCTGCCTCCATCGCATGGCTCTCCTGGCCGCTCAGAACCATCCGCCCTGCCGAGCTCGACGGCGGCGGCGCGGCGGCGCCCGCGGCTGGCTCGGCCGCTGGGCCTGCGGCCTCCGCGGGGACGCCGTGCCCGGCGCCGCGCTTGGCCATGATCTCCATGGCCATCTTCTTCTCGTATGCCATGACCCTGTCGAACTCCTCCTCGTCGCGCTTGACCCCGCGGGCCAGGTAGGAGCGCAGCATCTTGCCCGCCTCGGGCTTGAGGTACCCATCCAGCAACGGGAGCTTCTCCACGCGGCTCTTGGTGCCAGCGAGCCTGAAGAACACGTCGTCGCGAGTGTTCAAGAACACGGCGCACCTCTTCAGCATCGCACCGACGTTGCTCTGCGAGAAATTCTTCGGGAATGTCGGCCTGAACATGTCTGTGAGGATGGCGGTCGTCTGCTGGGCGGCGTCGGCGGCAGTGGATGCCATCGCCCACTGCTGAGCTGTCGGCGCTGCACTTGCGTCGTACTCGTTCTCTCCGCCAAAACGGGCCTGGCCGCGCGCGAATTTGGCAGCCCCCCACCTGACGTACGCCATGGCCTCCGCCTGAGTGGGGTCGAAGAAAGCTTTCAGCACCTTCGGCCTCTGCTCGAATAAGTCCCCGTCGTCGGAGATGCACGGGGCCCAGCGCTGCCCGACTTCACCGCGGAAAAAATCCATGTCGGGCGCTGTCCGCACAGCGGCCGCCGCGTCGGCGCGGCCAGTCGCCCTGTTCTCCGCGTCGGCGTTGTGCCTGGCGCTCGCCATGGCCATCGACATCATGTACGGTGTCTTGCCGAAATTGGCCTCGCCCACGCACAGGACGGTGTTGGTGTCCAGCGTCTCCATGGTGCGCCGCGTTGCGTCCTGGTACTCATCGCGAACATATGGGAGAAGGACTGGGTAGTAGTCCAGCTTATTGGCGAAGTGGTCGCGGTCCCGCAGTACCTTGAGGACCGCGTTGATGAGCTCCCGCCTCAACTTGTGAATTGGCGACGAATGGTCAACCAGCTCACACTCCACCCACTCCAACTGCTCGCAGTCGGCGTTTGTGCGTGGAGCTTCGTCCTTAATGTACTGGATGCCCTCCGAGAGCTCCTTCTTCTTCTCCTCGACGTCCACGTCGCCGCCGCCAACTCTGGGCGCGGGTGCGCACAAGAACTCCCAGTATCGAACTTGGACACCGCCCAGGCGTTGGCACAGGATCTGCATCGTGCGAGCAGAGTTGAACGTGTCCTTGCGCCAGTCCAAGACGTGCATGTTGCCGCGGACGATGCTGTCCCTCACGAAGTGGCTCTTCTCGCCGCCAATGAACTGAATCCACTTCACGATGATCGGGAGCCCGTCTGCGACCCTCAGCGTGACAGCGAGATTCATCGTACATGGTGGCTCTGCCTCGGGGTCGCTGAAGCACAACGGCGGAGGCAATTCCTTATATTTGCCTTCCGCCATAAGGTCCTTCACTTTTTCCCAGTCCGTGGCGGCCATCTCGGCGGCGTCGGCATCAGTGACGATGTCGACGACGGACTTCGTGGAACCGCTGCCGCGAGCATTCCAAGGCTTGACGGGCAGGTCGTACACGTCCACCGACCCCTTGCGGTCGAGGGTGCCGTCTATCTGCGGTTTGCCAAGAGGCGTCGCCTTTTCATGCCCTTCGCCATATCCCACGCACCGACGAGCACGTCGCTCGTCATGCCCTCGACGCCCATTTGGACGCCGAGCGACTTCATGCCCTGGGCGGGCACGTTGGCAGCCACGGCGGCATCGCCACGGGCGGCCATCGCTTGGAACACTGGTGGAGGAGGGGGTCCACGTCAGCGCGCTTGTTGCCCGCGGGAGTGGCGGACACCTTGAGCCAAATGGCACGTCTGTCGAGGGAGCCCAGGATCCAGCACCCGCGGCTGCTAAATGTTTGTGTTTGGGATCTATCGTACCTCTGGCCAGTGGAGGCGCACGCGCGGGTTCTGGCGCTTGCCTCGCTTGCCCAAGGAATCCAAGGTCTGGCGGCGAAGGGGGCGCGGGGAATGGCAACGATGCGTTCTCTCAACAGCTACGGCTGCTCGTTTTCGCCGGCGGGTCTCTTCTGGACCTCTGGCGGTCGAAACAACAGCGTTGGTTGCGGCAGTGGCCTCTTTGCCGAAGGAATCCAAGGTCTCGCGGCCAGAAAATCACGGAGTGCAACAACGATATGTTTTTCCATCAAGGACGGCTGCTTCGCTGAGGTCGCGGCTTTCGTTCGGGTCTCTGGCGGTCGGGATGCGCGCGCTGGTTGCGGCAGTGGACCGTTTGCGTAAGGAATCCAAGGTGTCGCGGCCAGAGAAACGCGGGGGGCGGTAGCGATGTGTTTTTTCATCAAGCACGGCTGCTTTACTGAACTCGTCGCTCTAATTCGGGTCTCTGGCGGTCGAGATGCACGCGTCGGTTGCGGCAGTGGCTCGTTTGCCGAAGGAATCCAAGGTGTCGCGGCCAGACAAAAAGGATGGCTGTAACGATGTGTTTTTTCATCGACCACGGCTGGTTTATTGAGCTCTTGGCTCTCGTTCGGGTCTCTGGCGGTCGGGGCGCGCGCGTCGGTTGCGGCAGTGGCCGTTTTGCCGAAGGAATCCAAGGTGTCGCGGCCAGAAAATCACGGAGAGCAGCAACGATGTGTTTTTTCATCGACCACGGCTGCTTTATCGAGCTCGCGGCTCTCGTTCGGGTCTCTGGCGGTCGGGGCGCACGCGTCGGTGGCCGCAGTGGCCGTTCCGCCGAAGGAACCCAAGGTCTCGCGACCAGAAAACCACGGAGACCAACAACGATGTGTTTTTTCATCGACCACGGCTGCTTTATCGAGCTCGCGGCTCTCGTTCGGGTCTCTGGCGGTCGGGGCGCGCGCGTCGGTGGCGGCAGTGGCCGTTCCACCGAAGGAATCCAAGGTCTCGCGGCGACAGCGACAAGAATAATGACAACGATGTGTTTTTTCATCGAGCACGGCTGCTTTATCGAGCTCGCGGCCCTCGTTCGGGTCTCTGGCGGTCGAGATGCACGCGCGGGTTGCGACATTGGCCCTTGTTTCCCAATGTGCAAGGACAGCGGGGCAAAGAGGCGGGGGGAGGGCGAGGAGGGCGAGGAAGAGGAGGAGGAGGAGGAGGAGGAGGAGGAGGAGGAGGACGACGACGACGACGATGACGAGGGCGAGGTTGAGGTAAGAGCGGTGGAGGAGGCGGGAGACAATGAGGGTGAGGAAGGCATTCTTCAAGGCCTTCGCCCTCTCACACGGACCCGACGACGCCGATTGCGATCGAGATGTCGTCGGGCTTGGGCGCGCTGCGCATCTGCGCGCACTCGATCATGTGCTCGGCCGCGGCCCGCGGGTCGGAATCTGCGCGCGTGAGCACGAACTTCATGGCGTCGTGCGAGACGTTGTCCGTGATGCCGTCAGAACAGCATATAATGACGTCACGCGGGCTCAATTGGACGACGCCGTAGTCGGCCTGCGCCACGGAGCGCTCCAAGTCGTCGCCGGTCCGGTTCACGCCAGGGAAAAACGACACCTGCTTCGGGCCCATCACCTCGCCTGACTCCGTGGCGATGCGGACGTGGTGGTCTCTGGTGATGAAGAAGCGCGCGTAGCTTCCCGTGAGGGCCGACCTGCGCCACACCTGGATGGATACATCCCCAATGTGGCAGTACGACATCTTGGTGCCAGTCACCGAGAAGAAGCCGACCGTGGTAGAGCCGTGAAGCGTCGTGGTCTGGATGGCGAGATGCAAGAGCCTCGCAGTTTATGTTGTTGTGGTTTGTGCTTACTTTTGGTGTTTGGTGTGTGCGTGTGTTGTTGTTTTCGTTGTTAAGTTTTTGGTGTGTGCGTGTGTGCTGTTGTTTTTGTTTACAGGAGCCTCGCTGCCCACGACGCAGGGGCGTCCGTGGCCATGCTCCGCACGTCCCCGCCGATCTCGCGGACCACCTGGGAGTCGAACTCTTGCTTGTCGCAGGCCCAGTGGAACCGCGCGCGGAGCAGGAAGCGGAGGCAGTTCCGGAGGTCCCAGGAGAGGTCCTCCGGGTTGAAGCGGGGCGCGACGCCGCTTACTCCGTCGCACACCGCCCCCCACTGAGCCGCCGCCGCCGTCATGTCGACGTTGGGCTTGTCGAGGAAGGGGTGCTGCGCCTTGGCGGCGTGCCAGGAGGCGAGGCGGAGCATGATCGGCATTGCTGCCGCGTGGGCGCGTGGAAGCTGCGCCGCGAGTTCTGCGTCGAGGCAGGCTCGGGCCAGAATAGGTTGCAACACAAAAAACGGAGTTGGCGTGGATGAGGAAGGAGGGGCGAGAAGGCGGGGGCGAAGGAGATAGGAAGGCAAGAAGAGGGGGCGGAGCAGGGCAGAGGGACGAACCGCGGAAGCGGAGGAGGACCAGGATAAGGATCAAACAGTCGTGCTGCGCTCCTCTGGAGCATTTCGTCTGTTGTTTGCCTGGGATTGTTTCGCTTCCGACTGGTGTGAGCTTTACGCCCCCCTGGGGCATTTCGCCCCGTATCTGGCTGGAGCATCTCGCCCCCACGTGATCTGGAGCATTTCGCCCCTACGTGATCTGGAGCATTACGCCCCTTGGAGCATTTCGCCCCGTATCTGGCTGGAGCATTTCGCCTTTGCGTGATGTGGGGCATTCCGCCCCCTGGAGCATTTCGCCCCGCACCTGGCTGGGGCATTTCGCCCCTATGTTATCTGGAGCGTTACGCCCCGCCTTCTCTCCCGTCAACTGTAGTTTGGGGGCGGTGGTAACTTAAAATACTCCGTGCAATAGCTGCGCTTCATCTGTGCTTCACATTCACCACGGGCGCACGACGCAAGTGGGACAAATGAGGAAGGGGGACAACGGAGGGGAAGGGAGATAACGAGGAAGAAGGGAGGAGGAGGAGGGATGACTGGAACAGGGCGCGGTGTGAACTACATGGTCGCACCCCCCGAAGATCTACCTTTTGGCGGGTTCTGAGATGAACCTTCGAGTTGTCTGTCTCTCCTCGCCGCTTCCTCGCCCCTTCCTCGCCAGGATTGTCCTCGCCCCGCCCTCGCCTGCAAGCTCCCGCTAACCTGGCCAGGCGTTTTTTTCTGGTCTGGGAGCTCACAGAACCTGGCCAGGCGTCGTTTTTTTCTGGTTTTTCTGGTCTGGGAGCCCACAAAACCTGGCCAGGCGTTTTTTTTTTGTTTTGGTTTTTCTGGTCTGAGGGTTCAGAAAACTTGGCCAGGCGTTGTTTTTTTTTTGTTTGTTTTTCTGGTCTGACGGCAGTAGTTCGCAAGCCCCCAACCTCCAGGCCAGGTTTTGTGGGCTCCCTGACCAGAAGAACAAGACAAACCAACGCCTGGCCACGTTTTCTGAGCCCCCAGACCAGAAAAACCAGAACAACCAACGCCTGGCCAGGTTTTCTGAGCTCCCAGACCACAAAAACCAAAACAACCAACGCCTGGCCAGGTTTTCTGAGCTCCCAAACCAGAACAACCAGAAAAACCAACGCTTGGCCAGGTTTTCGGAGCTCCCAAACCAGAAAAAAAAACCAGAAAAACCAACGCCTGGCCAAGTTTTCTAAGCCCCCAGGAGGAGGAGGAACGGGAGAAGGAGGAGGACGAGAGAGAGAGAGAGAGAGAGAGACAGAGAGAGAGAGAGAGAGAGAGACAGAGAGAGAGAGAAGAGACAGAGACAGAGAGATAGAGGGATAACGGAAAAAAGGGTGGGGCACCGAGGTTGAAGGAGGGAGATCAAAGGATGGTCTTGGGCAAACCACCGCGGCTGTGGGCAACGATGTTCAGCGAAGCCTTTCAAAACGATCGGTCTCAAGACAACACAAAAACGACGGGAACGTTCAGAAACCGAGACGCCCCCTTCGGGGCTTTTCGGGCGTCCCAGAGCCTCCTCGGCCGTTGCCGGCCTTTCCGCCGCCGTCTCCTGCTTCGTCGTCGCCATCGCCGCCGCTGGTGACCGCCGTCGCCGCCGCCGCCGCCGCCGCAGCTGTCGCCGTCATCGTCGACGCCGCCGTCGCTGTCATCGTCGTCGACGCCGCCGCCTCTGTCCCCGCCGTCGACGCCGCCGTCGTCGTCGCCTCCTGCGCTGCCGGCGGCGCCGCGCCTGGCCGCCCCCATCGCGAGCCACGGGCGGCGGACATGTCCGCATCCGCGCCCTCGCGGTCTGGGTTCCGGGGCGCGACCCCGCGGGCACGCGGCCCGCGCGGGGGCACCCGCGAGCGGGCGCCCCATCCGCGGGGCCGGTGGATCGCGCCGCACCGCCGACGCCTCGGCGACGCATCGGCCGACGTCGGCGTGGCGCGCATCGGGCGCCGCATCGAGCCGCGTCGCCAACGCGCGTCGGCGACGCGGCGCGCGGCGAGGAGCTTCTCGATCACGGCGTGCTGGGCGCGGTGCTCGGCCTGCTGCGCGCGGCCGCTCGCGGCGGCCCCGGCGGCGCACAGGCCGCCGCCGGCGCCGGCGTCGCGGCCGCGGTTGAGGTGGTTGGAGGATGAGGATGGGGCTGCAGGAAGCACAGGTGGAGGATGATTAGAGGGTGAGGATGAGGATGAGGTTGAGGTTGAGGATGATGAGGGTGAGGATGAGGACGAGGTTGAGGATGATGAGGGTGAGGTTGGAGGATTGGTCTTTCGTAGGAGAAGCGGGTTGGAGGATGAGGTTTGCAAGCGTCGGTGTCGGAGGCGACGGTCGGGGCGACCTCACTTGGGGGTATTTTTTGACCACTTGGGGGTATTGTTTGAATCTGTTTTGACTACTTCTTATTTTTCGTCCAACATGCACATATGGACAATATGGGAAGTGGGGGGGAAGGCCTAAGCCTGGAAGATATGGGAACACATGGGGAGTCATGTTAGTTGTGTCTATTGATTTGTGTGTCCCAGTGCCCCTTCAAAGAATGCAGAGTGATCGCGCGTCGCCCGCTCCTGTTTGTTGCCCCAAGGTGTACGTGTAGATGGTGGGCCTGCGCGCAGCAGGCAGTGCGCCGGCACCCCCTCCTCGTCGCCTGTTGAGTGCCGATGCCACGTAATCTCTTGGCGCCCGCGCGCGCTCCGGATTTTGCCACACCGTGCACTTCGTAGGGTGGGCGGGTTGCAATGGATCCATGTTCGCTCCTGGGCAGGCGGGGAGGGTGGGAGACATTAACATGAAGTCGGGCCTGTCCCTCTACAGGGGGAGAAATTCGAACATAGTAAAAAATGGTCTTGGGACGATTGTTCTACCATTTTTGAACAGTTTAAGGTATTGTTTGCCTATTTTTAATCTTTCGTCCAAAATCGGCCTGTAGGGGACAGGCCCGACCTAACATTAAGAGGGAATTGTGGTAAACCTCCCTGGGGGAGGGAGTTGGGAGAACAAGCTCGCCGAGCCACTCACGCCCGAAAGGGCTGATGGGATTCTGGTCAGGGCGCACCCCGGGAGAGGTTCGGGGAGCAGCGGCATCGGTATCTCTGGGTTTCCCCTCAGATCTCAGACGGTATGTTTTTCGACCGCGGCGTTCTCCCTTCTTCTCGGCCTCCGGGGGCCGCCTGCGGGCCCCATAGGATCATCGGAAGCGGAGTTGCCATGGCCGCGGATTGATCATACACATCTCGGAGGATGTCTGAGTGGTCATCGTGGTGGCCGTCGTTTCGGTCGTCGTCGTCCTGGTCGCCGTGGTCGCCGCTGGCGTCGTTGGCGTCGTCGTGGCCGCCCTCCGTCTCCCTCCCCCGCGTCGTCCAGCTCCTGCTGCTCCTCGCGCGTCCGCTGCCGTCTGCTCTGCCTGCTTGACCTGGTTCGCTCGGTCGTCCTCCTCCCCCCCCCGCCCTCTGTTGCTGCTGCAGAGGCGGCAGTTTTGCTGCGGTTCGAGAGTCGTAGACAGGAGCAGTTCAGTTGTTCGTTCGCGTCCCAACCAACCAACCCTGGTGACAGCATGGCAGAGTCCCGCAGGGAAGTCAATGACCTGCCCTACAGCCCTGTGTGCGCAACAGCTCCGATCACCCGTTCCTGCATCCCTCCATGAAAGGCTCGCGCTGCTCTGGACTGGGCGGGCGACACTGCAACTCCCAGGGGCCAGGCGGGGTTCAAACGCTGCTTTGAGCGCCCCCCCCCGGCAGTTCTCCCCTCTTGAGCCCCCCACCTCTTCTTCCTTTCCCTCCGGCACCTCCTGCGCGTGCTGCTACTCCCCCCCCCCCCCCTCCGTCCTGCCCCCTCCCCCCTCCAGAGGCCGAAAAACCAGAGCCGGAAGCTCCCAGGCAGCCCCGAAGACAACCTCCGTGGCGGCCACATTCCCAGACCAGCCTCCAGACGTGAGAAAATCATGACGGGTGTGTGTTTTTTGTTTTTCGGCCTCTGGGGGTTCTTCCTGGGCCTCGGGGCAGTCAAAAGACGGCTCAGGATGAACAGCCGGTCCCCGGGGAAGGGGTCCAGACCTCCGAGGGTCGACGTCCGGAAAAAATCATGGCGTCGGGGGTCTGGCTTGTCGTGCAGTTTTCGGGAACAAGTGTTGAGGCCCGCCTGAGTCACCGAGCGCGTTCCACTACTCGCAAAGTGCCTACTCGCAAACGTCCAAAACACCCACGTTCGCCCCGATGTAATATATCGTAGATTCCCCACGGCGGATCCAGGCCGTTTGGGAGTAGTGACTTTACGAGTAGCGGAACGCGCTTGCCTATTGTGGCCCAACCTTTCAGTCCCTTCGGCCTCATCTCGGCTGCCGCTTTTCTTCGGAGCGCCACCCGCCGGGCAGCTGTGAGCTGCGACTCGCGCCTTCGAGGTTGGAGCGAGCCGAGCCGAACCTCCTCCTTGCCCTCCCTGTGTTCCCCCTCCTCCCTCGCCCTGCACCTCCGGGACGCCAGTCTGCGCGCGCGCGCGACGGGAGGCCGACGTGCTGGTCGCCGCCCTGGAGGCCCTGGCGCAGATGTGCATGGACAGCGCCTGTGCTGGCCTTCCGTGCGCGCGCCGTGTCGTCGTCGTCGTCGTCGCGAGTCGCCGCGAGTCGTCGTCGTTGTCGTTGCCGTCGTCGTCGTCGCCGTCGCCGCCGTTGCTCAGGCGAGGAAGAGATACCGATGCCGCTGTGCTTCCCCCGTCGCACGGCTGGATTCGCCTCCAAATGCTGGCCAGGACGCACTCTGGGGAGGTCCCAGGAGTAGCATTAAGTCGGGCCTGTCCCTCTACAGGAGGGATATCCAAGAATAGTCAAACAATAGTCTCGGGACGACTGTTGACCATGTTTAGGGGTATGTTTTGATTATTTTTCATTTTTCGTCCAGACTTCAGAGTAGCGGTATCGGCACTTGTTTGCCCCCCCCGGTTGCCTCTCTCGCAGTTGCCGCGGCTCTGTCCCGCGCAGCCTTCGGCGGTCTTCGGAGGCCCTCGGCGGCCCTCGGTGGGTCTCGGCAGTCTTCGGCGGCCTTCCGTGGCCCTTATTTAAGCTGGAGGGAGACCAGAGAGAACGAAGGCGCGAACATCTCCCACAAGCTACAGGACTATCCATGGCTCTGGCTTCTTGGGGCCCGAGTTATACCAGGGGTCCCCTTGCAGTGGGCCGTCTTGGGGGTCTCCTGGACCGTCCACGTGCCATCTTGAGCTTCTGTTGCAGCCATCTTGGGCCGTCTTGGAGGCACCTTGGGTCATCTTCGTTACGGGTGATCGCGGCCTCGGGAGCTCGGACCCATGTGCTTTTGCTATGAAACGTTGCCTCGGGAGCGCGGGCCAAGCGTTCCTTGTGGGGGCTCGCGGCCTCGGGGGCGCGGGCCTACAGATTTGTATGAAGGATCGTGGCCTCGGGAGCGCGGATCCAGTGCCTTTGTGTTTTGCGAGTGATTTTTTTTGGGGGGGGGCGGTGCATGCAGAGGGACGTGGCGAGCGGGGGTGGGGGCTCATCAAGCCCACAGAAACCGCACCAGCCTGCCCTCGGCATCGGCATCCTGCCGCGCTTCGACGTGCCCGGGGGCACGGCTGGCTGGCATTCGTTCTCCTGGACCAGGCGGCATGAGTGGTAGCCGCGCTGCACCCCGGGGCCTGGGCTCTCGGCGCTTGGCGGTGGCGCCGTGGACGCGAGGTGGTGCCCGTGGGAACGGCCTCCAGAAGAATGGGGCGCGGAGACAGGAATGGGTCAGGAAGGAAAAACACACACAGACACTTTTTACCCATCGAAGAAGCCCAGCGGCAGAAAGCGGCAGTCGGGGGGGAGGAGGGAGGGAGGGGGGGAAGGGGGGAAAGCAGCCCGCGCGCGGGCTGCCGGGGCACCGAATTAATCCGGCGGCCCAGGGCGCTGCACCCACCGCGCCCGCATGGCCTCCCGCCAGTCGGCCTCGCGCCCGCCAGCCCGGACCGTGGGCAACAGCAGCAGGGCTGCCGCCCGCGGCGGCAGCGCGGCGGCCCAGCCCGCGCACGGCGACGCCGCCAACCGCGGCCAGGTGGGCGCAGACGCCCCGCAGCGCATGCAGGCCACCCAGCCGGGCCTTGCGCGGCGGCGTGGAGCTGCCAGGCCTGCCCCGCGAACAGGGCGGCGCAGCGGGCACTGCCGCCGCTGCCGCGCGCGTTGCCGGGCTGCGCCAGTGCTGCAGCAGCTGCAGGCGGGGGGCCCTGCGGCTGCGCGCCTGGCTGCGCGCCGAGCACGCCCCGGCGGCCGCGGCGCCGGCGCGGTGGCCTGCGGGCCCGAGGCGCCACGCCTGCGCTGCCGTGGTTCACCTTCAGGGCGGCCAGCTCCACCTCTGCCAGCAGCCGCTGCGCGACGCCCAGCGCGCGCAGGCGGTTGTCCCGCCCGGCGACCAGGGCGGGCGGCGGGAACCGCGCGCGCGCGGCTGCGCCCGCGAGCCGGTCAGCTGCTGCGTTGCCAAAGCGGTCTCCGTCAGCCAAGCCTCGCGCCCGGGCGCTGGCTGCGTCGAGATGTCCTTTAATCCATCGCGCGACGAGGGTCCCGCTCTGGCAGTAGGGCGCCAGCAGCTCCCAGACCTCGGCGTGCGCCCATTCCGCTGGGTTTGCCCCCGCCCGGAGGGCCGCGACCCCGTTGCTGACGAACTGGGAGTCCGTGATCACCTCCACGGGGCCCGCGGCGAGGCTCAGAGCATGCAGGGCGGCCGTCAGTTCCGCCCTCTGCGCCGTCTGGGGCCCGTCGACCGGCCCGCTGCAGTCCTGGGTGCCGTTGGGGCCGTCGAGCCGTAAGCCCCAGCCTGCCCTGGCCAAGAGCGGATCTGTCGGCCGCTCGCAGGCGCCGTCTGTCCACGCACGGCGCCGTGGCGGGCGCTGCTGCGGGTCGTGCTGGCCGGCGGGCAGCGGCGGGGGCGGAATGGGCACGCGGGCGCCCTCGGCCAGAGCGCTGAGGACCGGGTCCTCCGAGAGGACGCCCGTGCAGGCGGTTCCCGGCGGCAGGGACGCGCGGAGGCCTTCCGGGCGAAACCCGGTGCCGCGCAGAGCAGTCGCTCGCGCCTCCTGCCAGCACGGACACCGCCAGAACTGGTGCTCTGGATCCTCGTCGGCCACCCGGCAGTGGGGGCACAGCGCCGGTTTGCCCCACTTGGCTGCCACCGACTGCGTGACGACGCCGCCCGCAAGCACCGTGCGCAGCGCGCCCGCCAAGTCTGGCGCGAGCTTTCCTTCCTCGAGCAGCCTGCGCGTGGCCCAGCGGTCCACCCCGCCAGCGAGGTGCCCCATGTCGCCGCGGCGGGCGGCAACTGCGGCTGCTTCGCGGCGGGCCCAGGCGGCCAGGAGCACGCCTCGCGTTTCCTGCAAGGAGTGCTCTGCGGGGCGCCACCCCGCCGGCACGGCCGGGACGCCTGTCCAGCTTTCGACGTCGTGCCCAAGCCGAAGCTCCGCAAGGCTGCGCACGGCCGCCGAGATCGGCCCATTCTGCCGCCCGTGCCCCGCCGCGATGGCGCCGGCCGCGCTGCGCCACCGCTGTGCTGGGAAGCGGCCGCGGCGGATCGCCTTCGCGATGTGCCAGAGCGGGGCGATGGTCGCCACGGCAGCCGGGTCGAGGCGCCAGCTGGGGCTGAGGACGCCGAACACGACCTCCGCGGCCGCCCGGAAGCCACCGCGACGGCATACCGCGTGCCGCGCTGCCGCGCGGAGCCCCCGCAGCTCGGCCTCTGGCGGGCGCCCGCACGCCGCGCCGTACAGGCCGGCAGCCGTGCCCGCCGCCGCGCCCAGCAGGCACCGCTGGCCGAACCTGACGGGCAGCCTGGCGATGCGGGCAAAGCGGGTTCTCGCGTCAGCCATCCGGCCCCCCGCCACGGCACTGCGCCTGGCCTCGCCTGCGACGGCGACCACCCCCAGGTCCCGGATGGTGGTGCCTGCTGCCAGCGCTGGAGTCTGCGCGGCAAGCCAGCGTCGTAACTCGCTTGTGTTGGCGAACTGCCGGCTTTTCCTCCGGTTCAGCTCCCAGCCCATGGCGGTCTCGAACTCCAGCGTCACGACCAAGGCGCCCTGGACAGCCTCGGCCGCCTCCCCGGCCTCCTCGGCCCCGGCGCGCATCCACAGCGTGAAGTCGTCTACGTAGATACGCCGGCGGAGCCTGTCATCCACGGCCCCCGCACGCCGGTGCCATGGAAGCGTCAGGACGCTGAGGAAGAACACTGCTAGGGCGCACCCTGGGAGGAGCCCGGAGGAGGGCGACCACGGCACGCCAATTGCGCGCCCGATGCGAATGCGCCGGCGGGCTGTGTATGCACTGAGCGCCGGCTTGACGAGCCAGTCCGGCAGGCCCGCCCGACGCAGCAGGCCCGGCAGCGACGCCAAGTTCACTTGGTCGTATGCCTTGCACCAGTCGAGGGCGGTCGAGTCCCAGGGAAATATGGGAAGTGGGGAGGAGGAGTCGAGGTCCGACGAGGGTCAGATAGGCGCTCGGAGTCCTTCCCCCTCGACCCTCGCAGGGTCCATGCGATTCGATCTCGATTCCGGCCGACCCGGTCCGAGTCGATTTCGACTTCCCGCCGATCCGATGCGGCCCGACGCGTGCATTTGGCGCTCCTGGTGCAGCCGAGCCGGTTCGATCTCGACTCCGTCCCGCGGCGGTCCGATTCGACGCACGAGCCGATCTCCGATCCGGCCCTGCGATTCGATCCCTGTCCCTGCCCTCGAGTCGCAGGCTTGCACCGAGGGATGGCGATCCCGATCTCGGTCATAGTTGGTAATGCTCGGGCTCCCTCGGTGGCCGAACGGTTACCACCGGCACCACAATCCGGAATCCTTTTCCCCAGGTGGAGGCACCCCCCCGTGTTGGTGTTGGTGCCCCCGTTCCCAAGCCCCCACTCGAGCGCGAAGCTCCAAGCCCCCAATCGAGGGCGAAACTCCAAGCCCCCACTCGAGCGCGAATGGTGTTGGTGCCCGTTCCCAAGCCCCCACTCGAGCGCGAAGCTCCAAGCCTCCAATCGAGCGCGAATGGTGTTGGTGCCCGTTCCCAAGCCCCCACTCGAGGGCGAAACTCCAAGCCCCCACTCGAGCGCGAATGGTGCTGGTGCCCATCTCCAAGCCCCCACCCGAGCGCGAAGCTCAGCAGTCGAGGGCAGAGGCGGTCGCCGAGCCAGGGCGAATGGTGCTGGTGCCCGTTCCCAGGCCCCCACTCGAGCGCGAAGCTCAGCAGTCGAGGGCGGAGGCGGTCGCCGAGCCCGGGCGGGCCGCGCAGCCGCGCCGGGCCTCGGGGGCGGCGGTCGCGGCCGCTGCGGAGGTGCGGCGGGCGCCGCCGCACCTCCGCAGAGGCCGCGGGAGCGCGGCGCGGCCCGCGCGCCCGCGGTCCTCCTCCCTCGAGGGTCGAGGATCGATCGAGGAGGAGCGAGGATCGAGGAGTGTCGAGGATCGAGGAGGATCGAGGATCGAGGAGGATCGAGGAGGATGGAGGATCGAGGAGGATCGAGGATCGATCGAGGAGGATCGAGGATCGAGGAGGATCGAGGATCGAGGAGCGAGGATCGAGGAGGATCGAGGATCGAGGAGGATCGAGGATCGAGGAGGATCGAGGATCGAGGGGCGCGGCTGCAGAGGTCGCGGGGGCGCGGCGCGGCCCCGCCGCTTTCAGGGGCAACGTTTTGGGGGGACGAAAGGCATCAGCGGCTGGGGATTGTTTGCGCTTTTCGTCGGTTCTCGGCGGCTTTCCAGCCTCGGGATGCCTTCCAGCTGCTGCGCCTCGCCGAGAGCGTTCCGGGTTGCCGGGATCGTTCCGAATGGCCGCCGGAGAGCCGAGATATGTCTGGCAAACATCGGGACAAAGTTAAGGAGTGTAGGCTCAGGGGGGATGCCATGACCCCCAATCGCCCATCCACCGCCGATAGGTGCCCGATAGGGGCCTGCTGCCGATTCATCGGCGACGTATCGCCGATTCCAGGTCGACGCTTCCCCTCCTTTGCCAGTCCCCCCCTATCGTTGCCCCGCCTTCTTGCCCGCAGGACGACGAGTGCGCGCTGGCCATCCGCCAGTACCACTCCGCCGGCTTCCTGGCGCCCTGGGAGTCGTCGCCCTCGTCGGCGCCGTCGCCGTCGCCGTCGGCGTCGTCGGAATAGGAGGGGGAGGCGAGGGCGAGGAGAGGAGGAGGAGGAGGCGGAGGAGGAGGAGGAGGAGGAGGAGGAGGAAGAGGAGGAGGAGGAGGAGGAGGAGGAGATGAAGGAGGAGGAGATGAAGGAGGAGGAGATGGAGGAGGATGAGGAGGGCCATTCTGGCCCCTGCGGGGGGATGCTCCCCACCACCCGCGGGAGGGGGGGCCGGCCCGAGCGCGCAGTCCGCCACGCGGTGGACGACGCGCCGTGCGGTACGTTCGGCACCACACAGTTCACGACCCGCGTGAGCATCATCACTATCGACGTGAAATACATCGAGATTACTGGAAGCCAAGGCATACCGCGACCACAGCATCAACCACCAGACGATGAACCACAAGGCTACAAGATTTACCCACAGCTGTGGAGACGTACTGGCAAGGATGCCGAGACCATACACGCATAGAGGTACATGGGCACTAACAGACTCGGCCCAAGAGCGAGTGCGGTAGAATGTCTGGCATGGGATACAGCTTCGACCCGATGACATCATGAGCATTGCGACGACCGCCCTCGCGAGAGCGTCCGAACACGAATTGCGCAACAGGCGACCCCAATGCTCAAACGAACTGCGTACCAGCTGGCCCAAGTACGCAAATGAGCTGCGTAACGTGCAGCCCAAGGACAAGTACCACCACCACTACGATCCGGATCTCGCCACCAAAACCGACACCAGGAACGCCCCGACCGAGCAGCCCGAATGTTTTGTGTGTGTTTTTTTATGTGCGTCGTGGAGGTACTGGGGCGACGTCGACTACGATCGCGCCGCCTACGACGAGTACGGCTACGACCTTTTGTTTGTTCGACAGCGACCTGGGCTACGACGGGCCGCAGGGCTACGACGACTGCCAGGGCTGCAGGGGCACCCAGAACGTGGATCACTAGGAATTTGCAGCGGGCGACTCCGTCTCGGACCTCGGGGGCTACGAAGTGGGCGGCGTGCCCTCTAAGCTGCTACAGCCACCCGCAGAGTTACAAAGGCCACCACGCGACCTTCGGGGACCACAGGCTGAACTAGAAGGACATCTCGCACAGCAGGGCTCCCAGTCGCGTTTGGGGAGCGAGAGTTCGATATGGCGGTTTGTCTTTTCCCGCTGCGGCCTCTGGGCTCTCTCTGGTCATCATCGCTGCATCCCCGCCGTTGTTGCTGCCGGCCGCCGCCAGCGCAGGCGCCAGCACCGGCACCGAGGGGGGAGGGTTCGAACCCCCCTTCCGGGAAGCCGGAGGAGAAACTATTGAGGGATTTAAACAGAATTTCCTGTTCTTTTCCCAGGGTGTGGGGGTTGGGGGACGGGGGGGTTTAGGGGGGAGGGAAGTCCCCTTCCCCTAACCTGGTTGGGGGGGCGTTCCCCCCCAGTTCGAAACGCGCCGCCGAATGTTCCCAAGGCAAGCGCCCGTGAAACGTGCCATTCCTACGGTTCCGTAGAGCTCTTAGGGAGCCCGTTGAAATGTTTGCAATTCTTCCGTGTCCCCGAGGATATCTCAAAACCCCCCGTATTTCGTGGGCATTCTTACCATATGGATTCTTGAGAACACTCAGGATCTTTGTGGGCTCCCTAGGTCTACTAAGAGGATCCAGGAACCCACAAGGATCATTCGGAATGCCATATGATTCTTCAATATTCCGAAGGATTCCTCAGGGGGCGTGTAGGGGGAATGCGAACGGGATCGGCGTATGGATTCGCATGCCTTCCTGGGCATGCCTACGCATTGTACGATTCCAAGTAATTCCAAAGGGTGTTGGGTAGTTCCTGTGAGTTGCTAGGAACTCCTGTGGACTGCTTGTGGGCATATCCTAAGCACCCCCACGCATTCCTGAGAAAATCAAGCATCCCTAATGATTTCTTAGGTCCATTCGATTAAAGGGCTCGTAAGGACCACTGGGGATTTCTAGGGTTTCCTCAGCACTCCGAAGAATTCTTCAGTGTCGGCCGAACCAGCTCGGCGTACGGACTGGCATGAGTTCTTCAGCATCCTTATTTTTGGGCGTCACCCCGTCTTTGGAAGCAGTTTCAACCCGAGCAGTTGGTTTGACTTTTTGTTGAGACGTGCTGCTTCAAGGGGGGGAGGAGGGGAGGCGGAGGGCGTCAAGGACCACGAGGAGGGCGCCGAGGGGGCGAGTAACACGAGGACAAGACGAAGATGCCGAGAAGCAGGGGGAAGGCACCCCCCCCCCCTGGAGGCTGCGGCTGGTCTGCTGTTGGAGGAGCCCTGGAGGACCCCCGCGCCGCCAGTGCGCGCGCGCGGATCGGGTTCATAATGGGGACGCGCTGCCGAGGCTTTGGGAACCCAGGGCCCCCAAATGGCCGCCCCACGACGGCCTTGGGTTGGTTGCGAGTGGTTTTCGGTCTTCTCGGGGCCTCTTGGGGGGGGGCTCTACCGTCTCACGGATGGATACCCGTGGAAGTTCAGGTCAGAACGCACCACAGGATGGGTCCGGGGGGTCGATTTCAAACCGGTCCCGGGGGGACCACCTCGAGATGGTTTCAGCACGGCCCTCGGGCAGCTCCAGGGTGGTCCGAACGCCTCCAACATGGACCCCGAGACGGCCCAAAACTGGCCCCAGGATCGCCTCAAGCCCCAAGACTGCCCCGCGGCAGAGTTGATATGACCAGAGAGGGCCCTAAGATGTCACGAGAGGTCTCCAACATCGCCCCCCTTGGGGCAAAGAAGCGCTGACGCAAAAACTAACACTTTCCAAACCATTGTTTTGAATGCCGCCACTTTTGCCGCTGCGTCACAGGGCGCTCTGAAACGGCCGCGGCGCCTCCATTATTCATATTCAGTATTTGTTTTCTCCGTAGCTGCCAGTTAGAAGAGGGCCCCCTTCGGGATACTACCACAGATCTGATCGAATCTTATCATCGTCTCTATCAAGTGGCTTCAACTTCGCCCGAGACGGACCAAGGGCAGGCCCCAGCGGACAGGCCACATGTCGCGAGGAGTGCTAGAATCTCACCAAACTCTGTGCTCATGTCCAGGGCAGTCTTCCCGTCCGCACCTCCTTTCCTCCCCCTCTACCTCTTTCCTCCTCGCATTCCTCGTAACTCCTCCCACTCCCTCCTTCTGTCCCTCGTTCCCTCCTCGTCCCCCCTCCTCGTCTCTCCTCCTCTCCCTCCCGCCCCCTCCCACCCTCGTCCTCGCCGTCCCTCTTCTCCCTCTTCCTCCGCTCCCCCCCACTCTGGCCGTTGTGGGCCCCATGCATCTCGCGAGAGTTGGTGACAGTCGAATGAGCTGCGCGTCTCCATGCAGCTTCTTCTTCTGGTTGTTGTTATTGTTCTCATGTTCTTCTGATTAATCGCATCATTCTGATTACTCGCTTCGTTCATTCCGGCAGCCATATTGTCGCATCGTTGCCGGAAATATGCCGAGTGTTCGTGTGGAGGGCGGAGCCGCAGGGAGGTCGTCCATATGTTTTTGAGGTTTCGTGGGTTTGTTTTGGAGGCCTCTTGGGAGCTAGCTTCTTGGGGTAGCATTTTGGGGTCCTCTGGGAGCTTCTCGGAGCCCTGCTGGCGGTCTTGTGAGCGATCTCGCAGGAAAGGGCCCGACATGGCAGCTCGGAGTGCCGCTCTTGGGGTCTCCTGGGAGCCTCTGGAGCCGTCATGAGGAGCCGTTTTGGGCTGTCGTTCAGCGCGTTAGGGCCGTTTTGGGCTCATCTTGGGCATGTTGGGCCGTCTTGGGGCGGTTTTGAGGGCCACTTGGGCAGCGTGGAATGTTGTGCAACCTCAAGAATTCGACTTTTGTGCGTTTTCCTGCTGAAAGTGGGGCGATCTGTTCTTCTTGGGGCCCTCTTGGGGGGCCTCTTGAAGCTCTCTCGGGACCTCTTGGAAGCCATCTTGGGCGTCTTGGAGCCTCTTGGACTCGGAGCCTCTTGGACTCGGAGCCTCTTGGACTGTCTGGGGGGCGTCTGGGGCGCTCAGGGCTACCGTGCGGACCTTGCCAGGAGTTTGCCAGGAGTCTCCCGGGTTTCCGCCGGGGTTTTTCTCGTTAGGATTCCAAGGGGCCGCCACGCGCGCGCGACCTAGAAATTCTAAGCGTGCAGCCGGAGATCTAGGCACGCCCCTGGCCCGTTGGGCCGGCAAGTTCCTGCCTCCCCCAGGGCCTGGCTGGCCGACCCGGACGACGGGCGACTTCATCTTTTCGCCATGCCGGCGTGCCCTGGCCGGGCTCGCCACCCCTGCCTGGGTCTGCACGAGCGAAGCTGGTACGGAGAGAGTGGGTAAAATGCTCAACAGCAGTCCCTGCCCCTGTGCATTTTGGAACCGGACTCGCTGTCCGCGCCGCCGCGGCCTGTGTCCAGTTGAGACAGAGGGCCGCCTGCCCAACAGCGGCCGCTGTTGGTTTGGGACAACATCCCTTGTGGGGCATTGTGCCCATGCTCTCCGTGCCCCGTTCGGGCGTCCAGACTGGGGGCAAAAGGCCCTCATCCTCCTGGGCGTCGCCGGTCACGGTCCCCCCCCGCTCCTCCGACCGCTCCCTCCCCGTGGGCCGTGGCACCCCCGAGCCGGTGCCCTCCTCGACGCCTCCCCCCCGCCCACCCGCCGAGGAGCGCGGCCGATGCCCCCCCGGGCGGCGAGCCGAGCGGGCGGAGCAGGCGTGCTGCGCGTGCGCGTGCAGTGCGCCTGGCCGTGCCGCGCATGCTCAGCTCCAGAGCGCGCCGTGTTGTATCAGCCGGCCCGGGAGTTGATCAGTGTGCGCGTGGGTGTGAGTGCGTGTGTGCGTGTGTGTGGGTGTGTGTGTGTGTGTTTATGTGTGTGTGTGTATGTGTGTGTTTGTGCGTTTGTGTGTGTTTATGTGTGTGTGTGTGTGTGTTTTTCCCGGAAAGGGCGCGGGCCCAGGGTTCTCTTTTAGTAGGTTAACCCCCCGGCCCCCCTGCGACTTGGGCCGGCGAAATTATTTTGCGAGCGGGCACGCACGGAGTAGGGCCGGCGAAATTATGTTTGAGGATGTCTCGAGCGAAACGCTTGTTTTTCAAAATTTGTTGAGGATGTCTCGAGCGAAACGCTGGTTTTGCAGAGTTGGGGATGTCTCGAGCGAAACGCTTGGTTTCAGAATTTGTTGAGGATGTCTCGAGCGAAACGCTGGTTTTGCAGAGCCGACCGCGACACGGAAAAGCGCTCCTCGCGCAGGAATTCCGAGGATGTCTCGCGCGTGCCGCGTCCCGCACGCAGGAATTTGATTTCTTTGGGTTTTGACAGGATTTCTCAAGCGAAACGCTTGTTTTTCATAATTTGTTGAGGATGTCTCGTGCGAAACGCTGGTTTTAGCAAAATTGGGGGATGTCTCGAGCGGGGGCCTCGTGGGGGGCCAGAATTCAGAGGATATCTCAGGCGCAATGCTTGTTTTCGTGTCCCGCTCGCAGGAATTCCGAGGATGTCTCGCGCGTGCCGCGTCCCGCGCGTAGGAATTCGGATGATTGTGATAGGATGTCTCGAGCGAAACGCTTGTCCCCAGCACGTTCAGTAGCGCGTCCCCTTGGCACGTCCCGCGTTGCGACCCCATGGCACGTCCCCTGGCACGTCGCCTGGCGCATCCCTTGGGACGTTTCGCGGCGCGTCCTCCTGGCATGTTCCCCTTGTCAATTAGCTCTGGGGCAGCTACTATGTGTTCAGGCAGCTCGAGCTTAAGATCCAGATCAGTTCGGTCAGGACTCGGATGCAAAGGAGGACTCGATCCACGACGCTATAGAGCACAACCGCGGCATGGCACATCGCAATTCAGCACGGTGCAGCACAGCACAGCCCTCGGCAGGGTACATCAAGATCGATACACTCAGCATTGCAACTTGGCACGTTCCTTGGCACGTTCCGTGGGGCGTCCCTTGGCGAGTCCCCCTGGCACGTCGCGTGGCGCGTCCCCTGGCACATTCCGTGGCACATCCATTGGCACGTTCCGTAGCGCGTCCCTTTGGCACGTCCTACGGTGCGACCCCATGGCGCGTCCCCTGGCACGTCGCCTGGCGCATCCCTTGGGACGTTTCGCGGCGCGTCCTCCTGGCATGTTCCCCTGTCCATTAGCTCTGGGGCAGCTACTATGTGTTCAGGCAGCTCGAGCTTAAGATCCAGATCAGTTCGGTCAGAACTCGGATGCAAAGGAGGACTCGATCCACGACGCTATAGAGCGCAGTCGCGCCATGGCACATCGCAATTCAGCACGGCGCAGCACAGCACAGCCCTTGGCAGGGTACATCAAGATCGATACACTCAGCATTGCATTTGCCCGTCACCCAATCAGGTGTCTTTGAAAACGCTGCCATGTGTTACAGTTCTATATTCCTTTCCGGGTTCGTGGGTCGATCATGTTATGTGTGTGTGTGTGTTTGTGCGGTGGTCTCGGAGGGCTCGGGCTTCACTGGCCGCGCGCGCGCGTCTTCTGCTCTTCGACCGTCTCCGCCCTGTCGCCGCGCGCACCATGTGCAGTCGTGAGCACCGCAGTGGTGCGTCTTCGGTGGAGCTCCCCATGGGGCCACGAAATTTGTGAGGCGTGTGCCGAAAAAGGTGGCAGGGACGCATGTGGTCACAGCCACTGGGGCCCTCGGTGGAGCTCCCCATGGGGCCACGAAGCGTGTGAGGGGTGTGCCGACATGGGTGGCGGGGAGGCATGTTGTCACAGCCACTGGGGCCGTCGGTGGAGCTCCGTAGGGGTCCACGAAGCTCTGCACTGGGTGCGCTGACATGGTGGACAGGGTGAGGGCAGAGACAGGGAAGGAGGAGGGGCGAGGAGGAGGAGGAGGAGGAGGAGGAGAAGGACCGCGAGGCATGGGCCAACACCACAGGACGTTTGGGAACAAGTTTGCGCGCGTGTGTGTGTGTGTGTTTGTGTGTGTGTGTGTGTGTGTGTGTTTGTGTGTGTGTGCTTCTACGCACTGTCGCCGCGCGCAGGGTGACGATGCCAAGCAGAGTGTGTATATATGCATATATATATATAGAGAGAGAGAGAGAGAGAGTTGTATCTAGATGCATCTGTTTATCGATATGTGTGTATGGGCGCATGTATGTGTGTGTGTGTGCCTCGGTGGCGCTTTTGCCTCACCCCCCCCTTTGCGCTTGGTCCGCTTGCCCGCTCGCCGCTTCTCCCCTGGGCCCCCTGGTTTGCCCGCGCATCCCTCGCTGTCTCTGTTCTCGCCCTCGGTTGGCTCCCGCTGCCGCTCTCCCGCTGTGCCTCGCGTGTGACTTCGGACTGCGTCGCCGAAGCGCACTGCTTCGCCTCCCCCTTTTTCCCGGAAAATGCTTAGGCCCAGGGTTCTCTTTCAGTGTGTTTACCCCTGGTTCTGACGGCTGTAGGGCCGGGGAAATTATTTTGCGAACAATAACGAGGTCGCGTAGGGCCGGCGAATTTATTGTTGAGGATTTCTCGAGAGAAACGATTGTTTTTCAGAATGTGTTGAGGATGTCTCGAGCGAAACGCTTGTTTTGTGTTATAGAATAGATTGTCCTCTCCTGGGGACCTGAATTCAGAGGATCTCTGAAGTGAAATGCTTGTTTTCACGTGCCCAGGTCTTGAGGATGTCTCGAGCGAGACGCTTAGTTTCACGCCTCCAGGTTGCCCAGACAGATGTCTAGCATAAGGATTTGTTGAGGATGTCTCGAACCAGAGGCTTTTTTTCACGTGTCCAGGTCGCCCATGCGGATGTCTAGCATGAGGCGGTGCCGAGGAAGTCTCGATCGAGACGCTTGTTTGCACGTTTCCAGGGTGTCCAGGCGGATGTCTAGCATGAGGATGTGCTGAGAACGTCTTGAGCGAAACGCGAGTTTTCACGTGTCCAGGTCTCCCAGGCACAGCACAGCCCTCGGCACGGTACATCAATATCGATGCCCTTGCATTGCAGCCTGGCATGTTGCCTGGCACGTTCCGCGGAGCGTCCCGTGGCGAGTCCCCCTGGCACGTCGCGCGGTGCACGTCCGTTGGCACGTTCCGTAGCGCGTCCCCTTGGCACGTCCCGCGGTGCGTGCCCATGGCACGTCCCCTGGCACGTCGCCTGGCGCGTCCCTTGGGACGTTCCGCGGCGCGTCGTCCTGGCATGTCCCCTCTGTCGATTAGTTTTGGGGCAGCTACCATCTGCTCAGGCAGCTCGAGCTTAAGATCCAGATCAGTTCGGTCAGGACTCGGATGCCAGGGAGGACTCGATCCACAACGCTATATAGAGCAACATCGCGGCATGGCACATCGAAGTTCAGCACGGCGTAGCTCAGCACAGCCCTCGGCACAGTACATCAAGATCGATACATTCAGCATTGCATTCGCCCGTCGCCCAATCAGGTGTCTTTGAAACGCTGCCATGCCTTACATTTCTATATTCCTTTCCGGGTCCGTGGTTCGATCATGTTCCCTGAAAGGGCACAGGCCCAGGGTTCTCTTTAGAGGTTCCCCTCCCCCCTCGGGGACGACCTGCGTATGGCTGGCGAATTTCCGATCGAAACAAGATGCGTTTCGCGCGTGCCCGCTTGAGGAAAATGTGTCCCCTTACCTCGGACCCTCGATACATGACGGGGTCCGCAGGCACACGTTCCCCCCGCGTGAAAAACAGGATGCGGAGCGTTTTGCGCAGAGCCCACGAGATAAGATGCGATGTATGGAGACCAGCGCAACCTTGCACACAACTATGAGCTATGAGCCCTGCGCGGCCGCCAGGCCGGCGCGGCGCGTGCAGCTGGCCGCCGCGCGGCTGCTGCGCTTCGTGTTCGGGGTGGAGCGCAACCGCAGGTCGCCGAGGGAAGAACAACGGTGACCATGACCCAGATGTCGCGGGGTCTTGCCGATGCCGATCTTGGTCCTGGTCCACGTCGGCCGTCGCAGATTCGCGAGGATGATCCACGAACCGACGCTGAGCAAGATGGACGGTGACCAACATCGACACCACGACTTTTCCGAGTCCAGTCTTGGTCATGGTCCCCATTTTCTCCCCCTCCTGGTCGGGGGGAGAAAAGTTTTTCCTCAGAGGAAAAAACTGTACCCATACTGCTACCCTTCCCTCGTTTCGTTTTTTGGGGCCTCCTGGGAGGCCCTCGTCGCCACCGCCGGATTCGCCCCGAAATCCAGGTCAGAACGTATCCCGGGAGAGGTCTTGGGAGTAGCGGTATCGGTACCTGTTGGTTTCCCCAGAAAGGCTCTCGACCACGGGGCTCGTTTCGATTTTTCCGATTCGATTTGATTCTGTTTCGATCGCCTCCGATTCCGATTCGATTCGATTTCGGATTCTGGTTTGGATTCCGATTTATCAATGGAAGCCTACTAGCCTGCCGATTTCTGCCGACTTGGCTGCCGATTTCCGACTTCTTCGACTTGGCTCCCGGGAGGAAAAAAGCTTTTCACCACCATGGTGTGCTCCTCCATGGGAGCCTCAGAGGGTCCCAAATTTTTAGATGCTTTGCGTACCCCCACCAGCCCATCCAGAAACGATGCCCAGACGAGTTGCCCTGATCAGGGATGTGGAGGCATGCAGTGGAGTAAAGGGCTGGGCGCAGGTCGGGGGAGGAAAAGGCGCTGCACCACCACTGTTAGCTCCTTCATGGGAGCCTCAGAGGTTCCCAAGGCTCCTTGCAGTTTTAGTGATTTCGTTCAGATTTCGCTGGATGTAGGGAACACCTGGAAGCTCTGGACGCAATCTTCGGTAGCAACACATTGGAGGAGCCCTGTATGTCCTCGCAACTCCGTGTCAAGAGTGCACTGGCGTGCGCTGGCGTCTGGTCAAACGATGAGACAGCGCCGCTGTAGCGTCGGCTGGCGTCAATTTGGCGTGGACTAGTGTCGATTAAGCTGTCTGGGAGTCTGCGGGGTCCCAGCACTTGTTCTGGCCAGCGGGAAGAGTGAGCGCGGTCCGAGATTTTGGGTTCAGGGGGATTTTTTCCCGGAAGAGGCGTGGGTCAAGGTTTCTCTTTTACGATGGTATCTTGTCACCGGTGCTCACCTTGCGTAGGGCTGGTGGAGCACATTTGCTTTGAATAACGAGGTCGCGTAGGAAGCACAAGATGAGTTGTTGAGGATGTCTCAGGCCACACGCTAGTTTGCAGAGTTTTGGTAGACGGTCTCGAGCGGGGGACCTCGTCGGGGGGCAAACAAACATCAGATGATGTATCGTCCCAGAGCCTCGTGTGTGAGGAGGCAGGGAGTATCTAACACGGTTGTCCCGAGATGGAAGCACGTGTTTTGACGTGTCCAGGCAACGGATGGGTCCACGACCCACATGTTAGATGTCCGTCTTTGGGTGGCCTGGACACGTTAAAACACATACGCTACTAACGCCCCAGGGCTGGACAAGCCTGGAACCACGTGGGTTCCTAACGCCCCAGAGCGGGATAAGAGTGAACAGACCTCGGTTCCTGCGGGGCAAGCGCGGAACACATGGGTTCCTAACGCCCCAGAGCGGGAAAAGCGTGACAATTTTTGAGGCTCCTCACGCCCAAGGGCGGGAAAACCATGAAAGCAAGTGGGTTCCTAGCGCCCCAGAGCGGGGCAAGCGTGGCGCCGCGTGGGTTCCTGACGCCGCCCAGCGGGACAGACGTGAGAACACGTGGGCCCCCGGCGCCCCAGAGCGGCACATGCGTGGCACCGCGTGGGTTTCTGACGCCCCCGAGCGGGACACGCGTGCAAACACGTGGGTTTTTAATGCCCCGGAAGGGTCTTGGCCCTGGGAGCGCGGACGCAGCGGAATTGCCGAGTGATCGTGGCCCTCGGGCACGTTCCCCTGGCACATCCCGTGGCGCGTCCCCTGGCGCGCACCCTGGCACGTCCGCTGGCACGTTCCATGGCGCGTCCCCTTGGCACGTTCCGTGGCGCGCCCCCCTCGCACATCGCGCGGCGGTTCCCATGGCACGTCCACTGGCACGTTCCGTGGGGCGTCCGCTGGCACGTCCCTGTGCAGCGCGGCGCAGCTGCCCGTCGCCCAGTTGAGGGACTTGGAAGCGTTCCCATGCCTCGCAGTTCTAAATCCCTTTCCGGGTGCGTGGGTTGACCATGTTGCCTTCTTCGGCCTCTGTAGGCTGTTTTCGGGTCGTGAAAAAATTGATCCAAGGTGAACTGCTGTACCAGATGGACCCCAGGGGGGATCCGGGGATATGCATTTTGAACGAGTTTGCCTTCACCCCCCCCTCCTGTCAGAGTTCCTGGGGCCCCAGCTAGTTCAGACCTCCTGGCCGCCTCCAATTCTTCACCACCACAGAGCCAACCACCTGCAAGGACGCGTGGGCAGAATAGCGACTCAGCGGGCGATTGTCATCTCTTCGGCAGCTACGAAGAGGGGGACGAGAGAGCGGAACATCTCACGACTGCGATCAGGAAGAAGGAGCGCCCTGCTGTGACGCAGAAGGAAGGGCCGCGAGACAGGAGCTCGAAATCAGTTCGGGTGCCGATCCCTTGCCTGCGCCACCACCCGACGCCTGGCAGGGGCCAAGACGAGCGCCCTCGCAGAGCCCCGCCAACGGAAAGGTGTGCCACATGCCACGATGCAGGGGCAGTTTTGGACTCGGTGGAGGGCGAGTGGAGACAGCGGTAGTGGGCCTTCTGGGGGGGCCCTCGTGGCACGGCTGGGCGCAGCTTGGACAACTGGTGCATCTGGACCCCGGGAGGGGTCCGAGGATCGATTCTGAGCTGCCGTTGCCTCCACCCCACCCGCTCGGATAGGCCCCCCCAGACCAGCCATGAAATGGCGGCCTTCTGCCCAGACCACCAGAGCCCCCCAAAGACGGCTCAGATCTGACCCCCCCCCAATCAGACATGTCTATCCCCGGAAGTTGGTCCGTCCTGAAGTTTTTTTTGTTTGAGGGTTACCCCTGGCCTCGACTTGCGTAGGGTTGGCGGACTCGTTTCTGATATAACTAACGAGGTCGCTTAGTTTCTTAACACGTTGAGGATGTCACGAGCGAAGCGCTGGTTGTTAAAATTCCGATCGATAGAACACAGGGTAAAGTACACATGTTCGTTTGTTGCTGATGTCTCGAGCGAAACGCTTCGTTTGCATAGTGTGATGAGTATGTCTCGAGCGAAACACTTGCTTTGTCCTATAGATTGCTCCTCTCCTGGGGATCGAATCCTTAGTGCTTTACGTTTATTCCAATCCATTGTCCTTCTCCTGGGGCTCGAATCCTTTTTGTGTGCTACGTACATGCCCATACATATTATGTGTGCATCTATTGCTTCACTCCTGGTTCTCGACTCCTTCGTGTTCAACTCCCGAGGGCCGGAGAAACCTGAAAACACGTTGGTTCCTGGCGCCTAACGCCCCAGATTGGGACAAGCGTGGAAACGCATGGTTCCTAACGCTTCAGGGCGGGACAAGCGTGAAACCGAGATGGGCTCCTGACGCCCCACTGCGGGACCAGCGTGAAATCGCATGGCTTTTTAAACGCCCCAGGGCGGGACAAGCGTGACGACATTTTGGGGGAGCGAGCAGCGCTCTCCGCATGCATATCCCAGTGCAGGAACAGTACCCGAGACGCACCCAACCCCTTCTCCACGCGAGGCGAATCCGTGTATGAACGCTCCGCGCAAAAAGAACACGTCGCCGGACACGCATGGCCTGCGCTGCCCTCATCTCCGCCGTGCCTCATACGAGCCCACGAGAGTGGAAACATTTGCGCACTTCTAGCTTCCATGGGAGCCGCGAGGTCTCGGCTGGATCCGCGTGGCCCCCGACTCCGCTGGACATCCCAGGGGCCAACGAGAGTGGCGACAATTGCGCAGTTTGCAGCATACGGGGGAGCAGTGAGGTCTCAAATGGGTGCGCGTGGCCCCGACTCCGATGGGCCCCCAGGGAGTCCACGACAGCGGTGACAGTTGCGCAGTTCGCGCAGCCCCCAAGGGAGCTCTGCGAGGTCTCGGGTGCTCCGCGCCTCCCCTGGGCCTCCCGGGAGCCCACGACAGTGGTGGCAGCTGCGCAGTTCGCGCAGGCCCCCCCGGCCAGGAGCTCTGCGGGGTCTCGGGTGTACTCCGCGGCCCCGCCGGGCCTCCAGGGAGAGAGCCCTCCACCGAGGCGGCGCTGTCGGGAGCCCTGCGGCGGGGGTCGATGCAAGCGGGGGTCAGCCAGAGCGCCCGATCTTGCACGAGCCTGCAGGGGCCAGAGTCGCACTGCCCCAGGCTTTGGGTGCAGGATCCTGCAGGATCTTGCAGGGTCCTTCGCATGGACTCGGGCCTGGGTGCAAGGCCCATGGACCAGGATCCTTCGCAGGATCTTGCATGATGTTGCAAGGCCTGGCTGACCCGGGTCTGGATTGACCCGGGTCAGGAGATCCCCGACGTTGGTTATGGATAAATTCGCGCCTGGCAGACGCCGGTGCCGCTGCCCGTCTTGGAAATTGGCACCAAAACCGACACAGGGTGTGTGTGTGTGTCTCCATCGGGGGAAAATGATGATCCCAGCTAAATTGTGGTGTTGGTCGTAATTGACCTTCCAGAAAACCTGAGAAACTTGAATATTGCCACCATCGCCGAGGTCTGGATTATCTTCTTTCGGTGGAGACGACCGCCGACATTGGTGTTGAGACTAACCTCTTAGTCTCCCAGATACCGCCACCCGTCCTGGAGAGTCCTCGTCGTCACGGCTGGATCCGCTCGGAAATCCTGGCCAGGATGAGCCTTTGGAGAGGTCTGGCGAGTGCAGGCAAGGCCTTGAGATAAGAACCACTCTGGGCTCGTAGACCTGATTGGCCCGGGGACGGACATCGCGTGTACTTCGTGAGGGCGTGAGATCGCTGGCTTAGTGTCTTGGAGCCCTGCTGGTGTTAAGGCTTTGGCACGACATGCAACAATCTAGCCTTATGCCTTGGACAAATGAATGAATGTTGAATTGCCAGGCCTTCCTGGGGGTCCTTTTGGGGCTCTTTGGGGCAGTCTTGGCGCCCTCTTGGGCCATCCTGGGGCCCTCTTGGGCTGTCTTGGGATGCTTGGGCGGTCCTGGGGCCCTCTCGGGGCCGGCTCGCTTGGGAACCTTTTGGGACCCTCGGGGGCCTCTCTTGGGTTTCTTAGGACTCTCTTGGGCCGTGTTGGAGCCCACTTAAGCCGTCTTGGGGCGGTCCTGGGGGCCTTTAGGGGCCCTCTTGGGGCGGTCTCTGGGTGCCTCCTGGGCTGGCTTTGACGCTGTTCGGACCAGAGAAGCGAGTGTGCTAAACATGTGCGCCTTCCTGCAGGAAGAAGACGCGTTTTGAGGGTCTCTCTGGCCGTCTTGAGGCCGTCTTGGGCTCGCTTTGGACGCTCTTTGGCCGTTCCCTGAGGCCGTCCTGGAGGTATGTTAGGCCGCCATGGGGTCCTCTGGGGCCGTCTTGGGGTCCTTTTGTGCGTTCTTGGGGCCGTCTTGGGCCATCTTGGGCAGAACATGGCTGACATTTGAGCGATTAGATTTGGGGCGGGTCCTGCCAAGCCCCTCCTCCAACTCCCCCCGTGTAAGTTCCCCCAACTAACGGATCGCGACGCTACGCGCGCTTTCCTTTGTCCGTGTGTCGGGGAACCCTCCTCCTCGTTCTGCGCTCCTCATGGTGGCACGAGGGCTGTATCGGTAACCTTTTTTGTCTCCCCCAGCAGGGCGTTCAAGCGCGCTTTCTCGGCAGGCGCCGCCTCGCCGCCGCCGCCAGCGTCGTCGCCGCCGCTGGGCTTGCCGGTGCCACCGTCGCAGTCGCGGCCGGCGTTGCGGCCGTCGTCGTCGTCGTCATTAGCGGCCTCGCTGCTGGCGTTGTCGTCGTGGTCAGCATCGGCGTCGTCGTCAGCGTCAGCGTTGTCGTTGGCAATGGCGTCGTCGGCACCGGGTTCGTCGCAGTTACCGTCGGCGTCGTCGTCGGGGTCGCCGGCGTCTTCGGCGGTTTCGCAGTGATGTCGTCGGCTTCGTCATCATCTTTATTGGCCTCGTCGCGATTTGCGTGTTCTTCGCCGTCGGCGTTGCCGTCGCTTTCGTCGTCGGCGTTATCGTCGACGTCGCCGTTGTCCTCGTCGTTGTCGGCGTCGGCGGCTGCTGCTTATGCGCCTGCTTCTCTTGTTACCATCCTTGCTGAATTCTTTGCCCTCCTCCATTCTCCCCCTGGGTCAGAAGTGTTGGCTCGACGCCCTCTTATGCCGTCGTGACTGTCACCTCCATTCTCCTTCCTCTACTTGTGCTCCATCCTCCTCTCTGGCCCATCTCCGTATCATCCCTCCAGTACAGTTCTTGTTCACATTCCGGTCATGATTGGAATCAGATGGTGAGTGTGAGCCGAACCGACCATCCTTCCCCCGTTCTCGCTTCCGCCTTCCACCTCCTCTACCCTGTCCACTTTCCTTCCCTGCCTCATTCTGCCTTCGTGTGTGTACTCAGGTCAGCAAGTTCACGTTGAGCGCGACCCGTACCTGTAGTCCGTGACCTGCAGACACTTTGGTTGGGTTGGGTAGGTTCCGCTGCATACTATTGCCTGCATGCGATCTGATTATCATTCTCCGTCATGTTGCGATTTTCGTGTGTATGTGTCTGTTTCTGTCTCGCTCTCTCTCATCCTCCTTCTCTCTCTCTCTCCTTGTCTTTCTCTCCCTCTCGCATCCTCTTCTTGCTGTTCTCCCTTTTTGTGATTCTCTCTCTCTCTCTCTCTTTCTCTCTCTCTCTCTCTTCCTTTCTCTCCCTCTCTCATCCTCCCACTCTCTCGCTCTCATAATGGAAATCGCGCCGTTTCTTTTACAGCAAAGGTCGGCCACGACTCTTGGGGCCCTCTTGCCGCACTCTTGGGAGCCTTGGGGGCCATCTTGGGGCCATCTCCGAGGAGATCGATCAAAGAAGAGGGGGGTGCTACTTAGCGTCCTCCCCCGGAAACCAACATTGGCCCATAACTTTTTGGGAAACTCATAAGGCTTGTCTTCTCGCGGAGGCCTTACAACTCCTTGGGCGATTTGTCGACCGCGGCCCCTCCCTACAGGTTCAATGTGTGTGGTAGGGGGGAGACACCTCCGCCGTAGGACGGCCGTTTCGCTCATTCCCACCCGCCATGCACCACATAAGTAGCACTCGAATTTCACCATGGGCATGGGCCGCCAGCGACCATGCGCGGGAACCAGTGCAGACGCCAGCCAGGTGCGCGACGCCCGCGAGGTGCGCCGCGCGTGTTCGGGCACCCCCCTTATCATTCTTGTCAAATCAGAGTGCAAAGTGGTCGCGGGGCTCCCGCGCATGACCGCCGCCGGGGCGCACAATTACAAACATACGCGTGTACGTATCGATCCATGTAGTTATATATTATGTGCCCCCCCGCATCCTCAGTTGGGGGTTTGTTGTTTTGTCGTCAACCCCCAGGCAAGAACAGAAGCATGAACATCCCCACACATTTATCATCATCATCATCATCATCGTCATCATCATCATCATCATCATCATCATCATCATCATCATCATCATCATGATCACCATTATAATGATCATAGTCATCATCATCATCATCAGCATCACCATCACCATCACTATCAGCATCATCACCATCATCAGCATCAGCATCATCATCATCATAATCATCACCATCATCATACTTACCATCATCATCACCATCATCATCACCATCATCATCATCATCATCATCACCATCACCATCATCATCATCATCATCATCATCATCATCATCATCATCATCATCATCATCATCGCGATCATCATCATAATCTTCATCGCGCGCTCACTCACTCACTCAGTCACTCACACGGGCATCTTGAGGAAGTCTCGAGCGGGAGCCTCGTGCGTGAGGGAATAGTAACGTCTCGAGCGGGAATCCCCTCTCTATGGGGCCCGCGCTTCATGTTAGAATCCGAGACGGGTCAACGGCGCACTGTGGCAGGCATAGTATTTGAGTCCCCCAAGGTGGCAACCGCCAGAATGCCTCGAGCGGGGGCCTCGTCTTGGAGTGAACAGTGGGGAAGTCTCGAGCGGGAGCCCCCTCCCCTTTAGGACCCGCGCTTCATGTTCGAATCCGAGGCGGGTCATCGGCGTAGTGCAGCAGGCATCGCACGTGAGCGCCGCGCGAGTTCCTGGGGCGCGGGGCGCCGAACTCCCTGTGGGGAGGCGCCCCGGAAGCTCGACGAGGAACGGGAGAGATCCCAGGCCGAAACGGAGCAATCCGCAGCAGGACTGGACTTCGCGCTGCCTCCCGCCTGGGCGCGGCCGCGGCTAGCTAGAGGCCTGCGGGGTTGTGCGAAGAGAACTATGCACATGCACCGATCCTTGCAAGGCTCATCCTTGACCCAGGATCGGTGCATATGCCTTCCTGGCCAAGGTAGGAGGGCGTATGCACCGATCCTGGGCTCAGGATGGGCCTGGCCAGAATCGGTATATGTGCATAGTTCTCTTTCCTCTAGCGGGGTCGTGCCAGGGGCTTGCTCCCGCACCCAGCGGCTTGCCAGGCTGCCCCAACGGCCTGGCCCGCGGGGTTTTCCCAGCGGCTTATCGCGGTGGAGCCCTCGGAGAACGCGCCCCCGCCGACCGTGGCGGCGACGGCACCACGGAACCTCGACACGCTCGCCTTGGCAAGAGGGGCCCTGAAACCCCCATAATCACCACCCACCAAACCACCCCAACCCAACCCGAAGACCTCAATTTGCCTTCCATTTCCAGTGGGGGGGGGTCGGGGAACGTTGAAAAAACACATGGTATCCGTACCCCCCCCAACCCGAACTTCGGGTCAAATTCGGGTCTTCGGGTTGGGTTGGGGTGGTTTGGTAGGTGGTCACATAAAGGCCCCCAAGAGTCCCATAAAATGCATCCAAGGCGCCCTCTAGAGGCCTCCAAGCTGCCTCCAAGACCCCCCCCCCGAGAAGCCCAAAAAACCGGCCCCAGTGCTTCCGCGACGCTTCCGTCCGAACGCAAGCGCTGCGATACAAAATGTTCTTCCACGCTTTCACATATTCTCCCGTCCTCGGTGTCCTTCACATCCACGATTTCACAATGGCCCGTCGTCGTCGTTGTCGTCGTCCGCAGCGCTTGCCGCCCGGCGGTGCCCGCCGCGGCCCGAGGCGTCCTCACGTCGTTCATCGACGTCGGGAGCTACGTCTGGCCGCTGCAGGCCCCGCCCCGGGCCGAGGCGGAGGAGACGGTCCCAGAGATCCGACGCACTGTCGGAGACTGGAACATATACATTACCAGTGGCGGGTTGCTGTTTCGGTCCCACGACTTTTGGAGGGTCGGGGGCGACGTCGGAGTGGTGTGGTGTGTACTTTTCCCCGTTTCCCAAGGAGGAAAACGAAAAATGTATACACCAGGGTCCCGTATACACCAGGATCCTGTGCGACTTTCAGCGCCGGGTCGGAGAAAACGTCGGTTTATAGAGTTCGTTTCCCCCTATATTGAAAATGATATACCAGAGGTTCATCGTTGTTTTCGACTTCGAGAGGCCCTCGCCGCGCCATGGGGTCAGGAAGAAGAGCTGGTCTTCGGAAGCGGGTCGAGACTTCGGGGGGGCCCGTATCAAACAAAACGCGACATCGGGTCTTTGGGTCGGCGGGGGATCTGGCTCGATGTTCGAAGCTCGAGGTTGGAGCCGTGGGTGTCTGAGGTGCACTGCTTCCGACCAGCAGGAGAGGCGGGCAGGGTCGAGGTTCTGGGTGCGAGGCGGCTCGGATTCGGGAGAGGCTTCTGGGGGCCGTTTCCAGATTCCAAGGCCGTCAAAGATCGGATCTCGGGTGAAAAACAGCACCAGATGGACCCGCCAATGGGTTTGGGAAGCGTTCTTGAGCGGATTTGGCCTCACCCCCCCTTTCTTTACATGACTCAGACGCCGCAGCTGCCTCCAAGACAAAAGGGGGCGTGGAAATCATGGCCGCGGCCATGATAGATCTCTCTGATTTCGCGGCCCCCTTGTCCTTTTTCAGCACGCTCGCTGGCCCGCCGTCGTCCGCGCACGTGCCTCGTGCTCTGATTCGCCGACGCCCCCTCTTGGACGCCCCCCCCTCCGGACGCCCCCGAGATGCGGAGGATCGGGCTCGAGGCTCGAGGTTTCTCGGGCGTCGTCGTCTGATCTCGGC
>CAUYUJ010015618.1:85000-102500 GCA_963575745.1 Prorocentrum cordatum
CTACTGCTACTGCTACTGCTACTACTACTACTACTACTACTACTACTACTACTACCACAACTAATTAGGCTACTGCTTATACCATTGCTCTTTATGCTACTACTACGACTACCACGAGTACTTAGATTTTAACTATTTTCACGACTCGTATCATGTTTTTTCTTACTATCACTAATACGTTGCGTGCCCGACAAAGTGTTTCATCACACATTTTTGAATTATGCTGAAATGTTCGTTATCCGGGCAACTTAGAGCACCCTCGCGCGAAATCAACGTTGACCTCTTCAGGTATCGCATAGAGGTTTGCGGGATTCGCCTTCGACCAGATCCGCACGATCCTTGATGAAGTCTTAGCCGGAGAAGAAGCTCTGTCGGAAGAACGCTCGGGATTTTACGAGGTGTCTGATTTGCGCCCAGAGAGCGGGCCATTTCCCCAGGGAGCGAGCCTTCTTCGCCGAGAGACCGGTCACCTAACGATTCGCGCCGGCGACGTCCAGGAATGCCTCTAGGACTGGCCAATTCCCAGTTGGCGCCAGATCGAATCATGACGTGCCCAGGGGGGCAATAAACAACGGGTTCATGGGGGGACCGCCGGCGCGGTTTCTCAACGAGTGTCCATCGCCGTGGACGGCAGCCGCCGTTGCCTCTCTCGCCGTCGCCGCCGCACGCGCGGATTCCTGGGCCACTGACAGCCTCCGCGGGCTGCTGGAGGCCTGCGAAGGCCGCCAACGGCTTCCGAGGGTCGCCGATGGCTTCCGAAGGCCGCAGGCGGTGACGACAACGACGGCGCCGACGCAGACGCCGACGCAGACGCCGACGACGAGCCTGGCGCCGACGGCGACCACGACGACGACGACGAAATCGACGACGTCGTAACCGACGGCGACGGAAGCGACGTCGACGACGGCGACGAAACCGACGGCGACGAATCCGACGACGGCGGCGACGAAACCGACGACGACGGCGGAACCGACGACGAGGACGACAACGGCGGCGGCGGCGGCGGCCCAACCGCGCCCCGCCCGCGGCGCGAGGCGTACGCTCCGTTCGTCGGAGCGGTGAGCGCCCTGACGGAGCAGGAGGCGGAGCAGGTGATGAGCGGCCTGCGTAGGCGCCCGCGGTGGCCGAGAAGCAGGAGGGGTCATGCAGGAGGAGGAAGAGGCACCCAGAGGACACCCTTTCCTCGATGAGCCACCCCTGCAGCGGCTCCGGCAGCGATCTCAATTCCTCCCTTGTCCGTAAACTGGTCGGCTCGATTCTCAGGCTCTCCCTGCGCGCGCGCGCGACGCGGGCTCCCTTTTGCCCATGGACACGGGCAAGGGCGGCAAGTGCAAGGGCGCGGGCAAGGGCGGCCAGGGCAAGGGCATCGGCGACAAGGGCAAGGGCGACAAGGGAAAGGGCACCGCGCTTTCAGCAGGTCGCTGCCGGGTGGGAGGGGCAGGAAAGGTGTGCATGGCCACAGGATCACCCTCGACCGCCATGAGCAGCAGCACTCAGAGAAGGACGGGTTGACGCAACGGTGGTTGGCCTTCGGGTGGGCCGCCACAGCTGGGCGCAGCTCGGGAAGGTGGTGCGCTCAGGCCCCAGGGAGGGGTCTGGGGAACGATTGGGGCTGCCGCTGTCGCGCCCCGCCCCGCCCCGAAGGATACGAGGAGGACGGGGCCCAGATGGAGCGTCGCCCTTCCAGGCCTCCCAGGTGGGGTCCGAATAGTTGGGTTCGGAGGGTTGCGCCGCATCAGCGACGAATCGGCGATGCGGCTCGATGTGGAGCGTGGGTTTCGCCATCCTTCCGTTGTCGAGGCATCGCTGACGTGCCCGATGCATCGCCGATGCGTCGGCTGCCATTCAAAGGCTGCGCGCCGCCGCGGTTGGGCCGGGGCGACCTCAGGTTCACTCGACGGTACACTGGTGATGCATCTGCTGTTTCCGCGCCTCTTGTCCTCCTACCAGTTTTCGGCCAGGGTGAGGATGTAGTCGGGCGACAAGATTACTATTTGCGCGCAGCGCCCCGCAACTGCGGACAAGAGTGGTGCGGGCGGGCGCGGAGTGGGCCGCAGGTGGGTCGCGAGCGGGTCGCGAATGGGTCGCGGGGGAGACTACGGCAACAATTGCGAACAACACCAATACTATCCGCGCCACGGACCCACACTCCGGCCACGTTCCCAAGGGTGGTGCAGGACCCTTCGCCCCCCCTCGCTGGAGCTCGTCCGCCGCGCCTCCCCGGGCCCACCCTGGCCCCAGGGGCAGTGGATGCGCAGGCCCGTTTCGCCGCCCCGTGCAGGAGACGGGTCTCGACCCGGCAGGATGGCGCAGGAGGAGGGGGAGGAGGGGGAGGAGGACGAGGATGAGGAGGAAAAGGAGGGAAGGGGAAGGAGGAGGAGGAGGAGGAGGAGGAGGAGGAGGAGGAGGAGGAGGAGGAGGAGGAGGAAGGAGGAGGAGGAGGAGGAATATGATGATGAAGAGGAGGAGGAGGAAGGAGGAGGAGGAGGAGGAGAGGAGGAGGAGGACGAGGGAGGAGGAGGAGGAGGAGGAGGAGGAGGAGGAGGAGGAGGAGGAGGAGGAGGAGGAGGAGGAGGAGGAGGGGGAAGAGGAGGACGGCCCCCCCCGAGGCCAGGCGCAGGCCCGCCGAATTGGACGGCGCGGGCGTCCCTTCCCGACCGCTGGTGCCCTGGTTGCTGAGCGTCATGGGATGTTGTGAAGCTTGTGGCCGGTCTTTCGGAGGTTGGTAGGCCTCCTACCCTGACACGTCGATTAGTGAATTGGCCGTTTTCGGTTTCTTATGAGGGCGTCGCGGCCGTCATTTCTGCGGGTCCAGGTCCGTCGGTTTCGGTCCTAGGCCGTTTTCACTACAGGTTGGTTTGCTAAAGGCAGGTCTGTCCACCGCCGAGTCTTCCGGGTCAGACTAACCTAGGCCTCCCAGATGGGTCCCGAGCAGCGGGGGTCGGAGGATCGTGCCGCATCGCCAATGCATCGGCGGCGTGGAGCCCGAGCTTCTCCAAACCGACGTCGCCGATGCGTCTTCGCTGCGTCGCTGATGCGCTTTTCTGGGTGGCGGTTGCTGAAGGAGACACGGGGGGCCTTCACGTGTGACACCTCGTGTCTCCAGGCCTGGGAGAGCCGTGATATGTATGATGCCGATTATGCGGATGATGTTGACGATGATGTTGATGATGTTGTTGGTGATGATGATGTTGATGCTGATGATGCTGCTGCTGATGATAATGGTGATGATAGTGGTGATGATGACGATGACGCTGGTGACGAGTATGCTGATGCTGATGATGCTGATGGTCTCGACGGCGATGACGCTGTTGTGCGAATGCTTATGGTGCTGATAACAATGATGATGCGGATGCTGATGCTCATGACAATGCCGATGATGGTGATGGTGATAGTGCTGCTCATGCTACTGCTGCTGCTGATGATGATGATGATGATGACTATGATGATGATGATGATGATGATGATGATGATGATGATGATGATGATGATGATGATGGTGGCGGTTGTGGTGATGATGGTGGTGCTGATGACGCTGATGACGATGACGATGACGATGACGATGCTGCTGCTGATGATGATGATGACACTGCAGGTGATGGGGTTGCTGATGATGATGGTTATGGTGGTGGTGGTGGTGGTGGTGGTGGTGGAGGTCGTGATGATGAGGTTGATGGGGGTGATGATGATTCTGGTAATGTTGGTTTTGATGATGTTGTTGTTGATGATAATCATGGCGATGGTGAAGATGGTGCTGGTGATGATCATGATGATGATTGTGACGATGATGATGATGATGCTGATGATGATGATGATGATGATGATGAAATTGATGATGACGATGTTGATGGTGATGGTGATGCTCCTGCGGGTGATGGTGATGGTGATGATGATGATGATGGTGACGAGGCCGATGCTGACGATGACGATGAATATGAAGATGAGGATGTTGATGCTGATGATGACGCCTGTCGTGCTGATCATGCTGCTGCTGCTGGTGATGGTGATGATGATGGCGATGGTGATGTTAATGGAACTCGTTTGAGCCGTCTTGGGGCTGTGGTGGCCTTCCGTGAGACAGTCTTGGGGTCCCGTCGGGCCCTCCTGCGCCGTCTTCGGGCCCTCATACGCCGGCTTGCGGCTTTCCTGGGCCGTCTTGGAGCCCTCTTGGCCGTTTGGTGGGTGCTTGGGGGCCGTCTTGGCCCGTCGAAGGGTTGCCAAAGGCCGTCTCGGAGCCCACGTGGGGCTCTCTTTGGGCCGCCTTTGGGGCCGCCTGGGATGCCCCCTCGGGCCACCGTCGAGCACTCCTGGGCCGTCGTGAGCTGACGGCAGCCCGAGAAGGCGCGAGTGCGATCAGCATCCAGACACACTCGGGTGTCGATGATGCTGGCTTCTGTTGGCCCATCTCGAGGGTCTCTTGTGGGCGGGGACACAACGTAGTTCTGTTCGCCGTCACACAAACGCGGCCCTGGGAACCCTTTCCCCTGCCGCCCCGCCGTGGGCGCTACGGTTCGCCGCGGCGCCCGTGGCGGGGCGGGCTGGGTCGACCGCTGCCCGAGAAGGCGAGAATGCGATCATCATCCAAACCCATTCGGGAATCAATGGTGCTGGGTTCTTTTGACCCTTCTTGAGGGCCTGTGGCCACCTTGGAGGCACACTGGGCCGTAGGTCGTGAATCAATATTCGGCTGCCCTGGGGTCATCTTAGGCCGTCCCTGCATCTTGGGCCATCTTGGCGTCCTTGGTTGCCTGCCTGCACGGGCCGTCTTGTACGCTCAAGACGAAGACCCATCGGTTTTACGGAAGGATCGTGGCTTGGGAGGATCTGGAGCGCTTGGGAGCAGCACGCTCCTCGAGCGGGTGCGCGTGGGATGCGGGTCTAGGAGTTGGCAGCCATGCGGGAAGTGCACAATCCTTGAGCGGGCGCGCGCGGGATGAGGAGTGAGGCATTAGCTGCCATGCAGGGAGTGCACCACTCTCGAGCGGACTTGTGCATTCGCTGTCATGCTGGAAGTGTACCATCCTCGAGCGAGCACGAGGGACGTTGTCTCGGAAAGGAGTGGTGGTGCACGCAAGAGCCTGTTGATAGAAGGAGGGGCGGCCCCTTGTTGGATTCAAACAGCCTCACCAGGCAGACCTTAGCTTTCTTCCACGCCTCAATGCGCCAGGGGGCACGGCGGCGGATTGATACAAAACATCTGCACACGTATACACACACATTCACATTAGCCGTATGCATACACATGTCTAGACATTATACATATAGCGGCGCACCGGGTCCGGGGGCCCGGGGCCGGGACCTCGACCACAAATGTGGGCCCCGGGGGGCCCGGAGGCTCGTCGGACCGCCGGACGCCGTCCAAGATCGTTCGCAGGCGGCTTCGGAACGCGCTCCGATGGCTCCAGATGCCTTCCAAGACGCCTGTCATGACACCAAGACGGTCCCAGAAGCCTCCAAGACGCTCCGAGAGGCAGCCCAAGAGAGGCCCAAGAAGCAAAAATCGTGCCATTCCTATGGGAAAACGTATATTTTTCGCATGTTCGCATCTTGGGCTTTCACCGCGTCCAAGACGGCCCAAGAGGCCTCCAAGACGGCCTAGGAGGCCTCCAGGAGCGCTCCAAGGCTGCGCACGAGTGGCTCAGGACGGCCCCAAGACGGCCCAAGAGAGCCCCAAGACGAGTTCGAGAGGGGTCCCAGACGGAGAAAGCCAACCTCGAATTCCGAGCTTCCGGCCCAAGAGGCTCCAGGAGGCGCCAAAATGCCGCCAAGAGGCGCCACAAGGCTCCCAAAAGCACCCCAAGACGTTCCGAGAGGCACCCCAAGAGAGGTCCAAGAAACAAAAATCGTGCCATTCCTATGGGAAAACGTATATTTTTCGCATGTTCGCATCTTGGGCTTTCACCGCGTCCAAGACGGCCCAAGAGGCCTCCAAGACGGCCTAGGAGGCCTCCGGGAGCGCTCCAAGGCTGCGCACGAGTGGCTCAGGACGGCCCCAAGACGGCCCAAGAGAACCCCAAGACGACTTCGAGAGGGGTCCCAGAAGGAGAAAGCCACTCTCGAATTCCGAGCTTCCGGCCCAACACATCCCAGGAGGCGCCAAAACGCCGCCCAGAGGCGCCAAAAGGCTTCCAAAATCAGCCCAAGACGTTCCGAGAGGCACCCCAAGAGAGGTCCAAGAAACCAAAATCGAGCCATTCCTATGGGAAAACGTGTATTTTTCGCATGTTCGCATCTTGGGCTTTCACCGCGTCCAAGACGGCCCAAGAGGCCTCCAAGACCGCCCCAAGACGGCCCAAGAAGCTTCCAAGAGGGCCCCAGGATAGCCCAAGAGGGCCCCAAGACGGCCCAAGAGGCGCCCAAGATGGCCCAAGAGGGCCCCAAGACGGGCCCAAGAGGGGGCCCAGAGGGGGACCACGAACCGCAAGCTCGAGCCTTCCGCCCCAAGAGGCCGCCAGGAGGCCCCAAGGAGGCCCCTCAAGAGGCCCCAGGACACCCCCAAGAGGCCCAAAGGAGGCCCCGAGAAGCCCCAAATCGGCTCCCAAAATGCTTCGAACCTGCTTCCAGGAGGCCCCCGACAGGTTCAGAGGCTCCCGAGAAGCTACGTCAAACTCCCAGCGAGCGGCCGGACGAGGCCCCCCACAAAATCACAAGAGTGTTCCAGTATTTGTGTCCTTCAGCGCTCTCTGGCCTTCTTCCCCCTGCCCCCTTCCCTGCGACTTTCGTTGACTCAAGCTCGCCTCCTAGCTAGAACCTAAGCGCGCGCGAAGCGCGCGCGTGGTTCTAGTATACGTATACCTACATACACATGTATCTATTTTGGCAGATGCATCTAGACTTGTTTGTGTCTTTCTCTCTCTCTCTCTCTTTCTCGTTTGTGTAATTTGTTATCGTTATTTCCTTGTCTCCTCGTGTTTTCTGTCTCCCTCTCTCACTCTCTCTCCGTGTCTCCTTCCTTACTTTCTCTCTCTCTCTCTCTCTCTCTTTCTCCGTCCCCTACGCCGTCTACCTTTTCTGCTCCCCCCTCCTCTTCCCCCTCCCTCCGCTCCCTCGTTTCTACATCTCCTCCCGTTCCTCCACCCCTCCCTCCCATCCCAGCCTCCTCCGCCAGGCTGGCTTATGCCGCTCCTCCTGGTTCCCGGTTCCTGGTGGCAGGAGGTCCCTGCTGGTGCTGCCCTCCCCCCCAAGGGCTGGTCGGCCCTGGGGGGGGGGGGTGATCAAACTAACGGCCAGGTCACTAATGTGTCCCTCTGCGGCTACGAGATAATGGTAGGAGAGGATGGCAGACATGCGCCGACGTGGGGAGAAGGAAGGAGAGAGGGGGGACGACAAGATCATGACCTCAAGGGGGAGAGATTAGAAGAGGTGGCTGGTGTGGCAGCGGTGGCAGCTATGCAGAACGAGCGGCGGCCTGTTGTGCCTGGCTGTTGTTCTGGCTGAGGCGGGGTCGTCTCCCTTGGGGGCCCTCTGGCCTCTTGGACCAGAGCCCTGGGAGCGCCCAGGGGCCCCCTCCTTTGAGGTGCCTCCCCCTCCTCCTCCTCCTCCTCCTCCTCCTCCTCCTCCTCCTCCTCCTCCTCCTCCTCCTCCTCCTCCTCCTCCTCCTCCTCCTCCTCCTCCCCCCTCCTCCCCTTTCCCTCCTCCCCCCCCCCCTCCTCCTCCCCCCTCCACAATTACTCAATATGAATACTACTCCCCCTTGGGGAGTGGGGGTGTGAGACGGGCGTGAAATGGCTCGGCAGCTAGGCGACTGGCTGCCTGCGGAAAGAACCGGGTAGGTGGTAAAGCGGCGGCACGTGATCGAAACGAGTGATGGAGGCGAGCAGACGCGGCGGCGACAGTAGGCGGTGGCGTCCCCGGCCCACGCACGTCAAAACAGAACGCGCAAGGGCCTCCACATCTGCTCATGGGAATCCCCCGCAGGCGTCCCCGAGGCCAGCGAAGGTACCCCTCAACTGCAAGTGGGCGTAGGATTTCCAAGACCGTTGGCCTCGGGGCCGCCAGGGGGGGGGTCCATCGAGCGTTGGAGGTTTGCGCCCTGCACGGTGGTGGTGGGGTGTCGCGCTCGCCCAGAGCCTGTGGCTGGCCACTCTCGCCAGGAAGGAAGGCAGAAAGGCCGCGCCCCCTGCACATGGGAGATCCCCTGAAGCGTCCCCCCCCCATCCTCCTCCTCCTCCTCCTCCTCCTCCTCCTCCTCCTCCTCCTCCTCCTCCTCCTCCTCCTCCTCCTCCTCCCCTGACAAGCAGGAGCGGGGTACCCAGACCCTGGAGGTGGGGGCCGCACGGGGATTTTCACCGTGCATGGGGGAGGTTTCTGCACTACCGTGGCCGTGGCGCGGCTCTGTTGGTGTGTGTGCCCGTCCCCAGCCTGCGATATCAATGTCCACCCGGCCCCCTCCACTGTGCAGCGGTTGCTGGCGGGTCGTAGCACAGGTTGGCATGCTTGAGTGATGCTGGCGAGCGAGGAGGTTTGGGAGGAGATGTGGGCTGAAGGTACGCTGTGCGCCACGCGAGTCAACCCGAGCGATGTCCAGGTGGCCTGCTGTGATGTAGCCACGGCCGCCCTGGCCTTCGCCATGGCGGCCTTTCCACTCACTCTGCCCCCTCCCCCCCCCACCGAATGACCGTGCCCCGTTTCGCCGCCACATGAGAATGGATTGTGGGAGTTTTGCGTGGAAAGGCGAGGGGTGGGGGCAGCGGGGATGCAAGAAGATGAGCCGGGAGAGAGTCAAAGTGTGAGGTTGGTAGAGACCCTCATGTCGCATGACATGCTTGTGGGTGCGAAAGCCCCGTGGGGGTCCACTGCCATCTCCTGTGGGTGAGACTGCCCCGTAGGGACCCACTCGATTACGTGCATGCGTGGGTGAGAAAGCCCTGTGGAGACCTACAGCATAGCATAGCTGTTGTCGGTGATCTCGCCGTTTGTTGTGCTGCGTAGCTGGGCGTCTGCGCCGCGTACTGCCGTGGATGCAGACGTAGGTGAACGACTTCTGCTACCAGCTGTGCTGCTTTCGGTGAATACCAGTGAGTGCATACATTTTGTCATGAGCGTAGTGCCGAGACGTGGAATTGCAATGGAGTGAATGGTGGAGTCTGCTGTCTGTCGCGAAACAAAGGTGCCAAGCTTGAGATTTGAGGAGTGGTGCTGGCCAGTCCCATCCCGAGGCTTGGGCCTCGCAGGTGGGGCGATCGGGTCGCTCCTCCTTCTCCCTCTCCTCTTCCTCCTCCCTCCTCCTCTTCCTCCTTCTCTTCCTCCTTCGCTGTCTGTCGTCCTCCTGCTGGTTTTCCGTCTCCTCGCTGCCCCATCCCGCCCCCCCCCCCCAGCAGGAGCGCGCGAGGGCGGACAGGGCGCGCCCGGCGCGGCGGCGCGGGCCAGCGCGCCCCCTCCCGGCGGGGCGGCGAAGGGGGGGGCGCGCGGGCGCCCCCTGTCTCTCTCGTGCGAGGAGCGACGGCCCCGCGAGCGACCGTATGGAGGTGGAGGCGGAGGAGGAGGAGGGGGAGGAGGAGGAGGAGGGGGAGGAGGAGGAGGCGGAGGAGGAGGAGGAGGAGAGAGAAGGAGGAGGAGGAGGAGGAGGAGAGGAGACCCTCCTCGTCCTCCCCTTTCTCCTGGCCTCCTCCTCCTCCTCCTGCTCCTCCCCCTCCTCCTTCTCCTCCTTCTCCTCCTCTCCCTCCTGCCCCCCCCCCTTCTGGAGGGACGGGGCTGCCCAGAGAAGGGGGGTGAGGGGAGGAGCTCCGCGCCGTCGCCGCGCCGCTCGTGGGCGTCAGGGGGTGGCGTCGGGCGCGCGGGCGCGGGCGTGGACTCGCCCTCGGCCTCGGAGGAGGAGGAGGGGAAGGAGGAGGGGGAGAGGGAGGGGGAGGATGAGGATCTGGACGCCCGACATGGGTACCGAAAGAATGGGCACGATGCCCAACAGCAGTTCCTGTTCATTTTGAACAGGACTCGCTGTCCGCGCCGCCGCGGCCTGTGTCCATTTGAGACAGAAGGCCGCCTGCCCAACAGCGGCCGCTGTTGGTTCGGGACAACATTTGTTGTTGGGCATGTTGCCCATTCTTTCGGTACCCATTTCGGGTGTCCAAAGAGGAGAAGGAGGAAGACGAGAGCGACGGGGGTGGCGACGAGGACGGCCACCGCCACCACGGCGACGAGGACGTGGACGACGACGGTGTGGGTGACGACGATACGTGGGCCAGAGCCATTCTCTCCTTCTGTCTACCTTCTTCAACCTCCTCTCTCCTCCCTGCACCCTGTTTCCCTCTGCCCTTGTTCACCGGTGCCTGTCTACCATGTCCCCCGCTGCTTTTTGCTAGCCCCATCCATGTATTCTTAAACCCCTCTCACCTTATCCAGCGGAAAGCAGCAAGTTCCGCCGCCGTGCCACCTCAGCACTCTGGTGACGGTCCGAGCACTGCCCAGAAAGCCCTCACACGTGACACTTATCGTCCGTACTCCTTGAGGGGCCCGTATGAGACCTACCTGGGTTGTCTTGAGCTTGTCTTGGGCTCTTGTGAGGATGTCTTTTTGCTGTCTTGGACTGCTCTCGGCCGTCTTGGGTTCTCTCTCGGCCGCTTGGGCTTGTCTTGGGGGCGTCGTGGGGCCATCTGGGACCCCTCTTGAGCTGTCTAGGGCCGCTCTTGGTCCGTATCGGGGCCCCCTTGAGGCTGTTCTGTGCTGTGTGGGGGTCTTGTTGGGGCCCTCGTGCGACGTTGGTCCCATTTGGGCTCCTTCGACTGGCCTTCCCGGAATCGTCTTGAGCCGAATATCCAGAAGCCACAATGGTAAACACATCAGCAGGAATGTTTTCAGGTCTCTGATTGACTTGCCTTCTGGGGGTGGCTACGGGCCGGGTCTTTCTGTCTATGAAATCTCTTAGGGTGTCTTGGGCGGGGTCTGCTGGGTGCCTCTTGAGGCAGTATATTGGGCCATCCTGGTGGCCGAGGTTGCGTTCCGGGACGCCTTGGACACTGTTCGATGCCTTGGAGAGCCTCGGAGGCGTCGGGGCGCCCAGGGAGTCTCCCGGGGGGGGGGCGATGCACGTCAGTGGGCGTGAGGAGACGAGCGCCCCCTAGAGGCATGACAGACACCTTACCAGCAAACCCACACTCTGACACACACACACACACATGTTCTGTCTCTCTCTCTCTCTCTCACACTCTCTCTTACGTGTGCATATGTATTTGTGTGTATATATATATATATATGCATATATGGAAGGTTGGGGGGTGAGATCGCAGTGAAACGGAGACCCCCCACCGGGAAATCAGTTTCGGTTTAAGCTGCGCGTGATCCCCCTGTAGCTAGGCCGGAGTAGGAGCGAAAGTCTGGGTGCCCGTCCGCCGGTGGCTGGTTGGGCCGGGCGGTGTCCCCAGTGTCCCGGGTGGGAGCGAAAGTCGGGGTGCCCGTCCGCCAGTGGCTGGTTGGGCCTGGCGGTGTCCTGGGTGTCCCGGGTGTCCCGGGCGTCCCGGCGCTAACGCATGTCGCTAATTTCATAATTAATTTGTTTCGGCGCCTGCGGCGGGCTGCCCGATCCAATCCAGCGTTTCTTATCTTATCCAATCCATCTTGTCCAAGCCAATCCATTTTATCTTATCCAACCCATCTTGTCCCATCTAATTTATCCCACCCAATTCAATCCACCCATCCCACTCCATCAATTCATTTGTTTCTGCGCCTTCGGCGGGCCAACCCAATCCATCTTATCTTATCCAATCCATTTCATCCAATCCAACCCATCTTATCCAATGCACCTTATCCCATCCAATACAATCCACCCAACCCAATCCATCAATTCATTTGTTTCTGCGCCTGCGGCGGGCTTTCTCATCAAATGAAGCTTATCTTATCCAATGCGTATTGTCCAATACAATCCATCTCATCTTATCCAACCCGTCTTGCCCCATCTTATCTTATTCCACCCAATCCAATCCATTCAACCCAATCCATCAATTTATTCGTTTCTGCGCCTGCGGGAGGCCAATCCAATCCATCTTATCTCATCCGTCTCTTCCAGTTCAACCCATCTTATCTTATCCAATCCATCTTACCCCATCCAATTCAATCCACCCAATCCAATTCATCGAATCATTTCTGCTGGCGCCTGGGCGCGATCGCGGCAGACTGCGAGAGAGAGAGAGAAATAGAGAGATTAGATCAAGGTGACAGGCTGGAGGTCAGTCAGGGTGGGCATTTGATCTCAATGCCCCTTCCCGATCTCCTGGTCGCCCGCAGGGCGCCGTATAGGTAGCCCTCCGCACGCACCAAGAACCCCCCTTTCTCCAGATTATATGTGTGTATGATTTCCACGATTTTCGGATTTCATTTTGGACTCATTCTTGGAATACTGTCTCAACTCATTTTGAACTTGACAATCACCTTCTACTCAACTCCCTCCGTCTCCAACACACCATCCAGTACTCAACACCCTCCGTCTCCAACACACCACCCGATACTCAAGAGGCTCGTTCCCCAAGCTGAACTTGAAACTACCTTTTCTACTCAACTCCCGTTTCCTACACCATCCAGTACTCAACAGGCTCTGAACTTGAACATACCCTTGTACTCAACACCTCTCATCTCCAACACACCATCCAGTACTCACCACCCTCCGACTCCAACACACCGCCCGATACTCGACAGACTCCCTCCCCAAGCTGAACTTGAGAATAACCTTCTGCTCAACTCCATCCGTCCTCAACACACCATCCAGTACTCAACCCCCTCCGTCTCCAACACACCACCCGATACTCAACAGGCTCCCTCCCCAATCTGAACTTGAACATAACCTTCTACTCAACTCCCTCCGTCTCCAACACACCATCCATTACTCAACACCTTCCGTCTCCAACGCACCACGCGATACTCCACAGGCTCCCTTCCCAAGCTGAACTTGAACATAACATTCTACTCAACACCTCTCGTCTCCAACACACCACCCGATAGTCAACAGGCTTCCCCAAGCTGAACTTGAACATATTCTTCTACTCAACTCCCCCCGTCTCCAACACACCATCCAGTACTCAACACCCTCCGTCTCCAACACACCACCCGATACTCAACAGGCTCCCTCCCCAAGCTAAACTTGAAACTAACCTTGTACTCCACTCCCTCCGTCCCCTACACAACATCTGGTACTCCACACCCTCCGTCCCCAACACTCCACCCGATACTCCACACCTGTCTTCCCCATCACACAACCAAACTTTCAGCCACACTTCTTCCTTTACGGTTGCAGCGCGCGCCTTCTGTCCCCCTTTCCTCTTGGCATCTTCCAAGAGAAAAGGGGGTTCACGGTGCGTGCTGGGACCTACAGGTATATAGGTGTATATATATATAGATACATGTATATATTTATGTGTGTGTGTGACATGCTTGGTTTCTTTGTCTCCTCGCTCTCTCTTATTTGCTGCCTTCTCCCCCTATTTCGACCTCGCCTGCTCTGACGGCCCCCCTCCTCACCTTTCCCCCCCTTGCCCATGCTTCCCCCCGCCGCCCCTCGTCCAGAATGCGTGCTGGAGGAGCATAGATGGGAGGAGGAGGAGGATGGTGATGATGCTGGTTCTGATGATGGTGATGGTGATGATGATGGTGATGGTGATGATGATGATGATGATGATGATGATGATGATGATGATGATGATGATGATGGTGATGAGGATGAGGATGATCATGATGATGATGAGGAGGAGGAGGATGAGGATGATGATGAGGATGATAATGATGATGATGATGATGATGATGATGATGATGATGATGATGATGATGATGATGATGATGATGATGATGATGATGATGAGGATGAGGATGATGATGATGATGATGATGATGAGATGATGATGATGATGATGATGAGGATGAGGAGGAGGAGGAGGAGAAGGCGGAGGGAGGAGGAGGATGATTATGATGATGATGATGATGATGATGATGATGATGATGATGATGATGATGATGATGATGATGATGATGATGATGATGATGATGATGATGATGATGATGATGATGATGATGATGATGATGATGATGATGATGATGATGATGATGATGATGAGGAGGAGGAGGAGGAGGAGGAGGAGGAGGAGGAGGAGGAGGAGGAGGACGAGAGGGAGGATGGAGGAGCAGCAGCAGCAGCAGCAGCAACAGCAGCAACAGCAGCAGCAGCAGTCGGCACGCAGGATCCACGGCCCCGCTGTCAATGCCAGGGGATCGAGCATGAGGGACGACGACGACCACCACGATCACGACGACGCCGCCGACGGGGGCGACGGCGGTGGCGGAGGTGGTCGGAGAAGGGACGAGGCGGGAGTAGCACTGGCCGTGTTTCCTCGCCGCCGTCGTCGTCTGTTTGGTCTTCGTCGTCGTCGTGGTTGTCGAAGGCAGTTCCGACAATGACGCGGCGCCGCCTGGCGGCGGCCGCGTGGTGAACGGCTACGAGCTACTGGAGTGTGTCGGCGCGGGCGCGTTTGGCAGGGCGCCCGCGGCGTTGCGGCCGCTGCCGCTGCGCTGCCGCCGCCACTGCCGCCGCCGCCGCCGTCGTCGCCGCCGGCGCCGCCGTCGTCGTCGTCGTCGTCGTTGTCGTCGTCGTCGTCGTCGTCGTCGTCGTCGTCGTTGTCGTCATCGCCGTCGTCGTCGTCGTGATCAGCGGCGGCGGCGCCGCCGCCGCCTCCGCGCTGCTGCCGTCGACGTCGTCGTCGCGATCGGAGGCGGCCGCCGCTGGCGTCGTTTTGCCGCCGCCGTCGACGTCGTTGCCATCGCCGTCTGGTCGATGCCGTCATCGGCATCGGCGTCGCAGAGGGCGCTGGGACGTTCGGCACGGCGCCCGCAGGCGGAGGCCGCGGTTCCACGGGCACGGGCCCGGGGCGCGTTGGGAGAGTCGGGCCAGGCAGGACGGTCGATGAGCGACCGCGCGGGTGGCGGCGTGACCCGCCTCGACTCGGCGAGTTCGCGAGGCTTCGGCGGCGTGCCGAGGAGAGCGGGCGCGGGCGCGGGGTGGGGCTGTCGAGCCGGTGTCGGTCCTGGCCGAAGGGCGTGTGTCAGAGGAGGAAGAGGTACCCATACCGCGACCCTTCCCTCGTTTTTCCCCTTCCCTTGGGGCCTCCTGGGAGGCCCTCGTCGCCACCGCTGGATTCGCCTCGAGATTCTGGTCAGAGCGCACCCGGGGAGAGGTCCGGGGAGTATCGGTACGGGTACTCTGGGTTTCTTAATAAGCGTGTCGGGGTAATTCCCCGACGGGGGTCAGCCTCGCCTCGTCGTGGCGCCGCGACGGGCGTCGGAGCGCCTTCGGCGCGCGGTGGCTGCCCGCGACGGGGGTCGATGTGGGGCTGTCGGCGGGGGTGACGCCCCCCCGACGCTTATCATGAAACTCGGAGTCCCTCTCGGTTTCCCCAGCTTGGCGTCCCGGGCGGCGGTGCGGATGGCCATCGGGTGCCGCAGGAGGCGCGAGCTGCAGGCGGCGGGGCGTAGGCAGGCGGGGGGCGGTCGGCCGCTTCGTCGTCGCGTTTGCCTTCGCGGGCAGTGGGCGGCTGGCAGGATCAGGCTCGCGCGTGGCTCGGGAGCTCTTGGCGCCCAGGGCGTCACGCAGAGGGCGTGTGCTGCTGCGGATCCAGCTGCGCCGATGCAGCGCGACAGGGTCAGCGAGCAGGTTCTCGTCGCAGACTCACTCACTCTGAGGGCGAGTGCTTCACAGGGGCACGAGGTGTGACAGTAATGCGCGTCAGGATTTCCAAGATTTAGTATGTGTTCAAATCTTCCACACGTGCTGCAGAAACAAGGGCCGCTAGGTGCCCCGGAATTCCTGACATGTATCTTGAACCAGTCGCATCATGACATCATGCTCGTCCTTTTGGTTGGGGGGGGCTGTCCGAAGTTTTTGCGGTTCTGAGGGTGCCGCTCCGTCAGCTGCAGTCGCAGGCAGCGGCGGCCAGATGAGCACGGAGTTCCCGCACGCGGGCATCAATGGTTCAGGAGCTGAGCCTGTCCTTCAGCGGGCGGGGCGCGCGTCGCCCTGGCCGAGGACGTTGGCCACGCGGTGCCGAGGGCTGGGCGCGCTTCCGGGCGCTCCAGGCACGTCGCGCTCGAGGAGTCGTCGGGCCGCCTGGGCGCCCAGTGCCAGCAGCTCGTGGGCCGGTGCCGCGGGGGCCCGGCGCGCTGCGCCGCGCCTGCGCTGAGCCCTGGCGAGGGCCGCAGCGCGCCTGCGCCTCCCGGCTGCGCCGGGCGTCGTTTCTGCCGGGCGGAGCTGCTCTGCCCGGGGGGGGGGCCCATGGGCCTGGGCGGGCTCGAGGGCGGCAGGACGCCGGGACTCCGAGGTTCCCGATGCAGGGCCCGGCTGCGCGCGGGTCCACGCGTTCGGCAGGCGTCGGGTGTGACGGCTCCATGCGCCACCATTGGGCGCTCAGTGCCAGCTGGACGTGGGCCTGGGCCTGCTCGGCGGCGGCAGGGTGGAGGACGGCGCGACCACCCAGGTTGTTCGGTGATTTTCAAAATTTGGGAGCCTAGCATTTCTTCGCAATTCCGTTGTTAGCGTGCACTAGCGTGCCCTAGCGTCTGGCAATCGGTGAGAAAGCGCCTGTGCAGCGTCGATCTACGTCGATCTAGCGTCGGTTAGCGTCGATGAGCGCTGATTCGCAAACGACGGCAGGCTGGTATTGCAGGCTCCCATGCGTTGCCACCGAAAGGTTGCCGATGCAGGGCAATGCCGCTGTGGAATACCTTGGGGCCTGCAGGGCAATGCCGGGGGGCGGCGGCCGCGAGGTGAGCGGCGCGCGCGGCAGCTCCGCGGGGCGCTGCGGGTGCCCGGTCTGTCCTCCGCGGTGCAGGGGCGCCGCGGGCCGGGCCCGGGCGGCGCGGGCACCGTGGCGCAGGCCGTGCGGTGCGGGGGCCGCCGCAGGGCCGAGTTGGAGGGCCTGGGTGCGCGCCGAGGGCGACGCGGACCTCGAGATGGCGGTGGCGGCAGCGCGGCGGCAGCGCGCCGCCGGGTGCGCGGGCGGCGGCGCGAACCAAAGGATCCGGGGCGACGTTCGCGCGTCGACGTTCCGACGCGAGTCCGGCGCGAGCCCGACGCAGAGCCGACGAGGACATTCGACGCAAGTGTTGGGTCGCAGGCTGCCGCGCGGGAGGCCGCGCAGATGTGTGCCTCGCGGAGGCGCGTCGGAGCGTGCGGGCACGTGGCCCTCTCGGGGAGGGCGCGCGTGCAGCTCGCGCGCAGGCGGCGCGCAGGGGGGGGCCCCGGCCTCGGCGAGGGGCCGCGGGCGCGGGAGCAGCTCGCGCGGAGGCGCGGCGCGCCGGGGCGGGGGGCGCGAGCCTCTGCCGGCCGAGGGCGCGCTGCCGGGCGCGCGCCCTCGGCCGGGCCCGGCAGGCAGAGGGGGCAGGCGTGCGGCGTGCCGCTGCGCCTGTCCCGTTCTCGCCCCTGGGGAGCCCTCATCGCCACCGCGGGAGTGGCCTCGACGCCCCGGTCGCAGCGCGCCCCGGGAGAGGTCCGGGGGGGGGGGAGCGTACCTCGGGGGCGGAAAAGAGGGAG